>JAREIK010014417.1:960000-1376138 GCA_029783825.1 Sapria himalayana
ACATACATCGGTATGAATCAAATCAAGCATATTCGATCTCCTCAAGGGAGGACAAGAATGGAATGTTAATCAATGAGTTTTTCCTGTCATACAGTCTATACACATAAAGAAAAGATCATTAGTCAGTTGACAATAAATTTCCTTCTAAATAGAAGCTGAAGGCTGTTCTCCCTTATGTGAGCAAGTCACTTATGCAAGAGATCAATGTTGCTCTTATGATGAATAATATTTGCTTGATCTCTAGGCACTCGTGTCTTGGCGATATACAAAGTACTCTCCTTCTTTTCTCTTATAACAAATAATACTCCATTGACCAGCAGCTTCTATTTGATATCACAAAAATGATTAATATATTTCATGTCATTTAGCATGCTAATTAAGATCAGATTCATATGAATATCTCGTACTTACCAGATATCTTTCAAAACATCAACTAATGTCCTATCTGCATCTGCATACAAAGTTCTCTCATACCTAAAATTTGTAATGTCTCAATATTTCTCATCTTTAATATGCCATAATCACCATGTGTGTATGTAAAAAAGAAGTCAATGTGTAGGGTAATATGAAATGATGTTCCTGAGTCAATAAGCCAATCACCCTCCTAAGATACAGCATTAGTGGAATTATCATTTCTAACGAGCATCAAGTCACCTTCTGAGGTTAAATTTGTCTCTCCTTTCAATTTTTCCTCTCATGCCCTATTGTTTTAGTCTTTTCTAAGAATATGAATCTTTTTTCATGGTTTTTTCAAACATAGACTCTAGTTTCTTTCATAGATTATTTACCCTCATTCCATTAACAATACATTAATAAGTATTACAACGTATCCATTGTCGAATTATACAGGCAGCCCTAAACCATAGGTCTTCTCATTCATCTTGACTCAACTTTTCAGGTTTCTTTTCTTCTGCATTGATTCATACAACTAATTGACTGCAAAATAGTCATGCATTCTTTTTTATTCAAATAGAATAATTAGTTCTAGTTAACTTTATTATTACATAGTGATCATTCAAGATAATAAAAAAATAATATTGAGCACAAGTAATCAACCCAAACAAAAATCTCATAAAATATGTCCAAAATCACTATATTGATATCAGAAAAATCAAATATCAATATAATAATACTGAATAGAGTGAATACTATCACAATACTAAAAATGAATATCCTCCTTTATAATTTCAGATACTATATTTTGGCTTGAATTAGAAATGTGCTCTAATACTAGTTATTGGGATAGGACATTTAAACTGTGGTTTATTTGAAACCGCAATGTAACAAGAATGATATAGTTGATTAATTGGAATCAAATAAAATCAATAACCCAAAATGAAGAAAAAAAATAAATATAAAAATTATAAAAAATATATGTAGGGATAATAAAGTTCAAGTATCAACAATATCAATTCAAACAATTTATGCTAATTACTTCTTTACAAATAGTAGAAATCTATAAAGCACATTATGCCCAAAAATTATATTTTAGACCAAAAAGTATTTTTAAGGATATAAACTCCTTGAGATTAAAAATCATACAAAATCATTAACCTAAGATTTTGGAGTAAATGTTCTCTTTCCATGTTATTTTTTTGGTGATAGGGTCGGTTCATTGGATTTATAGTATGAAATCAATAACATGATGGCATAGCTATTTCTGGACCAAAGAGGATACTTTCTTTGTAGATTTCAAATCTTTAAAGTTATCCAAGCTACAATTTTTTACAGCATACACTCCTACACACACATAAAATATAAAAACCAACAACATCTACACTATACATACTGAAATTATAAATATGTTATGATTATATATATATAACCCACACACACGATGCAAAGAAAATAAATCACACATCAATACATATATTGAACACACATATTATAATTTAAACAAATTGCAATATTCAAACTAGTAAATAAAGGAGAGAGAATGAGAGAACCTTGTTCCTTAGCTTTTGGCACTCAGAACCAAAAATGAAAATGGCAAAAATAGACTCTTCTAAAAAACTATTACAAAAAAAAACACCCTATCTCGTTTCTATAAAAAAAATAATGGCACTTTCTTGAAAAAACACATTATTTTTAAAAGGATTGGTCATGGGCACTCTTCCATTCAAGAGGGAACACACATGCCCTCTTGGCAAAAACTATAACATTCTAATGTTTGCCTAGTTTTTTAAAAAACATTTTTTTTATTTTCAATTTCTTTAAAAAAAACATTACATAGGATTTTATTCGATGTATTGATCCAGCATGCTCTGTCTTAAAAAAACAAACAAAATAAATAAAACCAATCTACCTCACTAAGGTAGATCCAACATAAGTTCATACATAGTCACATCTTTATGGACTATTTTTGGCTATTTTTTGGTATTTCAATAAGTTACCATTGTGATAATAACTTATTACAATCAAATGAAAGTCATGATAAAGTGATTGAATATCATCAAACATAATGAAAAAGAAATTTTGGATTGGGATGAAGTATATATGACTTTAAATTCACTAAGTAATTTAGCAATTTATTACCATGTAGGACAACAGAGAGAGTTTCATAAATTATTAAATCGTGTTAGAAATTGAATTATGATATAATTAAATAGCTTATTTATTATCATTAAGCTCAATGACAACATTTACACTATTGCCTAATGAAATTGATTTATAACATATATTGATAATTGAATTTCAAGTCAGTTAAAAATAATATATTCCAATGTGATGATGTGAAAGAAAACATAGATATTGGTGGGTCTTGTTGGGTTGGGTGCAATTGAGTAAAATAAAATTGATTTCATTTAAAAAAATCTAATTTAAAATAATTGTTTAATTTAACATTTTTTTTAGTTCACATTTTTTAGGTGTGCAAGTGGGTGGACTAATACGTGTGGGTGTGATAGTTGTATAAAAAAAAGTGATGAAAGAGGAGGTGAGAGAGTGGACTAATACTTGCGAGGATAGAACAAAACATCACTACCAGATAAAATGATTTCTATCATGGTGTTTAGGCATCATACAAATACAATATGATGCTTCCTTTAAGCATCATATATATGTCTAACATTAAAGTAATAATGAACAATAATTCTTCAATTAATGTTGTTTATGATATGCATCATTGAAATACTTTTTTGACGACACTTACTAAAAATGATCTAGAAGGCATAATGTAAAGATGACATGTGAAAAGCATCATTTTAGACATTAAGCAAACTAAAAAATGTAGTGAAAGTGTAAGATAATGTGTAGAAAGTGCCATCAATTGAAGCATCATTGTTTATCATTACTTTTAATGTCATACACATGTATTTTTTTAATAAAGTGTCATCTTTGGACATTTTTGATTTTAAAATTTTAAAATTATTTTATATTAAAATAACTAAGTTACCACAAATAAAAAGAAACAATTTAAAACTAGAATATGAATCAATTTCATATCGACAAACACACACACGCATTCCATGATTTAAGTTAATTTACAATCCATTGACACATCAATATCTAGGTATAAATTACATGCTTTATGTTTGTGGCACATCAATTTTTTTAATGTAAAATATATAATATATAGGCATAGTATTAGTCTACACAAAAAATTGAAATTGAGTAATTATCATATAGAATATCCACCAAACAAAAACATGCATTTGTGAAGTTATGTTTCCATGGCTCTCTTTCCATCTAAATGTATGCATATTACCATTCTCATTCCCTAGCCATCTGAAGTATGCTTGGAAAATATTCCTTCAGAAACATTTAAAAAAAATAGTTAATAGACATGATTTTAAATTGAATTCTAAAAATAAAAACACTTTTAATAAACATTCTCCGAGATGCAAAACCTTAACAACCACATGAAATGAACAATATCCATATCTACTCATTGTCATGTATATCATTTCCATAAGCATCATTATCTACTTGTTCACAAGTTTTTGCATGTTTACAAACATTAATGTGTAGATATTCTATAAAAATTTTAACTTGTGTTTACACACAAGTATTTACTTCTTTCGCATATATCTCATGATCAATATGAGAGTTTGCAAGATGCCACCAAAAAACCACTTGAAACCCTAAAGGTTATTTCTATCTTTCTCGAAGCATGCCCAAAAATCAAACTAACACAAAGCTTCAACAATGATTCCTCGCTTCATAATCCAAGGAAGAAGATTGATGTCTGCTCATGATACAACTCATATGCAATAGAATACGTCATAGAAGAAAATGAAGTGCAACAATCTCAATACTATAAGATTTTTGTTGATGCGCAAGTGTGTTCTACTAAATTTTCAAAGTTACAAAGCGAAAACACATTTTGTCAAAGAAAATTATGAACAATCGAGCAACTACATAAATGATTTTAGATGATAAACATAAGAATCGAAAAGTGATGACACTATCAAATGATAAGTACTAGAACCATGAAGGAAAAATGATGAACACTCAAGATGCGATGTCAAGCAGGGGGGTGTTGGGAGACTCCCTTTTCAATTCCAACTTTGATGAGCAATCATAAGCAAGGGGTGAGCAACTTGAAAATACCACTGATAATATGTTGATTGCACATGCTAATGATGAGCATATTAATAGGATTTCTAATCATAAGGAGTCACATAGCCCTACTGAACAAGTAAATAGAATTTATTCTGGAATTAATCTCAAGAAACATTCAAATAACAACAAAATAGATGGGGAGTTTGAAGGAGTAAGTGGGCAACAGAGCCTAGAAGATGAACACTTGAACCTAAAAAATGAGGAGAGAGTGAATGCTCAAGCCCCTCCCCCACCTAATAGAACTTATGGCAAGAATAAGGCTCCATAGATCAGCTTATTCTATGGAAATAAAAGATTAGGAAATACTACTAAACTAGATTATCATCTCACATGTTCAACTGGTAATGCTTTTTATTAGTATGAGGATCTAAACCAAAGCATAAAATATTGGAAATGTTGTTGGATAGGCTATTTTGTTAACAAACATCCAGGACAATTTTTATTAAGCAAATTTATGAATGAATAATGGAAAGGTAATGCCCAAGCAATCAGGCATCTAAATGGCTAGATTTTTTTTTAATTTGATAGCTTGGAGATGGAAGAGGTACTAAACTCTAGTCCATGCTTGTTTTTTGGCAGGCAACTATATGTAAAACCTCACCCATTCGATTTCCACTATGAACTGAAAGAAATGGCAAAATTCCCTTTGGGGGTTAAACTTTCCAGTGCATCTTTAGAGCCCCGTGAGCATAGGCAAAGTCATGAGCTGCCTAGGTAAGCCCCTACATACGGACAAACTTTTTCAAACATGTCAAAAATCTCTTATGAAAGAGTTCTAGTTGAAGTAGAACATAATGAGGGGCTATTGCATGAAATTTCTCTAAACCTTCCGGATGGATCCAAGATTATATAGCCCATAATATATGAACAACTACCCCCATACCATATAATATTTTTGATTTTTGGGCATGTTTTGAATAATTGTAAAAGAAGAAGGAAGATTGAAGAAACAAAGGATGACACATATTCACCATTGAGTCCCAACAGTAGCAAATCCTTGGTAAAAGAGCTCTCAGTTAGCAGAGAAAGGAAATAAATAAGATAAAACTATCTCAGATGAATCCATATTGGAAGAAGGATAAGTTGAAAAAGACCAAATGATATTTTCCTCTAAAAAAGGAAATTCAGCTAAAAACAAGCCCTCTACAAAAGATGCCAACCATCAAAAGTAGGCTCAAAAGGTATTGACCAGCAAGTAGATGTCACATAAACAGACCTTATAAAAGCAAATGATAAAGATGACATCTTGATCGTCAAAAGGAGGAAAAATAAGAAGATTTTGATAGAACACGGGCTCCAACCCCCATGGCATGGGATAATAACGTTATTGAAGTCCTCAACTCCTTAACAAATGAGGTTAGAAAAGGCATATATTCTAGAAGAAATTTTTTATGTTTTTATTGCATTGGATCTTAAGTTAGTTTATATTGGAATTTTGGAGGCTAGAGAAGTGTGTGCAAATGCTGGCACACTTCAAACTATTATTCGAAGGGGTTTCTCGAGGAAGCGAGGGCACCTCTAGGCATGGTTGGGATGTGGTGGATAGAAAATGAAATGAATGTAATGCATGAAAAAATGTGAAACTAAACATGCATGGATCATCTCTTAGATCTCATTTTGAAAAATCATGAAGTGGCAAAAGAAGTTTTAACATGGCCTCGAAGATTGATTTGGAATGTCATTGTTTCTACACATGAAGATGGATAGAGTACTAAGCCATGAAGATGTTCAATCTTCATGATCTTTCTACACATGGAAAAATGGGAGGGTGCCTAGTAAGATGGATAGAGTACTAATGAACCACCACTGGACAAAATTAGACCTAGATAGCCACACACAATTATTCCCCCCATACTTACTCTCATATCATTGTTTAGTAGACAGATCAAATCAAAATAGAAGAGTTCCTTTAAAATTCTGTAATATGTGGTTATCCTACTTGAATTTCATTCCCACTCTAAAACAAATATGGGCTCTTCTGATAGATGGCTCTCACATGTTCTCTATAGTTAGCAAGCTTAAGCTATTAAAAGATCTTCTAAATAAAATACATTAGCTTCATTTTGTACACATTAGCACCAATGTAACCCTGATGAGAAATGCTTTGCATAGACTCTAGAGAAATTACTTCAATCCCCCAATAACTTTATCCTCCATGATGAAGAGATTTCCCTAAGGCTCAACCTAAGAAAACTTGAAGAAGCTGAACTTTCTTTTTTGTGACAGAAAGTTAAGATAAAATATCATAAGAAGAGTGATCGATGTACAAAAATTTTCCATTCTTTAATGAATACAATATTTCAAAGGAGCAAGATAATTTCAATCACTAGACAAGATGAACAATATCCTCCTCTCAAGATGAAGTAATCACAAAATTCTTGGAATATTTCACGGCATTATTAGTAACCACAAAAGAAAGATTAGTCATTAATATGGAGGTAATTACCGAGGGGAAGCTAATAGATGATTCTCACCTATCTAGACCTTCCTCACTTTCTCCTATGAAGAGATCAAGCAGGCTTTCTTCAACATGAGGAATAGTAAATCTCCAGGCCATAATGGTTTCAAAGTAGACTTTTTTAAACATTGTTGGGAGCACATTGGAAATGACATAACTAATGTTGTGCAAAGTTTTTTTCATACCGAAAAAATACTGAAGCAAATCAACCATGCCTATATAGCTCTCATCCCAAAATCTTTTCATGCATCCACAATAAAAGATTTTAGGCCCATATCTTGTTGTAATATTATTTATAAGCTGATTTCAAAGCTTATAGCCCCGAGACTCCAATTGGTACTCGATGATATAATTGATCCTTCACAAGCAGCCTATGTGCAAGGAAGACTCATCTCAGATAATTTTCTTCTAGCATAAGGAAATATGCTAGAAAGAGGATATCCCCATGATATTTCTTTAAGATAGATTTAGAAAAAGCCTTGGACACGATGAAATGAGATTTTTTAATTGAGGTCTTGAAGACCCTCAACTTTCCAATTTGATTTATCATCATAATATATGAATGCATCTCAACTACAACTTACTCCATCTTCATAAACGAGCATATGCATGAGTTTTTTAAAGGAAAGAGAGGGGTGAGGCAAGGCAACCCACTCTCGCGTCTCACCTTACCTATTCGTAATATGTATGAAGTATTACTATAGACTCCTACATAGAGCTATGTAGTCAAAGGAATTCTCCTATCACCAAGGGTACTTTTAGCAAATATTTTTCTAAATCAAATATCTTCTTCAGAGGAGTAAATGAAGATATGAAATAAAAGATTTTTACCAATTTTGTATTTTTAGAAGGCCTCCTACCATTTTATTTTTTGGGCATGCCTCTTTATTTCAATAAGCTTGTAACTTCACAATTCTCCTCCCTATTGCTTAAAATCACCTCGATCATACATCAAAGGGTAGGAAAAATTCTATTTATAAAAGAAAGGCTGGAACTACTCTATATATTAATACAAGGAATCGAGAGGTATTGGTTCTCGATTCTCTTATTACCCACAATGATTATTAATTATATTGATGATGCATGTAAAAGATTCTTTTGGGAAGGCCCCTCAACGAGAAGCTATCATCCAGGGGTGACTTGGAGTAAAGTTTGCACTTCAACCTCAAATGGGGATCTTAGTTTATTAAATTTATCTACATGGAATAAATCATTCTTCATTAAAAAATTATGGAGGATAAACAAGAAGGAAGACTCATTATGGATTAGGTAAATTCATCATACCTATTTAATATCTCAAAATATTTGGGAATGTATTGCCACGATGTATGGAATGCCATTTTGGAAGTCCCTAATCATGATTTGGGATATCTTAATAAATAAAGCTGGAGGGATATTAAATGAAAAAAAAATGTTGAAGAAGTGGGGAGAAGAAAATAGAATTGTGATATATTCTTATAACTTCTTAATATCCTCAAATTCTATGCGAAAGCCAAAATGGACCAAGATAATCTGGTTCAAAAACCATATCTCTAAACATGCTATATTTCTTTGGATAGCAAAAATGAATAGATTAATAACCAAAGATTAGTTATTCTCTACCCCAAGGAATTTTGATTGTGAGTTCTATGGAGAACCAGAGATCATAACCATATTTTTTTTCAATGTTCTATTTGCAAAGAAATATGGAAGGATATTTTTCATTGGGGGCAGATAAAAGAGATGAAAAATTCCATTTCCAACATTTTCAAAATGATGACAACAGAATACTCATCAAATTCTACAAGGAACACTCTAAAGAAAGCCTATTTCGTAGCAATAATATATTATATAAGGAATGAAAGGAACAGAATGTGATATGAAGGAAAATCTAGTGATTCCAGCACAATAATGAAGAAAATTAAAACTGAGATTTACACTGTATTTGGGAAAATATACTGTAATCTGAAAATAGACTAGTTTTGTACCAATTTTCATAGTGAATTTAGTATTTATAAAAAAAATAAATAAATAATGAGAGTTTGCATTTGGTCTCACAAAGTCAACATAGGAGTTTCAATATCACAAAGTGATTTACACTCTATTTCATATTATCTTAACAACCTCTACTCCTCGGCTTCTTGAACACTACAAAAGCATATAAACGCCTATATGTATTTTTGTATATCAGTGCAACAATATGTTTAATTTTAATGGGGGGAAAACAAGAAGAAAAAAAAGAACCTCACTACAATTTACGTTGTTTTTTTATGTTTTGAAAACCACCTTCATCGATGTTGGTTCTTTTTAGCTCGGAATGCAACCCTATATGCATAAGTAATTTAAGGAACATTTGATTTATAAGTAAACGACACAAGATCAGTACTATTTGGCTAGCTAGTTAACTTTTAAAATTTTGAAAACAAAATATCAAATGAAGCTATGGATGGCATGCATGCATGCAACCCCATCTCACCTTGTAGTTTACCCTTCAAATCCATAATATCTTTATGCATAATTACATTAAAGAACCTAAACAAAAATATTTATGATATTGTATTTTTTTTTGAGCACCCAAAAACCAAAATTTAAAATTATTTCTCTCCTTGGAAAAATTCAAATAGAATATTATGAAACATAATTGGAAAAATATAATTTGTCCTATTATATTTTTAAAATCTAATATTGTTTGTATGATTAATGAATACCCTAACCCTTTTGTGCTCCAAATAAATTATATAGTGCCCAAATCTAATTTTTGTTCTATAAAAGAAATCAATTATAATAGAATTACATATATAATTTTTTAATTTTTGTAATTTCTTCAAGCTTCTTTAAATAGAGAAGAGGTTCTCAATAAATAAATTAAATGTAATAGCTAACTGATGATTCAGTTAATAAAATTTTTTTTCTAAGATATGTTTGTCAATATGTTATTAATATGTAAGTTTTTAACATATGCATTTGTTTTAGTTTGGCTCTTCTATTTACCCTAGTCTTCATAAGAATTTGAATCACTTAGATGAATTCTGTGTCAATTTACTAGTAAATATTAATGTTTTCCCATATTGTAAGCGAATCATAATTAATTCAAATATCTTGTTTTTTCAAATTAATTTAATCTCATCAAAATATTTACATTTTCCCATAAAGATAGAAAATACAAAAATATTGTAGGTTTTTTATTACAAAAAATGTTTACCATGCATTTACCTATTACTTGGTGCTTATGTTTTGTTTATATTGTCATAGATGTTTGTGTGTTTGTATTTGTGTGTTGATGTTGATCTGTGTTTTTGTGTGCTGATGCTTGTATTTGTGTGTTGATGTTAATCTGTGTTTTTGTGTGCTGATGCTCTGTCTCTTGTTTATATATACAATAAAAGAAGAGCCTCATTGCAATTGTGTATGTTTGGTGTTTTGAACTATGTTCTTCACTATTAGTTCTTTTTTAGCTCAAGATGCAACCCTATCTAGAGTAATTTACCTATGTATACAAGAATCAAAGAAATAAAATTTTATTTTTTTTACACTAGTATTCACAAGCCATAGCATAACATCTAAGAGTAAATGGAAGTGAAATAAATATAAAGTATTGTGTTCATAGAGGTGAAAGATTAATTTGCAAAAAGCCTAACTATAAATCTATCATTAATTGACCTTGTATATTATATGTTAAGTTGTAGCTACTTCACACATGAAATTGATTGAGAACCAATTTAGGTTAGTAAAATGACACATTCAATTACATTCAATCTAATTAACATCAAATCAATTTTGCAACATGGGTAAAAGTTGTACAAAAAAAATCTTAATGATCATTTAATGAAATTCTAATATAACTTATTTGAACTATTGAATCTAACATCACTTTCAAATAAATTAAACTTTCTAAAAAACAAAATATTGTCAGTACATTCTACAATTTGTTCCAACATATTTTAGGAGATTCTAATATAACTTATTCTAACCAAGTTGTTTCATCACATGTTTCATCACATTTTAAAATCATTTGCCAAACAATTAAATCCAAATTCCAAGAAACTTAATAGTCCCATTGTTAAAATATGCATGCATTTTTTTTCTCATCCATGTTGCTAGCCTCATTTTAATACCGTGATCCATGATCACTGATTGAGTTCTATTATATTTAACTACATTTGCAACATTACCTTGTCATCTCTATTGAAAACACAAAGGAATTCAATGGCAAATTGAAAATTAAGCTATGAAATTGGCCACTATAGGAAGCATGATAATTTGGGACTATAACCCTCATGAAACTTAGCTTGATGTGGTGAAACACAAATTTGCACACATGGCATCTCAACTTTCCATTACTAATAATCTCCTAAACAAATTAGGGTAGGAAAAATGAAAAGTGTCATTTACCACGAATATATTGATTAGATGAAATATTTATACATAATAGAATCTTGGCATACAAACAACATATATGAAATTAAGGACATGCAAAAAAAATACAAGGGGTCTCAAATCACATTGAGCACCTATAACATTAAAATAACCATTTGCAAACTTAGGCTATTGCAACATGTGATAATTACAATTGCATTCTTGATTCGTATGCATATAATCACCAAAAAATATATAGGTGTGCCTAGAGTGTAATGTGAGATGGTGTTGTGATTTTGTAAGGGTTTCAAAAGTTTTAGCAATTTAACATGATTACACAACTTAGCTAAGTGAGGATCTCTTGGTCAATGTAGTTATGCAAGTATACAATACAACTCATAAAGTAATAAAATAGATATAAATCCATGTATTAATCTCACAAGTATTATTTCATAGTTTAATCAATCAAAAATAAATTGATGATTAGATAAGTTGAATAAATATTCTTGGTATTAAAAAATATACTCAAACTCAATGGTAGACACACATATTAGTGCTTGATATTATTTCTTAGTATTTAATTCATATTATGCTTGATTATTAGATAGATGGTATATTAATATGAAAATGCTTATATACAATCTTGGCATACAAGATGACTATTATCTATTAGACCATTACTACCAATAATAATTCTCTCATTGTTGTCCCATTAGTGTTCCAATAACAAGGCAACACATAATTTTGTGTAATGGTCATTGTCACATCTACTCTTTTTAAGTAATATGTCAATGATACATAATGATTATTTTAAGTATATGATTATATTATTCAACCCATTATCATTTCAATGACTCAAGATAATATGGTACTAAATTTATTTGTGTTTTCAGCTTCATGAGTGCCAAATTCACAATAATTAAAAATATATTTTCTATAGAATTTGATCCATGAAAATCATAGAAATATCACTTCCATATGAGTTTCTCCTACTTGCATGTGCCATGTGACATATCTGTCATCATTCACCACGACTCATATACTCTGATAAAACTCATAAGTAAGATATTCTACTTAACATCCACATTGTTACAAGATTAATTCATCCAGATAGTACATAATATATTAGTCTTTAATCCATTTGTATTTTCGGCTCTACAAGCATCAGACTCAAAGATTAATATATTTTAAAATTAGATTTTCACACATTGAATTATCTCACACATCAAGATTAAAAAGTATGTCACTTCTTTTTATTCAAACAACATGACTATGTCCAATGACATATCTATCATCATTTGTCATGTCCGAACATATAAATTAATATATAAATGAAAATCCTAATTTTTAGTTCTCAAGTACATCAATATCCATCATTATCAAAACATATTATAAACCAAATATAAGTTTATTATTTCAATAATTCATCACAATATAAATTACATAACTAATCTTAGAATTCAATTTAGCCAGATATTAGGGATAAAAAATCTTGCAATATATATAAAAAGTCATCTTGTGGATTCTAGTATTCCTAGTGAATGCCAAAACAAATGTCCAAGAAAAGAATTCCTAATTCCAATCAAATTTTTTGGTTGTCACCTTGGATTTGATCCTAATTAAGGTTAAGGTCGTGAAGCTTAAGCTTGCAAAATGAACTCTTTTTGCCCCTCTTGATGCTTTCTCTTTTTCTTTTTCTCTCTAAGTATAGCTTTGGTAATTTGAGAATTCATGCGATATTCTAATTTAGATGTTGTGGAACAAAGTTGTGGTAGTGCCTCTATTATCCTTTTAGATCTTCTCTAGAGCTCAATGGTATTATAATTGATCATGATTGATATTTAACTATATGTAATACAAAGTTATTGTACTAATAATTAGCCATGACTTTGCTCTTGGCTTTATGAGTATAATGTTGTAATACTGAGATTATTATGACTGAGATAATCTTATTTGTGTTATAAGGTTGTGGTGCCAAAAATTTGGCAATGTATTTGTTGTTGGCTTCATTGGCAAGGTATCACAGTGCTATAAATGATGATAACTAAGTCATTGTTCTCTAGAACAAAAAGTTACAATAGAAACTGATGTCATGACATAAATCAGTGTAATAAAGTTGTGGTACTTGAATATGTCATGACTACTTGTAATAATGGGGTATTTGATTATCACGATGTGAAAATAAAGTCATAATCATTAATTGATTTTAAGTTAGTATCATCATGACTCAGATAAATTAATGTAGCTATAATTATTGTATTGTACAGTAAAATAATTGTGTTAATTTAGAGGTTGAGTCATCATATACAAATAAGTCATGACTATTTTGGTTGAGTTATGACCAATAAAAAATGGGTGAACTACTTAAGGCTAATATGAATAGTATATATGAGTTGTGAGAATAAAATTATCATGACTATCCATCTCTTCTCTCTCATATGAATCTTTCTCCACTAAGTTATTAAAATTCATTATAATTTTTTTTTTATTTCATAAACATTTGTCACTTTCTTTTTAAGATAAGATTTTATTTAAATCTTTTTATCAACCACTACTATTCATGCAAATACTTCATATTTTACTCTCCATATCATATTATTTACTTGGTATTTTGAGTATCAAACCAAAAGTTGTAAAATAAAAAAAAAATGCAAATTTCATTCTCACAGAGAAATGGAATAATTATTCTATTCTTTGAAAACCCAAGAAAATAGAAAAAAATTGCTTCTTTGGATAATTCATGAGAAATGGGAAATAAGTGAAGCATGTCGAACGAATAAATGATTCTACCCTTTGAAATTAAAACAAAAAACTTAGTTCTTGGGAAAAAAAAAGAACATAATAGGAGATTGCAATGTTTTTAAAAATATACATGGAGAGAAATTTTTTTGATAATTTTTCATTTTTATTCCTCCTACAACATTGATGCGAATTAGATTCAAGAATGCATAACATGACGAGCTTGAGCATTTAGTTCAAAACAAATTAATGAGAGTGCTTGAAAATAATTTACTAGATTACATGGATGAGTACTAAAAAAAATTATGCTAGTTCTATTTTGCTCATATTATGATGGGAAATCACAAGAAATTTAGATATGTTCTTTTACAATTTATTATTCTACAAACATATAAACCTCGGAATATAATTAATGTTGAATTGTGGATTTTATTATTTTAATCGTTGGCATGATGTGTTTTTCGTCGTTGTTTATGTTCTTCTTAATTAATGGGATTAAAATATACTTCTTTATCATAAATTGTTAGGTATATTTGAAAAATATTCTGGATAATAATTACATAATTTTCAAATTTTAAATAGAATTGAAAATGAAACTTAGATTTAAATTTTAATTATGGGAGATTTGTATTTTGTTGAAACAAATATAAATAATTTTAAAAAGATATTTAAAAAATTTAAAAAAAAGCATACCAAACTGGGGGGAAATTGTGTTTTAGTACATAGAAAATCAAAAATCTAATTTTGCCCCACCAACTAACATTAGCTGTTAAAAAAACAAAAAAATTAAATTAATAACACTCACATCAAACATCAAATGTTGAAAGTGAGATTCAAACTCATATCGTTTTTAATCAAATCACCCCATTGCCATCAAGTCATTTGCAAATCAATGAAGCATCAAAATATCTCTCACACACACACACACAACAAATGTATTCAATGTATATAATTAAACATATATAGATATATATAAACATAAACATATATAAATATAAACGTATATAAACATATAAACACAAACACACACACACACACACACACACATACAAACATATATAAATCATATATGTTTTTGTTTATATATGATTTATTTATAAACATAAACATATATTTATATATATTTAAGCTTATATATTTATATTTGTTTATGTTTATATATTTAATTATGTTTGTCTTTATATTATTTATATATGTTTATGTTTATATATTTATTTATATCTGTCTTTATATTATTTATATATGTTTATGTTTATATAATTATATATCTTTATATACATGTATGTTTATATATTTATATTTATATATTTATATAAGTTTATGTTTTTATATTTATAAATATTATATTAATATATTTATATATGTTTATATTTATATAGATATAAATATAAATATTTATAAATATTTATTTTTATATTTTTATATATGTCTATGTTTATATATTTATAAATATTTATATTTATATATCTTTATGTTTAAATATTATATATATATATATATATATTAATATTTTTTTATATGTTTATAATTATATATTTATGTTTACATATTGATATATGCTTATGTTTATATATTTATATATGCTTATATTTATATACATTTATATTTATATGATTTTATCTTTATATATTTATATTTATATATTATATATGTTTATCTTTATATATTCATATATGTTTATCTTTATATATTCATATATGTTTATGTTTATATATTTATTATGTTTATGTTTATGTTTATATATTTATATATGTTTATGTTTATATATGTATCTATTTATATATGTTTATATTATGTTTATATATTCATACATATTTGTGTGTGTGTATGTGCGCGCGTTATACAATGAATATGTTGGTGTATATATAAATATTTTCGACACTTCATCAATTTATTGTGAGTGACTTGATGCCAAACAAGTATTTTTCATTAAAAAAGGATGTGAGTTCGAATTTCAGTCTTATGAGTGACATTCGATGGGCGAGTTGTATTATTAATTTTTTTTAATAGCTAAAATATCCGTAAAGGGCAAAATTGGATTTTTGATTTCCAATGCATAAAAATATAATTATTTTACATTTTTAGTGTAATTTTTTTTATATTAAAAAACTCATTTTTAAATTATATTGTGTTTGATGCACCAAAATGCAAATCCTCCTTTAATTTATGTATGATAACCTCAAATTGTGTTCGTTAGTTTTAATAAAATTTTTATTAATATGTATTGTTTCAAATTTTATGTTAATTTATTATATTAGGAAAAATAATGTTAATGGGTTTAAAAATAAAAATAATTAAATTTTTGACTAATTTTCAAAGGATTATGGAAATGTGATTCACTATTTTTATTTAGCACCCAAAAACAAAAATCTCACCTTATCCCTCTCCTTGAAAAAGTCAAATAGAATAGGGGGAAGTATTAATTAGGTAGTTAATTTGAAAATAAATAGTAATAATATACTAATAATTGACTAAGGAACAAAAAAAATTATTAAGGTGATGAATACTACCTTAAGGAATAATAATACATAATGATGTAAGTACCTACAATACATTAAAAATTATTGTAAGTAGTAATAAATAGTAATAATATATTTGGAAAAAAAAATTATTGTGATTAAAGAACTAAAATGATAGATACTACATTAATGATGTAAGTACTACCTTAATTTCATTATTAAGGTAGTACCTACAATACATTAAAACAGTACATACAGTAAATTAAGATAGTACTTATCATTTTAGTTCTTAATCATAATAATTTTTTTTCAAACATACTAACTGATATAATATCAATTTTTAGTACCTTATTTTTATTTATTTTCAAATTAACTACCCGAGACATACTTTTCCCAATAGAATATTATGAAACATAATAGGAAAAATGCAAGGAGATTTGTGTATTTGTGAACAAAATAAAATATTTGATTTTTATTGCACCAAACTTTTAATTAACTAGAAAAAAGCATCAAATTTTAAAAAAATTGAATTAATTTTGTATTTCAAAATTTGAAAAAAAAAAATCAAATTGAATTAATTAGGAAACTTTTGTTAGAAAACATAGTGGTATTCAACCCAATGTCTACTCCACTTTCAACCCAACCAATTAGCCACAAAGTTATTTAATGTGGATATTAAATTAAAAATTTATATACAGGTACAAATATAAATATATAAAAATACATATATAAATATACATAAATATATAGATATAAAAATATATATATAAATTGACAAATACACACACACATACGCAATTATATAATATATGTATATATACATATCAACACACACACACACATAACTATATAAGTATATATATATATATATATATATGATTATATGTGTGTGTGTGTGTGTGTGTTTTAATATATATAAATATACATATACATAGTCACACACACACACACTGTAACAAAATATGGGTCCCACGGACCATCAATCCCCTTATGACCCCACCTGACTATTAACCAGTAGCCTAGCCATTAGCTTGCCATTCCAATATTTTTCGTTTTATCTCAAAGACACAAGGTTTTACAATTGGGTCAAGACTTAATTTCTGTCTCCCAAGTTACTTCCCATTGGATTTGAACTTGATACCTTCAGCATAAGGTTATAAACCTTAACAACAGAATATTGATTAACCTACCATGCACCTCCGGGGTAAAAAGTGAACAATAGGTATGCCCGGATATGGGACGTGCAATTGATCAACACTCGGGTGGGGCTTCTCAGGGACTAAAGGTTAGTGGGCCCCACCTTCTGTTACATAGACACACACATATTTATACACACACACACACACACATATATATATATATATTGTGTGTGTGTGTGTGCATTATTATATGTATATATATTAATATAAACATAAACACACACACACACACACACATATATATAAGTACATATGTTTGTTGAAAATATATATATATGTGTGTATGTGTGTGTGTGTGTGTGTGTGTGTGTGTGTTTATCTACTTAAATGTTTATACATCTAAGTATATTTATGTTTACTTATATATGTGTTTTCAATTATATTTATATTTGTTTATAATCATTTAAAATTGTTGTCAACGTGATAATACCTTCGTGGCATAGTGGTCGGGGGTGATTTTTTTAAGTGCAATAAACCTGAGTTTGAATTCTACCGTGTTTCTCCAACACTAATATTTGATTTATTTATTTCATACAAAAAATTTCTAAATTAGTTAATAATGATTTTATTTAGTTTTTTCAATTTTTTGTTGAAAATATCGAGTTGATGACTTTTAGTGCATAAAAACAAAATTATTTTAAAATTAAGTATACTTTTTTTAATCATGAAAAGTTTTAAATACTAAAAATCAAATGTTTTATGTTTGGTAAGTCAAAACACAAATCTTCCAAAATATAACTTGAACAATAATATTTGAATTTTTTTTGTTGCTTAAAATTTAGAATGAAACATTATCCGTGTAATGCCAAATTATTGGTGCTCCAAATAAATTATATAGTGATAACATATAATATTTGTTCTATAAAATAAATCCGATATTTCTCATTCTCAAAAAAAAAAAAATCTATAATCCGTACTAGATTCATAAAGTTTTTACATAATTGATGTAGTTTTTTTTAAGAAATTAATTAAATATGATGGTAAACTGTTTGTCAATAAGTTGTTGATATGTAAGTTACGTTTGCTTTCTTCGGTGGTAATATGTAAAATTAGGTTTTAATGAATTTATCTTACAGAGTACATACGTTACATATTTGTCAAAATTTAATAGTAAATATTCTATCTTTATTAATCACATATTTTGTCAACCCTGTTCATGCCACATGTTTTCACAATTCAAATATATTTTTTATACAATGTAATTTATGTGCTAAATGCCTCTAACATTGCCTTCAAGTGGGACATAACACTGATATAAATATATAAATATATATATATACAATTGCCTATGTGTGTATTTGTGGATAAATGAGTAGTGTGTGTGTGTGTGTGTCTTTGTATATAAATCATTGTGTATATATAGATGTGTGCCTATATATATGTGCTCATGTATATGCATATGTGTAAGTGTCTATATATGTGTGTGTGTGTGTGTGTTATATAAATATATACTATAAGATATTAATCATTTAGAAATGGAAAATAAAAATCTCAATTTTATTTCTAAAATTATGAATGGAATTGAAATTGAATAGAAATAGAAATGATAAAAAAAAAAAAATAGAAACTGATTCATTAGCTATTAGCTATGAATTTTCATGAGTTTTTAAAATCTGTTGTTAATTGTGACATCAAGTGGGGTTTGGATATGATTGCTTGACATCTAGTGACTAAACTTAAATCAGTGTATTATTAAAATTGAAATGTGAATCTATTTCTATATTTTGCAATGAAAATAATTTTAGTTGCTAAATGAGAAAAGACATGCTTTTATGTTACTACATAAAAAAGAATTTAGTAGTGGAATAAGTTCTTTACTATAATAGAAAATGTAAATGCTTTTTAACATTTTAAATTATGATAATTTATTAAAAGTTACTCAAACTTGGGATTGAGGTTTTATTACTTTGATTTTGGCTTTGTCTGAATTTTTTGTAAATTTCTTATACTCTATATACTGATCAATGTGCATTTTATCCATAATGGAGACAAAATTATGATTTACATTTTATTTCATATATATATATATATATATATATATATAATTTGGGAATAGTTTTATTTGTGTTTTGATGTTATGCTTAATTTGTTTTCTTTTTTAATATTTAAATTGGGTTCTTCCTTTTTCTTTTTTTGAATGATTATAATTTTAATTGATAAATTATATATTTTATATTTTTTTCTCATACTTATTATATTTTTGGGTTACCTAATTGAGGTATGAATTTTTTGTGCATTTTATTATTGACTGTTATAAATCATAATCATTATAATTAATTTGTATTTTGTTTCCGTATGAGGATTAGATGAAATGTAATAATTTTTAAAACAATAACTCACACTAATGGCGCAACCTTAACAATAAATAATTTATAATTATTATAAAAAAAAATACTAAGTTTATTTGTGATTACAATAAAAATCATAAAAAAATTAATAGGGTATACAATTGGAACGATGAATGAATTTTTTGTTGGGTGAGTTATTTTATTAAGAGCCATCAATTGGTTGTTAGATTTCATCCAGTAACTCGCAACTCTAATAAGTTCAATGGGGAATTCAATCAAATGTTTGTTGTTCAATATCTCGGCTGCTCAAGAAGTTGGACAAGTTGCTCTTCCAATCCTGAGTGGATTCTAGGGGAAGGGTAGAGCCTCACCTTGTAGTAGGAAGGTGGTCATTACTGGGACGAGTTCAGACTGAAGGGAGGATGAGAGAGGGTTCAGGTCAGCTCTTTATTTAAGAAGTTTGAACTTGTTGTGAAAGCCTTGGGCATTTTATCTTTCTTTGCGAATATGTTAATTTGTGAAGCCAATAAACCCTCCATCTCACTTGCAGTCAGTGCTTACGTTCTGTCCTAATCCTTTTCAATGTCATCCTTATCTTACTAAAGGTGAGTAAGACTGTCTTTCATTCACTTAAAAGTCATCTTTTTGCCATTTGCGCTTGTCTTATAAAAAAAAATAATAAGCTTTTTTAAAATTTTATATATTTGCTTGATCTACATTTCCCTATAAAATAAATAACACATACTTTTATTTATTACTAAAAAATTCATATTACATGTCACATGGTATATGACTGTATACTACAACCTTCACATAGATTAGAAGATTTTCTCAATAATCTATTAATATTCTCCATTGATAGTTGATTTATTTTTTATGATTTTTCATTAACAAATTTTATTAGATTGATATTGAAAATTTATTTATTATTTCTATTATATATAATGTGTTTGTGTAATTATTTAGTACTCATTATTAATTTAGAAATAAAAAATTATGACATTACAAAATTTTCTTTTTTTCATTATTAATGCATATTCATCTAATATAGATAAATATAGAGGTGTCAATCGGGCCGAGCTGGCCCGGCACGGCACGGCACGCCGGCACGGGTTCTTCCCTTGCCAGTTTCACGCGGGCACGCGTGGGCGTGACCCGGACCCTCCCGAAAAAAATACCGCGGGTCGGGTCTGATTGGATCCCGACCCGCGGTCCCGATTTCCGACCTGGCACGGCACGGCCTGCCGTGCCTACGGGCCGTGCCGGGCCCGGATGTTTTTAAACTGCACCGTGCCCAACCCGGCACGGTAGCACATTCGTGCCCTAAAAAAAAGGGTCGGGCCATGCCGGGCCAGCCCGTTTGACACCTCTAGATAAATATCAAATATTTAGTTTTTTGTAAATGACAAAATTTTAATTTGTCTTTTGATATATCCAAGTCATTGGAACAACTCGTCTTATCTTATTTTAATCCAAAATTATCTAATAAAAATTTTACTAAAACTTATTTTTTAGATTTATGTAATGTCATAAAAATGTTACATTTTTATTACAAAAAAAAATTTTATCTATATTATATTATGTATTATAGGAATGAAAAATATTATATGACCTGATCGTTAAAGGATGAATATAAGACTAAAACATTGATTTTTGATTAATGAGTATGTAAAGGGGATTTAGGAGTTAATTAACTTTGTTGAAAAATAGTTTGAATTTATGGATGAAACAAAAATAAGATATTCATGTAATGCTCATAATTGTCAAAATCAGAGTTTTCAAAATGTGGATACAATGTAAAATCATCTTGTAAAAAATGGATTTGTTAATGATTATTATAGTTGGTATAAACATAGAAAATTAGTTATGTCACAAATAATTAAGTATTATATACATAGAAGTATTGATTTAAATGTTGTAATGAAATTTGCTAATCCTAATGATGCATGTAAAGTAATTTTAAAGAATGTTATTTGTCCTTCATTAAATTCGGATGCCATCAACAATATCCTAATATTATCTACAAAATAATTCTATGAAATGCTAAGGCTCCGGGAATAGCCATGGCTAGGTAATCCACAAGGCCACTCAAAATTATCTGTTGTGATCAGACTCTTGAATTTAAAGGCAAAACCTTATTTTTCAGGAAGATATTATGGTGAAATATGCCAGTTATTTTTTGAATTGTTGCCAAAGAATAATATCATAACATATTATTTTTATATCACAAAGAAGTTAATATGATGATTAGATTTGTCGATGAAAAAAATATATTGTTGTATTAATGGCAACATGATATATTGGAGCATAGGCATTGAAACAATTGCATATAATTTTTGTATTTATCCTTAATACAAAATAAATATAGCATATAAAAGGTAGAAAATAAATATTCCTCACAAGATATATTATTTTCCATATATATAATGTACCACACACATATACCTATACATACACATAGATAGATATTTATATATCTACACAAACACACACATACATATATACGCATAGGTCTAAATACACACACACACACACATACACATTGATATATTCATACAAACAAATATAAATTATATATATATATTTACACATACACATACACATTGGACTTGGTATCATGAACTTCACACTTTCTTTTTCAGATCTCATACAAAATTCACATGCTGATGCTTAACTATTTGTCCCACTTGTACTAATCTTATGATATACATCCTTTTGCATATAGATGATTTAATCATTACTAAAGATAATTCGCAATGAATAGTTTTTTTGCTTGTACTATTACTCAATGAGTTTTCCATCAAAGAGTAAAATCTTGATATGTTGTCTTATTTCTTAGGCGTAGAAGTAGTACTAAATCAATATGATATTTTATTTTCTCAAAAGAGCTACATAATATGGCATCATAACTTAACTAGATTTGTTTTTTAAAATTTTTTTTTTGTTTTTTTTTTTTAATTTTTTATTTTTTTTTAAATATTTTCTCAACTAGCTTTGTTATTTGCTCAATGATCTCGATATTCATCTTCTTTGTTGTTAACTTATATATTGTGACAACGTAAGTGTTCCTCAATTAAGCTCTAATCATGTGTTTCACTCACCAAACCTCTTTTATGGGCATGTTTTCTAGGTTTTAAAATCAAACATTAGTCTTTGCCATCCACCTTCATGTTGAGGGATGTATTAGAAAATTATCATAATTATTTATTAAAAATATTTTTGAAACTATTTTTATATTTAATTTTTTTTTTGTATGCTCTTGTAATAGAAATTATCAAATTGACACAATGAATTTGCAATTATATCTCATAAGAGATGACCTCACATTTTTATATTTAATTTCCAAGCTTATGTTTTAAATGTTATTAAAAAACAATGAATAATCAATAATAAAAAAGTTTAATCATTAATTAATTTGTATTGGTATTTGGTGCTCTAATTAAGGTAGACTGTGCCCAAATATAGTATTGATTTATAAAACATATCATTCATTGGCAAAAATTAATTCTTTTTTGTGTTAAAGTTAAATATCTTGATTTTCTAATATTTCCCTAGTTTTCCCTAATCTCTAAATTTTTCTTGTTAATTTGTTCATGTTCTTATGATGCTCATTCAGCTTGTTTACCCTAATTTGTTTTTTCAATATTAATCATCTTTCTAATCTTAGTTTAAATGGTTATTTCTTTTATTTTTCCTTACAATTTTGTTTATAAATGACATTTGATAAGCTAAAAAAGCAAATTTGAAATAAATTTTTTTATTTTTCCTTTTGTTCAACAAAGTAGTTGTGTTTCCCATCATCTGCTGGAAATTCAAAAATTATGGCCATGAATGAATTTGTTTTTAGTAAAATAAAATTATTTTGCTAATGTTTTTTGATTTATTACTTGCACTAAATTTTATTGAAGTAAATTAATCAGTGCAATAGTAAAGTTCCAACCTTTTTAAATTTAGAATTAACTATTCCCTCATCATCAAAATTTAAATTAATAATTGAACTTGTAGCCAATGAGATTGGCACATTCATAACTATCAAATTAAATTAAGCAAAAAAATAAACATTTATATACATCCATGATTAGAAAAATAGTAAATTTCCTTTATTTATATATATATATGTATATATATATGTATGTATATACGTATATATGTATATATGTATGTATATACGTATATATGTATATATATATTTACGTATGTATATACGTATATATGTATATATATGTATGTATATACGTATATATATATGTACATATATATGTATTATGTATGTATATACGTATATGTATATATATATATATATATATATATATATATATATATATATATATGCTTGCTTAAGATATAATTTGATACTTATGATCAAATGGTCTTGTATTTTCCTATATTTGGTGATCTTAGTGACCCCAATCCTTGATGTTCCTCTTAAATTGATAATTAAAAATATTTAGGGAAAAAGGCTTGTAAACTTGCAAGTGGTGAGATGCAAAAAATAAGATTTTAATTTTTTTTTTCTATTTTGGTAGAGTAAAATTATGCTAATGACTTGAAATTCTTCATCATCCCTTTATACCCTCATCAAAAAAAAAATTAGGTTCAACTTTTCTTCCTAAAATTAAAATGAAAAGCTTTATCTTCATAAAAAGAAAATAAAAGATGTACTACTTTTTGGATGATTTTGTTCGTGAAAAACAAAAGAATTGAATAATGAGGGTGCTCCATATTAATTTGCTAGGTTACTTGACGAGTACCAAAAAATAATTATGCTAGTTCTCCACATATTATATTGGAATATTACAAAAGTTCTTGGTATATTATTTTACAATTTATTATCATGTGAATATTAAAACCTAAGTTTGTAATTGATGTCGCACTATGTATTTTCTTATATTTTTTACTTAGTACGATGTGTTTATTCTCTACTCAATTTATGGGGTTTAAATTTAAAATATATATATTTGAGAATAATTTTTAGGTATATGTGAATCAAATATATTTTAGAAAGAATCAATTGTTTTTCAGAATCAAAAATAGAATTGAACATAAAACTTATGTTTAATTTATGGTTGATAGAACCAAATTTTATTCGTTAAATTTAATAAATTTATATTCATATGTATTGTTTGATATTTTATGTTAATTTATTATATAGCAAAATTACAATAAGGAGTCACAAAATGAAAATAATTAATAAAAATTAAATAAAGGGGGTCAAAAACATAAATATGTATGTTTTGGTTCCCTTCAAAAACATTATAGCCAAATAATTGCAAAGAGACATAGTTACACACACACACACACACACACACACACAGTTAAACTATATATACTATATATGTAAGATATATAGATTGCATGTTAAAACAATCAATGTGTGTATAATTAAAGTATATGTTATAGTTAAAAATAACTAGCTATCATATTTATGACATGTTCAAATTAGGTTATTTACTTTGAATTCATTCAAAGTAATTATTTTGCTCTTCCATGCATTAAGATTGATTTTAACCCAGATATTTAGTTTAATTTTGAATTCATTCAAATTAATTGTTTGATAATTTCTTAGAAGTAGATAGTTCGTTGTATGTTGTCCAATGTTGGTTTGGAAAAATAGTTCTAGAATTTGGGCTGAGGCTGTTACATATGCAACTCATCTCATTAACCATCTACCAACAGCTGCACTAAATGGTAAAATACCTTTGGAGGCATGATCTAGAAAACCTACAAATGATTATAATACTTTACGTGTGTTTGGTTCCAATGATTATTATCACATAAAAGAGTCTAGGTTGGATCCAATGGCTAAAATGCCATTATTTATGAGAGTTACCCCAAGTATCAAGGGATACCAACCCTAGTATTTATTTTCAAACAAAATTATGTTTCCTAGGGATGTTACTTTTGATGAATCTTCAATATTGAAGAAGGTAAGAACAAGTGATAAAGTGTCAAAGAATACTTTTTAGCAGCCAAAGGGGAGACTACCACAGGTGAAGAGTACTCAGAAACATGTGGAGTTTTAGATGACTTCAGCTAAACTAGTTGAAGAGTAGCAGACATAACATAAAGTAGATGTTTGAGGGGATTAGGTTTACACACAAGAACCTCAGCAGGAGCAAATTTTACAATTGCAATTAGGAGGTCAAAAAGAGAGATTAGGAAACCTGCTCAGTTTGAAGATATTATGGCTTATGCATTTCCAATGGTAGAAGAAGGTATACCTCAGAGTTTTCTTGAAGCAAATTGTAGTTTGGATAAAGAAAAGTTGAAGAAAGTCATGGATGAGGAAATTTAGTTTTTTTGAAAAGAATTACACTTGAGACTACCAAATGGGAAGATGACAATTAGTTGCAAATAGGTTTATTCTTAGAAAGAAGTATTTCCAAGCAAGAATGACATTCACTTTAAGGCAAGACAATTGACTACAAAAAAGTATTTTCTCTAGTTGTGAAATATTCTTCCATAGTCCATATGTATTTTGTTAGCCTTGGTAGCGTAATTTAATATGGAACTAGTTCAATTGGACGTGAAGACAACATTTTTAAATTGTGATTTGAAGGAGTAAATCTATATAAATCAGCTAGATGATATCAAAGTTGCTGGAAAAAAAAACTCGGTTTGTAAAATGAGCAAATTATTATATGGTTTGAAGCAATCACCAATGTAATAGTATAAGCATTCTGATCAATTCATGATAGGCCAGAACTACACTAAAAGTAGTTGTGATCATTATATATATTTCTACAAGCTACAAGATGGATCTTTCATATACAGTCTCTTGTATGTTGATATTTTGATAGTATCAAGGAATTAAGGGGAGATAAGCATATCCCACTTGCTCCTCATTTCAAACTTACTACTTCACATTGTCCAAAGACAGAAGATGAACAAGAATATATGTCTAAGGTTCCTTAATCAAATACAATGTGCAGCTTGATGTATGCTATAGTGTGTACAAGGCCTGAAATTTCACAAGCAGTTGAGACTGTGAGCAGGTACATGCATAGTCCTGGAAAAGACTATTGGCAAGTAGTGAAATGAATTCTAATGTACAATTAGAAAGCCTTAGATGTTGGTTTGATATTTGAGAAGAATAATATGGTTGGCCAGTATGTAGTTGGATACTACAATTCAGATTATGATGGTGATTATGATAAACATAGATCAACTGCTGATTATGTGTTTGCTCTTGCAAAAGCACTAGTTAGTTAGAAGTATACTTTATAGTCAACAATAGTATTATCTATGATGGAGGCAAAGTATATGAAAATCACTAAAGCAGTTAAAGAAGCAATATACCTACAAGGGTTACTTGATGATTTGGGTGTTGGTCTGAAATAGGTTGCAATGTTTTGTGATAGAGTATTATTCATTTAGTAAAAAACTAAGTTTATCATGCATAGATGAAGCATATTGATATGAATTATCTTTTTGTGTGGGAAATCATTGAAGAAGATGGAGTATTAATTCAGAAAATAATGACTATTGATAATTCTGCAGATATGTTGACTAAGGTGATGACAATGATCAAGTTCAACTTCAATCATTGTTTAGACTTAATCAACATTGCAAAAGTTTGATTGTGTCGTTGAACACATTTGGGAGCTTTGGACTTTTTGAAAAAAAAAAGTTTTGAAATCAAATTCGCATATTTTTCAAAGTGGAGATTTGTTATATTTTAACAAATATGCAAATCCACATCGGTTAGATGTGGGAATTACTTTCTCATTCTCCCTATAAAAAAGGGCTTCTCCCTCATTTGAAATTTTTCTTCTTCCCACCCACTTAAGTTTATTTGTAGTATTTCATGTTTAGGATTGTTTTTACGATAACTATTTTAGCTGTCATTAATTTCATCATAGATTTTATAATGTATTTTGTTTTAGGTTACTATTCACATGAAATTTAAAATTTGTTAATTGGGAAAAAATAACTAGGATTTTCCTAACATAGCCAATACTTATATCAAACTCAAACCATGTTATGAGCACACCAAACAAGCTAATAATCAACTCAAAAATACCACTGAAGGATCCCTTATTATCACTAATTGTTTTTACAAACTATCAAAATCAGAGCAGATGAACATGCTGCTCTTATTGAAACCCTAAATTAATGAAGAAATTAAACATGAAATTTTCAATTGACTCAATGATGACTACGAAAAATTATTCCCATCCATTCACGCACTAGACAACTTGAAGTTTTTCTTCGATCAAAAATACTTGAACAACATTGATTGTTTCATGCCTTACACTTCCCACAAGAAAAATTCTCAGTTCAAACCATGTATTTTTCTTGACTACTATCTAACTCAAAATGACAACTATTATCTATATTTATCCAACTCTAACATCTATGTCACTATGCACGTGAAATTTGTTGAGTCTGAATTTTTATATGCCTCATTTTCAAGTAAATATACATGTCCATCATCTGCTACCATAATTACCTAGGCATGTCAAATTCATTGTGTACAACTCATTTTGCAATTAGTTGTTTTTTGTTTCTTCTTGAATATTTATGGAATTTTGAATTTTGATTGACAAATTTCTAGGCAAATTAGAAAATAGAATCTAATACTTGTATGATTAAAAAATTGTTTTAAAATGTCACCATATTTCTACCAGCATAAGCTAAATGCTTGATGAGTACCAACTGAACATAATAGAAGAATGCATCCGCTAAAAACAACGAGGATAAATATGTTTAGCTAAATTTTTATGATGATTTCTTATTGATCTCATGTCGTGCCTCAAGCTATTTTTCAATGAGTAAAAAAATATTTCTAAAATTATAATGTTGATTTGAAATTTTGTGAAAACTGCATAAAGTTATTTTTTTTTTACCTTCCCCCCAATCCCTCCTTATCAACCTCAGGGTAAATGCATATGATAAACTTTTTTATTAATCAATTGTCTTAGTAGTGATCGTGACTAAACACATTTAATTTTGAAGTTCTTATGAGATCTAGTGGATTATTGATAGTTTAAACACATCTAAGTGAGACATTCTTTTATTTATTAAAAAAAAACTCTATTTGCACACTAATATTTTTTATTAAGTGTTCAATACTTATTAATGAATTTTGATATCTAAATAACATATTTTAAAAGTTTTCATGATTTATTTAGTTATTTATTGAACAACTTTTAGTTTGTTTTTTTTTTCTCAACAAGTTAACACTTATTCATAATATTGGCTCAATATTTGATTTTTAAGACAACATTAAAAACATATATTCTAGTGTTATATTGTTGTTGAAAATATGAATAAATAAATTTTTTTTCCAAAATTTTATTTATTTTCATGTAGATGTTCATCTACTAGCCACATATACACAATGGAATCTACTTTTTTATTGATAGGCAAATAACAGTCATCATTGTAATTCAGATAATGTTATAATAGTCTGTCATATACTTAAAAAAATAAAAATTTTGTGCTAATTTATCATTAGTTTTACAAACTTTTTACCTTGCTTAAAAAAAATAAATCTAGGAAAATTACAATAAAAATTCCTTTGTAGATGTACCTTCTCTAAATAATATTCATCAATCATTCTTGTCAAAAAGTGTCAAATTTTGTGATTTTAAATAAAAAGTTTACAAGGCATATGCAATTTTCTTCTATAAACAAAGACATCTTGTCTTTGTTTAATGAAATATAAAACAAAGTTATAATATTATTCTACATCAATGAAATATTATTAAGTTCATTCTTGATATAGTTTAATAAAAATTTTTTTGTAACTAAGTTATAGTCTTTATTAATTAAATAAACTTTTAGTCAACATTTATGTATTGATGATGTGGGCTATTTTTTAAACTAAAAATCATATGATTATTTTCTTGATTTACATCCTTTTATTATTTAAATAATGAATTTTTTTAATGAGCAGAATTGTAAAAATACTTTTATCCTTTATTCTACTTATAAATGATTCAACATGTAGAGATTAGCTTATGCATATGAGATTAAATTATTGGTACATATCAAATTTTAGTTTATAGTTCATAATTTAGATAGAATTGGATATTTTATCGGTAAGATTATAGTACTAGATTTCAGTTAGTCTTACTTGACTATGGTAAATGGTAAAGTTCTAGCTTCTAATACTAATAAACTTGAGTGTATTAAATACAACCAACAAAATATAATTATCTTGTACCGACTTACAAAAATAAAATACACCATAGTTATTATAAGCACTATTACTCTTTTTCTTGAAGTAACTATTATTTGTGTATGCTTGTTAATAGTTATTTTAATTCGTAAAGGGTAGAGTCTAGAAATATATTTGAGAACTCTATGAATTAGATAACTTTATCAATCATATGATTAATATTAATTATTGATGAAATCTAAATTCGATCAAAAGGATTGATGGTAACCCTATGAAAAAGTTTATAAGTTTTGATCTAAACTTGGTAGATTAATTTAATTCAGTAATTCAAAAAAGTTAATTGAAAAGTATTGAGGAAATAATTAGAGATTTATTGAATTATATTATCAGTAATTTGATTCAATTAATGAGTATCTGTAATCTTAATGTGAGAAGTTTAATTAAAGATAAGTAACAAAAGGCATAAAGTATTTTGAATGAGTGAGGGAATATAATTACAATTTTATAGTAGTATGAATTTTAATTATTATAAATTAATGTGCAAAATAATTTATATTAGAAGCCTGAAATTTTATTCAGTCTGAAGTCCCTTCCATAGCTATCTAGATGTGATGAAAGAATTTTTATAATGTTTGTTTATTTAAAATATATGTTAATACATAGTTAGAATAATTAATTATATTATAATTGAACTAATTTGATTTGACTATTAAATTAAATTAAGTTTATTTGCATAAACTTAATTATGATTATATATATATATATATATATATATATATATATATATATATATATATATATCATAAATAAATATAATTTTTAAATATTATAAAAAACCGAATAGATCGATTTAAATATAAATTAATGTTCAGTTTTGATTTTAAGAATATAAAAATAAAAAGCCATCAATTCGACAATGCTAATCCACTATAGCATCGTCATGTTTCTCATGTTTCTCTAAGAAAGTGGTCATGCAGGAGAAGTCTATCCAATCAAGACAAGCTTAAGTATGTCTCTTCTCATAATATTTACAAAATGCAATCATAATAAAAAAATCTTAATCCACAAGCAATATCAACTTAAGTTTCAAATTTCCGAATCTCCTAACAATGGTATCAAAGAAACTTATTTTGATATTTGTGTGTTTATGGGTTGGTTGATTTTTAAACATCATTTGAGAATATGTGATGCACTAACCTAAATAGAGACAATTTGGCTTGTGTTGGTAATTTTAAAAAATTTGACTATGTCTATTAATTATGATGTTGATTTCTTTTGTTTTTAAGCCATATTTTGCAATGATTTATGGGTGTTTGTTATACATGAAATTGTATATATTAATCTCATAATTATTTTGTAACAACAATGGCTGAGATGGTGGTTAATACAATGGCTGAAATGGTGGCTAACATAGTTGATGGAGGTGGTTGTAGTGGTTGATGAAGGTATTTGTAGAAGCAGTCATGGCCAATGGCATTGTCGATGACCTTTTTAGTTACTGCTAATGGTAATTGTGGAAGCATCCTCTATATATAAGTCACTGCTATTATTTATATGACTAAAGATAAGTCATCAATTTCATCTTGTTTGGCAAAGCTACTACCTAGATTGCAAAAATAATAGGAATTAACCTATTTGAATAAATAATAAACATTAGACATCTTCATTGAGGTATTATATTTATAGTATATTAGATTGATGACAAATTCATTCAAAAATTATCGGATGGAATCAATTTTTATAATATAATTCAAACTAATAAAGCTCATTTTAAAAACTTTTTTCAAGAAAAAATCTTTCAACCCTCTCACCATCATTCTCAAAGAGAATAAATGGGATATAACCAATTACATTGACTGAAAAAAAATATCGACATTGTCCTGACTATTGAGAATCACAAATTTATACTCATATATCTATGCTCGGATAAACCTCAATAAGGGAAGATCGATGATGAAAGTAAGCCTAATGAGAAATGGGTAAAAATTAATGAGATGTATATATAATATATTTTGTTTTCTATATCAAATGTACTATAGCATCAACATTAATCCATGACTACTAACTATGACATGATGTTTAATCTAAAGAAATGTTTGTGAATTAGATTCATTCTACCAGGCAAAAAGACATAAGATATCTGATGAATATTACAATGATTAAAAACACCCCTATGAGAGATCATGCTCTCAATAAGACAGGTCTTCTAAATGAACTAGAGATCCTTGGAGCTAGGATTGATGTAAGCTTTCAGATTGATAGTATTATTTGATCACTACATATCTCCTATAAGTGATTCTTCCTGAATTTCAAAATGAATAGACTTGGAATTTGGCACAATCAAATAAGGAATTAGTATTTGCTGTAAGTATTATCAGAAAACTATCTAGAATATTTGTAGTTGAAAGAACTTCTAAATCAAAAGCAAATAAGAAAAAAAATTTTAGAATTATACTCAAATTCTATCAATAGCTCCTAAGACACAGTGACAGTCAAAAAGCTAAAAAAAATATTTATACTACAACTAGTAAGGACACTAGAAAAAGCAATATCTAATTTTTCTTAGTAATATAAAAGATCAAATTAAGTCTCAATTCCTGGTAGTTGAAACATGTTTAGCAGTAACACCTATGGATACCTGGTGTATATATATGGGCACCACTAAGCATGTCTACAATTTTTTGAAGTGGTTCCAAGAAACCAGACAACTAAGTAATAGCAAGATTGATCTTCAAATGAGAAGCAATACCAAGATGAGAGCTATTGTTTTAAGAGTTTGCATATTTTAGTTTGAGAGAAATAATATTTTAATTTTAAAGATCATCTTTATGTATCTTCAATAAGGAGAAATTTCATTTCAGTTTCTAGTTTAGTTAAAGATTGATTTTCTTTTTTATTCAATAATTTGTTAATAATTTACTTGAATAAAAAGATTATCCATTCTGGTATGTTAAAACACAACCTTTATGTTATCAAAACAATTTTTACTTTGTTCCAACAATATGAGTCAAATCAAATCAATTGCTCACCACATAAGAAAAAAATACCCTTTTGATATGAACCAAACTTATCTCTATCACTTACACATAGGTCATATACATCTAAAATGGATTTCAAGACTGATTAAAGATGAACATTTGGATTTATTAAGAATGAAAACACTTTTAACATATGAGTCATACTTATAAGGAAAAATGACCAAGCCACCCTTTATAGCTAAAGGCTATAGAGCCAAAGAACCATTAGAATTGATTCATTCTAATTTATGCGAGCGCATGGAAATCTAAGCAAGACTTGGTTTTGAGTACTTCATCACTTTTATTGATGATTACTCAAGATATTGATATATTTATTCGATGTGTTAGAAGGTTGATACATTTGAAATATTCAAAGAGTATAGAAATAAAATAGAGAAATATCACAATAGATATTTTAAAATATTATGATCTAATTGTGGTGATGAGTACTTCTTTGGAGAGTTTCGAGACTACTTGTTATATCAAATAATCACATCCTAATTATTTGTATTTGACACTCTACAGTAGAATGATGTAATAGAAAGAATAAATAGGACTCTTATGAATATGGTAAAGTCAATGATAAGTATTAGGATATGTTTGATTCCTTCTAGGAATATATGTTAGAAATGATAGCTTGTGTTTTGAACTTTGTTCCATATAAGTTGGTACCTACAACCTCAACTAAATTGTGGATTGAAAGTAAGCCTAGTCTAAAACATATTCATTTGTGGGCTTGACCAATACATGTGCTAAAAGGGAAGACAAATAAGTTGTAAACAATAATAGAAATATGTTTCTTTGTGGAATATTCTAGAGGAATAAAAGGCGGTTTGTTTTATGATCAAAAGGATGATGTAATTGTTAGTACCAAAATCTGAATTCTAGAACATGACTATATAGAAAACCACAAAGCCAAAAATAAAATTGTTCTAGAGATGTTAAGAAAATAAAAGTCAATCCATACTTCAATTACAAATAGAACACCATGGGGTGACATATCTGATACCTCATCTCATTATAAAGGGAATTATTCATAATGGTATTGATACTGAACATTATGAGCTCATCAATGATATGCAGATGGTATAACCAAAAGATAGTTGCCATAATGATTCACATGGATTTGTATCTATATAGTGTGTTACTAAAAACATATAACGAAGAAGAGTATCTCATCGTAGTGGGTAGGTTTTTTGTAAACCTAAATGCTATACAATCTTGAGAAAGTCATATAACAGAATTCTTAATGAGTTAGATATTGATCCTGAAAACTATGATGAAGGACTTTGAGACAAAGATGTAGATAGTGGTGTCAAGTGGGTCGGGCGACTTGGCAAGATTCATGTCCTGCTATGTCAGAGGCACCGTGCCTCATGCATGGCCCATGTCCATGGCCAATCGGCATAGTCCACATGCATGATCAACCTGACTCATGATTGGGAAGTGAGGAATTGGATTTACAGGTTAATGGGAAGCAGGTGCGGTCTAGTTGGCCAGCATCCGACCTACCTAATATGTAATGAATTTTTTTAAAAAAATTGTTCATTAACATTTTGTATAACTCTGTTATGTGGCAAGTTTTTTAATGATACTTGTCACGTGGCTGGCCTTGGCTTGAACCATGCCAGTAGATAGACACGTTCAATGCTCCGAGGCCCTAACCATACACTAATAGGCGATAACCTTTTTGGCTATTTTCTTTTGGGTTAACTGACATTTGGCACAGGCCAATGCTACAATGCAATGCTGAATGACTTGATACTCATGCTAACGGGCTCAAAGCTTAGGCATAGGCACACAACAAGTTGCACCCACCAAAAACTCAAGACTTGACCTGTAATTCCAAAGGTTACTTAACCAAAAATTTTTTAAAAATGAAATATTAAAATATTGGTAAAATCTTGGCCATTAGATTTCATTCCAACAGCCAGGGAAAAAAGCCCATTTTTAAATTCAAAAAAATAAAAATATATAAATTTTAAATAAAAAAAATTATAATTATAAGTAATTAGTTTGAAGTATTTCAATCTCATTTCTGTTCTTAATCTCAACTCTCTCCTTTCCTCCATCACCTTCTCTACTCTTTATTATCTTTATTTTGAAAAAATTTTTAAAGCTTTAAACAATTTAAAGTATGAGTTTTTTCTTATTACTTGTTGTGAGGTGTGGACTACCACTTTATGTCAATCATCTATGGAATAGAATCTGGATATTTTTTTTTTGTTTTTTTAATGTACTTATATATAATAAATTATTCATAGCATAAAAAAATAGCTAATAGTGAGTATAATGATAATGATATTAATTTAGATTTAGATGTAGACAATAGATAATGAAGATAACTATACGAAAATGTATGTGATTGAAATTTTTTTTTTTCTCATTGCCTCGACTAAAACTCAAATGCCTAAAAAAATTAAAAAAACTAAAAGAATATTTATAGTTCGGAATCACTTTAATATAATAAAAAATAAAATAATAGGAGTATTGATGAAAAATTGGTATAATATAAATATTATAAAAAAAATACATGTTAGAATGTATGTGGGACTGGGCACCTAAAGAAACATGCCTATCAATACACCAAATATATAGTACATTAAATCATAAAACAAATTCAACTAAGCAAGAGCGATGAGGTATTTGAGGTTGGATCTAATTTTAACTTCTTGGACCCCCTTTATATACCACATTGATTTAGTGAGGAAAGATATAACCAAACTGATTATCATCATAAATCATCTAATTAGATTTTTTTTGAGGATGATAAGGTTGTAAATATAATGTATACCTACTTCTAGCCTACTTATCATATGATTCCTAGGTCCATAAGTAGGAATGACATAATTAAACATTATAAGTTTGAAAAACAAATAATAATTAATAAATTTAGGCAATATAGTGATGCATTTTTTATGATGTCTGAATTTGGACTAATCATGATGATACATCTTTTGCATGTCTAATCGCCCACTATATAGATTCTACATGAAAACTTTATAAAAAGAATTTAAGATTTTCTGAGATTCTCCATCCTCATGATGGCCCTGCCATAAATTAGTGTATGATGAGAATCCTTAGATATTATCATATTCAAAATAAAATATATAGTATCATATTTGCTGTATCTAACAATGAAGTAGCTATTAATATATTTGTTAGGACCATTAGAGATAGACTATTAGGTGATATTTTTTAAGTTTGATACATGTGTCACATTATTAATCTAATAGTACAAGCATGGATGAAGGTTATTTCTCCTACATTAAAAAAAATATCAAACTCACTAAAATATTCTCGGATGTCTAGCAGACAATAGGAGTTTGATAGTATATATTTGTTTATGAGTCTAAAAAAGAAATTTTAAATGGATGTGATATACCATTAGAATTATACTTACATGATGTTGTAGTCTTGTGTTAGATATGAACACATGATATCTGATTACAACAATAGTAAGAGTAATAAACTTTTTATTAACAGCAGTAATTAAGACAAATGAATTTATTTTAAGAAATTTCTAAAGATTTTTTTTAGATATGATGAAACATGTGTTCATCTATGTATATTCCCACTACTTGCATTATACTCAGGTGAATAAGTAATATTAGTAGCATGTTTAGCAAGTTTGAAGATAACCCTTCATTTAGTATCATGTTTGTAGAGATAGAAACCAAGTACTCAAAGTACTAGTCTACCATTCCATCTCTTTATTGTCTAGGTACCTACATGGATACTAGGGTTAAGGTAGAAGGGATAGAAAATATATTAACACACATATCCAGAAGCATGAATCAATAATACCAACATGAATGATTCACTAATGAAAAATTAAATGATTTATTTATATACTATGATATTAGGTATGATAATAATTGTAGTCAAGCTCCAAGTTCCAGCATAGACACCATATTTGGAGATGATGACTTCTCCATTTAGTTAGTGAGGGAGAAACTACAAGATGTTCTGTCGAATAGGAGTAAGTTGTTTTAATATTTATATATTAATTACTACTCAATTATATCATATAATGATAACAATAACCTTGATTTTCTATAATGGTAGAAATCATATGAGTCATATTTTATGTTGTCTAAGATGACACGAGATCTATCAACTCTTCTAGTATCAAGCATACTATCATAAAATAATTTTTCTATTAGAATTAATATCATTTCAAATATAAAATCGAGATCATAGCCGAATATCATTGAGATACTTGTATAATGACCCATGAAACTTAGAGAATGATGATTTGTATATAAATAACAATTGGTATTGAGATTGATGACTAGTTTTTTAGATGATGATTTTTTTTAGATGATGATTTTTTTTGTTATTTTTATTTATATTATAATTTTTTTTGTTTATTACTTTTTTTAATTGGATGATGCCATGATTAATATTTTTTTATTTCATACAAAACTCGAATATAATATATAATTATATTTTTTTCATATTTTTGCATTGCAAATTTGTGATTTACAAACTTAAAATCAAAAACTGGCACAACTTAGGTCCCAACATGATTCAACATGATCCGACATGACTCGACATGGCTTGACATGAACCAATTCGATTATATCCAAACTCGTGCTAATCATGTCATGTCAGGCTCGGCAAAACCAAAGTCCTGCCATGCATGGAATGGCACGACTTCCTTACTAGGCCATGCCAGCACAACATGGTGGCCAAAAAGGGCTACCAAAAATGGGCATTGTCACCACACGATAAGATAAAACCCATAACATATAGGTGGATCTATAAGAAAAAAAAGAATATACATTAACATTTAGATTTATAAAGCTAAGCTTATCACAAAAAGTTTTACTCAAAAGGATAGAATTAATTATGAAGAAACCTTTTTGCTGTAAACTATGCTCAAGTTAATCTGAATTCTTTTGCTTATTGCTACTCATTATGACTATTAGATTTGACAAATGAATGTAAAGACTATATTTTTAGATGGATATCTTGAAGAATATATCTATATGATGCAACCATATAGTTTCATAGAGAAAGACTAAGAGCACATATATTGTAAGTTGAATAAGTTTATTTAGGGACTAAAACAAGCATCTAGGACTTAGAATACTCAATTTGATCAAGTCATTAAGTCTTATGTATTTGATCACTATCATGATGAATATTGTGTATATATAAAGATAAGTGATAATAAAGTTGTATTATTGATTTTGTACTTTATTTATATCTTGCTCAGTGACAATGATGTAAACTTATTATCTTTAATTATGGTCTAATTATCTAGTCAATTCAATATGATAAACTTAGGAGAAGCTGCTCACATTCTTGGGATCAAGCTTTTGTGAGATCGCAAGCAAATAATGTTAGTCATTTCTCATGTTGTTTATATCGATCAAATATTAACTCATTTTAGTATGCAAAATTCCATGAAATCTTTTATTCCATTCAGACATGAAATCAATCTATCAAAAAAATTGTGTAAAAATACCCAAAGAGATAGAGAAAATGATATTAATTCTTTATGCATCTATAGTAAAGAGCCTCATGTATGCAATGCTTTGTAATAAACTTTATATTTATTATCCTATTGGTATGGTTAGTAGATATCAATCTAACCTAGGACAAAAATATTGAATAATAGTGAAATACATAATCAAGCACCTAAAAATGACTAGAGATTATATGTTGGTATACCAAGTGGACAATCTTGTATCTTGAAGTTATATAGACTTGGAATTCCAAGTAGACGAGGATTTGATAAAATCCACTCCATGTTATATGTTTATCTATGGAAGTGAAGATATAAGATAGAGAAATATCAGACAATCTTGTATTGATGAATCCACCATATAAGCTTAGTATGTGGTTACTTCACAAGTAACTAAGAAAGTTGTATTGCTCAGAATCTTACTAATAGATCTAAGAATCATTTATTCTATACGATTATCCATTATACTTTATTATGATAATATTGGAATAGTTGCAAATTCTAAGGAACCTAGAACTCAAAAATGGCAAAACAAATTGAGCGTATCATCTAATATGATATATAATGAAAAGTGGGAATGTGGTGGTGACTAAAGTGACATCTATAGACAACTTGGCGAATCCTTTTACGAAGAGTATTTTGGCAACTACTTTTGATAAACATGTGAAAGAGATGGGTGTCAAACATATGACATCATGACTTTAGTCTAACTAGGAGATTGTTTGAATTGGTTTATACTAAAATTCATTTATGATTATTTTCTTGATTTGTATCCTTTTGTTATTTTAATAATTTTTTAATGTGATAAATTATAAAAAAAACTATTTTTTATTCTACTTGTAGATAATTCATCATATAGAGATTAACTCATGCACAAAATATTGAATCATTAATACTCATCGAATATAAGATTGTTATTCACAATCTAGACAGAATTAGATATTCTATCGGTAAGATGGTATTGAACATGGTAAATTTCTAACTTTTGTGAATCTACCTTGACTATAGTGAACGGTAAATTTCTAACTTTTGCACATACTTGATTGTTTGAACATGACCAATATGGTGTAATTATTTTACTCCGACTTATAAAATAAAATATACCATAATTATTATAAGCATTGTTATTCTTATTCTAGAAGTAATTATTATTTGTGTATGCTTATTCATGATTATTTTGATTCATAAAAGATGAAGTATTGAAATAGATTTGAGAACTCTATGAATTAGATAACTTTATCAATCATAAAGTAAATTAAAGTTGCTAATAGAATCCATGTTATATCAAAATGATTGATGATACCCCCTTGAAGAAGTTTATAAGTTTTGATATTACTAAACATTGTAGGTGAATTTTATTTTACAATTCAAATAAGTAAAGTGTAAAGTATCAAGAAAATAATTATAAGTTCATAATATTAGATTGTTAGTGTTTTAATTTAATCAATGAGAAATTGTGATAATTAACAAAAGGTATAATAAATTTTGAATGAGTAAGCGAGTGTAATTATAATTTTGCAATAGTATAAATTATATTAATTCTGAATATTAAGTGAAATAATTTATTTATATTGCAAGTGCAAATTCTTATTCAGGCTAGAGTCCCTTCCGTAGCCTTATTCAGAAGCGATGAAAGAATTTTTATAGTATATGTTTATTTTAAATATGTGTAAATACGGTCAGAATAATTAATTTAAGGGAAAGTGAATTAATTTGATTCGTATATTAAATCAAATTAATTTTATTTGAATTAAATTAATTATGATTATGTATGTTTATATTTATAATAAATCAATTTGATTCTTAAATATTATGAAAAAGGGAAAAATAACAGATTGATTAAAATATAAACTCATGTTTAGATTCAATTTTAAGAATATAAAAATAACAAGACATTGATTTGATGGTGCTAATCCATTATAGTGTCATCGTATTTCGACTAAATCAAGCTTAATATATGTCTCTTCTCGTAATATTTACAAAAATGACTTAATATAAACACTCAGTAATTCACAAAACTCCTAAAAGCTTACATTTTTTTAAGAATGACTCAATTCTAACTTAAATTTCCAATTTTTTGATTTTTTATATATGTGTTTTCAAAGAAAAGATTATTTTTTCTATTAACAATAAGAATATTTTTGTCTAGATCAATAAGCATAAATATAACTATGCTTAAAGATATAATTATATATATATATATATATAGTAGCATACAGTTACTTCAATATATATGCATACATATATAAACATGTAAGTAAATATATATATATATATTGCTATAAAAAAGTATGTATTATTTTCATGCAATATTGAAATAGTTTTATATTAAAGTAATATGTGTGTGTGTGTGTGTATAAATATATGACACTATATATAGAAAGAATAGTATATAATTATAAATATATTAAGAGACATATATGCTACTTGAAAATATAAATGCATAATCTCACACCCACACACACACACATATCTATGTAAGCATTTATACATAGATATATGTATATATATGTACATAGTAATTTGCCTTAAACATTCACTTGCATATATCAAATCACACTTGCACACACACAAACACACTCGCACGCGCGCACACACACACACACACTCGCGCGTGCACACATATCTATGTAAGCATTTATACATAGATATATGTATAAATATGTACATAGTAATTTGCCTTAAACATTCACTTGCATATATCAAATCACACTTGCACACACACACACACACACACAAACACACTCGCACGCACGCACGCACTCACACACACTCGTGCACGCGCACACACATACTTAAATGTATATGTATACATATGTTTATATATATATATATATATATATGCTGAAGTGATGACCAGTACTATGTTAGTCTGAATAGTAAAGGGGAAATGACCAAACAACTATCATAGTATGAGAGTGTCTCTACTAAATATAATATATATTTGTGCCCCATTTTATTTATGTGTTTGTGCCCCATTACCTTGTTTTGTTGGTGCATAATTTCATAACCTAATATATATTCTAATTCATTTGTCATTTAAAATTATTTTTGATTTTTTTTTTTGACATTTATAGGTTTCAATTCATAAACTCAGGCATATACTGAGCTTCTTGAAATTGTACAACTGAATTCCCCAAACCATTGGTGCTCCAAAAAAATCGCATTGTGCCCAAACACAACTCTCTCCTATAAAAGTAATTCAATGCGCTGCTAAGAACTAAAGTAAAATTTTTCATTCCCAAAATATGCATGATTCTAAATTTAAGTGAAAGTCTTTCCTAAGAAAATCATATATTTTGCTACTTGTCAAATTGATGAGCTGGTTGGCATGGTGTTTCTCTAAGTTGTTCTCTGTGAATAAGTTATTTTTCTCCAGAAAAAAATCACCTGTGCACCATATTAAGTGCATATAGCACGTGTTTATTTCTGACTGCTGTACGCCATGTACTGATATTGCATGCAATTATGCAAATTGTGTATGATAATATATACATGTGCTCCACGTTATTATGTAGCGTCCCTTATTGTTGAGAGATGCTGCATTTCATTGTCCATTCTTGCCATTTGTATTACTGATCGTCTTGGTCTTAGAGCTGCGGCATGCTGTGAAGCTGTGCATGTAGCCATGCAAGTGCCGCAAGTTGTCATGGCGATACTGCGCGTTGTACAAATCATGCACACCGTACGGAACGCACTAGTGCACATTGTACAGATAATTTACAGTCTACAGATAAAGTGACGTAGACGTTGTACAGACAATGTACCTTCTTCTTGACATGAAGTTAGCTATCTAACAAAAGGGGAACCCATGATTTCTTCTTTTAGCTCATTTGTGTGCAAATTAGGATTTGTTGGATAAAATATCACGTGATATAGGAGTGCAGCTGATTTATCCTCTCTAAACATACGTTTGCTATTTTTTTCTTCTCTGGTTTTCTCCTTGATAATTTGAGTAGATAATTTGAACTATTTCCTTGTACCTTGCCTTGGTACTTAGTTGGCATTTGTTCGTGCATCCATGTTCCAAGTTGCCAGTGATCCACTAGCTAGGCAGATCTAGTCTATCCTTAAATTTGTCATTTTAAATTAACTTGTTCCTGCAACAACCCCACACCATTGTTAGTGGAGATTAGATTATCAACAATGTGCTCCATAGCACCTTTTGAAATTTATGATGTATGGAGTAGGAATCAATATTCGTGTGGTGTAATTTTGAATTTGTTTTGATTCATACAATATTTTTTAAACCTATAAAATTTAGGTAGATTTGTGTTTTGGTGTATCAAATGCAAAATATTTGATTTTATTGTACTAAATTTTTCATGATAAAAAAAATGTCAGATTACAGGATAATTAAGTTTTGATGCACTAAAATTTATCAATATGATTTTACCCTTTGAAAATTGAAAAAAAAATTAAATAAAATTTTATTGATTAAATTAACTTAAAGGAAGAAATCACATAATTTAATAGAGTGGATATCGATGAGATTTGAACCCATTCCCTTCACCTATATAGATGATAAACTAATCAATCGTAATTTCTATTACATGAAAATATGGTATTACAAAGGTATAATTTTGTTTCTAATTTCGTTCTTGTTTATCCATTGAGATGTATTTAGAATGAAAAGAATTTGTTTCTATAATGTTCTCTAACTTTTAGAAATGGATTATGCAATGATGTTTTTATAAATAGCGATAGAAGATTGGCCACTAATTGCAGCATCAAAGAGATCTTGGATTTTCTTGTTAATTTTGTGACAAAATGTGTATTATCCATTTTAGAATGGAGTGCCAGGTTATCAAAGAAATACATTTTCCATTTCTATTTAGAAATAGGTTTAGGAACAGGGTTTTATTTCTATTGTTTGTAATAGGAACAAGTTTTATTTATGCATTTTCTTTATGCTGTATACAATATATAAATACATAGAGAAACTATATGATCTACAACTAAATAAGTACGTCTGTATTATTCATTAAATGACATTGACATGACATCCACTATAGAATGAAATGTCAGATAATAAACATTAATATTTATAAATTTCAATACCCAATTAATAACCTAATTTAAAAAATATTAATATAAAAATCATAAATTTAGATCAAAAACATATGTTGTAATAAATTAATAACACATCACAAATAGTAATTAGTAATTCTATTGATGAGTATTATCCTCTGGGGATTTTGATTGATCTTTTTCAAAATTATGAAAAAGAGATTGTCTATGTCAACTTGCACATTGTTTTTTTCATTTTCAGAATCCTATTTTGCATTTCATTCTTTTTTTTAATCTTTTAGCTTTTTTTTATTGATTCAACTTTTTTTTTTTTCACTTTTGTTGCATCTCTTTATCTTTCCTTTACAATGTATCTTGAATTATTTGTTTCTCCTCACACAATATATCATCAAACATATTATTGTAATTGAAAGATAATAATGAAGAATTCTAAATAAATGCTAGATAAAATGTAGATGTATGAGTACCAAGACTATACATACCTCTTTTTTTTGGCTCTAATTCGATAGCTTGAAAGTAAATATGTGCAATATCAATTTTTTGTCTCTATTGAAGGATCTATCAAATTTGAAGCAATTGTAATTATATTTTTCATAGTTTTCTATATTTTTTAAAATACAATATAACTTATCAATTAATATATTAAAAGGAATTTTATATCATCACAAAAAACTATCATCTTGCTACTATAAAATAATATAAAAACAAAGTTGGTCATTATATTTAACGAGTCCATAAATAATAAATCATTATTTATGGTAAAAAAATATACTTGAGTTTACATTTTATTTATAGTTAATGTCAAATAATCAATATTTTAAATTTTTTTTCATTTATTATTTGCAATTGTCAAATGAACTATAATTACAAAATGAGAAACTCCTATGTATATTATACAAGTGTTTGTCCACAAATCAGCTATATTTCTTCTTGTGTATTCACTTTAATATCTCAAATGGTGTTGGTGGATATTCCAACTTAGCCTCATGAAAAAAATTTAAATATAAACAAAAAATAAAAGATAATTATACCAAAATCTACTGAATGCTGGTAGATTGCATTGGAACCTCCGATATGTTTTGAAGGTCCTAATCTTTTATCTGCTTTCTTTGTTAATTGACAATTGTGTGAGACCATTTGGGACAAGACATTAAATATCTCATTATTCTAGTATGTCCACTACTTTATCTAAACATCAAGGGGGATACTATTAGGCTTTGTATCTTTCCCATATTTTTTTTCTATTTGCTGAGTTTGTTATTTTATTTCACATTGTCACAATTTTCATATATCCTTCATCGAGACCACCAAAGTATTATTCCATTTGTACTATTTCTGCAAAAACTAAATAAAATAATAACACATTACAATGTATTTATTTTAAGACTAAATCATATTAGATCAAATAAAAAAATAAGTAAATACAATAAAAATAAACCTCAATTTATTCTCAATATTATTCTTTCATACTTGGAGGCACTTTACTCCACTTTATATCCCCCACATCTAGTTTCTCCATAAATATCTTCTCAATTGTATGAGAAGTAGAATGAATAAATTTATAAGTAATTTAATATCAGTGCGTACATATACATATAAACAACATACACAAATTTTGTTGCTACTAAGTTAAAATTTATTTTATTTATATTATTATCCAAAACTTTATAAAAAAGATTATTTTAATTCTAAATGATTATTTTTAACACGTAGCAATATCATATATTGTTATTATTTGAAAATACCAAAATTCTAATATTTAATTATACTTTTAATTTCATTCACATATTAATTAATATTTAATTAAAATATAAAAATGAAAAATGATATTGAAAGCATGTAGTAAATTTAAGAAAGTTACGTACTAATTATTGTTAAATGTGGGCTGAATGAAAATTTTTTCATAGTTTAGGATGCAAATTATGAATTATGAATATCCTGCTAGTACTACTGCAAAACCAATGCATGGGCTTCCTAAGATAGGTGGAAGGAAATTATCAGTATCTTTCAGTGCAAAGTGAGATGAAGATGGAATATCAGTGGTAGTAAATTCATGTATGTCATGATGAGGTGATGCCAAAGTTTTCTCCATACGTATAGGAGAATGTAGATAGTCATTTGTAGTCTTATCATTACATGAATATATGTAGATTTCCTCCTCTAAAAACTATTAGTTGACTTTTTTTGCACTTCCTTGCATATTGAGATTCTCGACTACTTAAATAAGTAGCTTTCCTACCTAAATCAAGTTACATAAATATCAAAATATATAGAGACAATAAAAACATGTCATGATAATGTAATAATAACAAAACATAATGATAAACACATTAATAGTAAAAAAAGCAATTAAAATATTTTAATTTAACATCCATATTATAATGATTACAAAATGAGAATAACAAAATAATAAGGTAGTCAATGAATTTCTTGTCATCATTAGAAATTTCTAATAAATCATGTCTATCTACATATTAATCATCATCTGATTCTACCAAGAAATCTTTCTTATTGACTTCTTCAACATAGTCATCATCAATATCTAAATAATTTCTACTTTTGCCTAGTAATGTTTGAAGCTCATCATCTGCCCCATGAATGATTGAATAAAGTTCTATATAATTATTTTGAAATATTAATACAAATGGAGTAACAATAACATCCTTTTCATTAACTTTAATAGGTTATCTAGGTGTTATTTTACATTTTGTTCGCTAGTGATACAAATTTATTCTTGTGGTTAAATAAGTTGTGTAACACACTTGTTCAGCTTGTACCATAAAAATAAATGACTTATACTTATAATAATATTTTTTATGGTACATATCAACAATGGTATATTGATGATGAATTATAGTACCCATATTTAGAATATGATCAAATATTTCACACTTAAATAAAATTGTCATCTTAATTGGTAAAGTATGATATTTCACGTATAGAATTTCAATTAGTCGACTATGAAAATTAATAGTAGATACATTACAGTTAGACCTTTTGATAGAAATATCACTATTCATTATAACTCTATTTGAACCATGATTCCAACTATGAATTTTGTATTCATTTATATAATGTATGAGATATGTATATAAACTTCATAATGGTCTCTTTGCAAGATCCTTCATTTGTCTATACTTTATTACAAATATTTGATGAAAGAAATTATATCTATAAAATGATAAAGAAGAAATCAATATATATATAATGTTGCACATAAATGTTTAGAACCAAGAATGATAAGTTATATACTAACACAATTTTCAAACCAATTCGAAAAAACCTTTTCAAGCATTGCATCAATTGAAGTGACATCAATATTTTTCCTTAAGTCCTTAGCTTATTTTTAAAAAAAACAACTTTGAAGGTATTTTTTGACTTATTATAATGCTATAATGCATACAATGACAAATAAATAAGAATATAAATTTATTATAAATCTTACTCAATATAAGATACAACTTCCTCGTAGTTCAACAAAATGTATGTGTGCGTAGCATGATACTCCAGGTCATCCAAAAAATATCTTGTTGTTTCTCTACCATAAAATTGACCTGGATGTCTAAAAATTTAAATCATATCATTTTCTTCTGATCGATCCCTCATGCCAGATACATTATTTGGTAATAATTTATTATGCTGATTATAAAATTATGGCCGAAAATAGTATCCATGAAATGCCAAGAGAGAGAGAGAGAGTTGGAGAAGGGGTGCCACCTATTGGCAATACCTTTATAAAGATTGCAATATTTGAAAGGAGAGAGAAAGATAGGACAAAAAGGTGAGTGGAGGGGGGAGCATTGTGTCTAACATCATGAGGATTGCAACCTTTTGGTAATTATTAATTGTTAATATTATTAATTACTGTTGAATTGTGTCTAACATATATACATATGCTATTCATATGTTAATATTATTAATTGTTAATATTTGAAATAACATAGATATTGATAATTTTATAGAATATATTAACAATAACATTAATATATATTAACATATGTGAATTTATTGATTCTGGCCATCATTTAATTATAAAAATTCAAAAAAATGTATTTTTTAATAATTTTGGATTTTTTTTTCCCTATAAAAAGAGAAGAAATTCTAAATTTCTTCTCTTTGCTTCATGTCTGGCTCTCTCAGTTTCTCTCAATTCTAATTCTTTCTCTAGTCTTTCATTAGAAATATAAATATTATATATATTATTTTTTAAAAATTTTCATTTATAGTTTATGCTTGTGCATACAAGATAGATGATGGTGTGGGTGTGCTTGTGCAACGCTACAACATACCTCAAGATTAAAATTTACAACAAAATAGTCTATGGTATGGTGTTAGGTTTTTGTTATATATTTCTTTGCAAGTTTCTCTTTTACATTATGAATTTAATGATAATAATAACAATATTGACGTATATATAGATAACAATAATAACCCTATCAAAAGGTTCGAGACTAAAACTATGTTTTCTCCAATGTTTTTGACATAAACCCACATGCCACCTAAACAAATAAAAAACTAGGCAAACATTTGTAATACGAAAGAACTTTAAAATAAGCAAAACTAAAAATTTTAGGGGTATTGATGAAGAGTATGGGCACTGAAAGGGATACATTGATCAATACACTAAAAAATATGATACATTAGATCCGAGACAAACTCAACTTAGTGGTGGAGACTTTCAAGATGGATGTAGTTTAGCTTTGTTGGTCCCATTCATATACTGCAATGATTTTGGAGGGAAAACATTGCTAGACTAATTACGAAGATGAGTCTTTCAATTAAAATTTTGGAAGATCCTAGTGTAGTTAGTATTATATAGACATACTTTCAGCTTATTTAACATAGGATTCCTAGGTTCACATGTAAGAATGACATAATAAAATATTATTAGGTAAAAAATAATTAATAATCAATGAAATTAGAAAATATAATAGAGTGGTATCCATGTTATCCGATATATAGACTAGTAGAAATGATGTATCATTTACATGCCTCACCAACCACAATGTATACTCTAAATAAAAACTTAAAAATAATTTTGAATTTTTTGAGATTTTCAATCCTCATCATGATCATGCAATATATGAGTCTATGAAATGGGTCTTTAGAAAATATGAAATTCAAAATTAAAATATTTAGTATCACTTTTGATAATACTTCTATTAATGGAGTAACTATTAGTATTTGTTATAATTATTAGAAATAAGCTATTAGGTTAGATACTTCATGTTTGGTGGATGTATCACATGATTAATCTCATAGTATATGTAAGAATAAAAATTATTTATATCGTATTAGAAAAATAATAAATTTACTAAAATACTTTAGGATACCTAGAAGATACAAGTTTAAAAGCCTATATTTTTCAATGAGGCTAAAAATAAAAAAATTTTAAATGGATATGAGATATCATTGGAATTATATCTACCTTATTTAAGAATCTTATGTTGGCAACCAATATGTGATATTCGGCTATGTCAATAATAAGAGTGACATGCTTATTATCAATGATTCAGACTGGGTTACATAAATTTTAATTATGAAATTCCTTAAGAATTTTTATAATATGATAAACATGCGTTCATCTATGTATACTCCCACAACTTGTATTTACACTTAGATATATATACAATATTAGTAGTATGTTTAGTAAGTATAGAGGTTTGTATTTAGTGTTATGGTTGTTGATATTGAAATCAAATATGAAATACTAGCCTTCAATTCCAACTCTTGTCTCTATATTATTTGACTACCTATATGGATCCTATGGTTAATATGAAAAATGTAGAAAATATTTTAACATACATATCCACTTGCACAAATCAGGTATAACAACACAAAGGATTAATTCACGTAAAGTTAACTAATATGTTTTCATAGTATGACATTAAGTATAGTTGTTATATCCATGCTCTAAGTATGGACATGGACATTAAATTTAGAGATGATGACTTATCCATTCAGTAGCTAGGAGAAAATGATGAGGTAGTCCATCAAATAAGAGCGAGCAATCACAGTATTTAGATACCAAATATTGCTCTATCTTATCACAATATGAAAATAATAATTTGGATATTTTGCTATGGTAGAAATCATATGAACTCACTTATCCTATGCTATCTAAGATGACACATAATCTATTGACTAATATAGTGTCTAGCATAATATTAGAGTCTACTTTTTCTATGGTAGCCAATGTCATTTCAGATAAGGAATTATGATTATGACTAAATATCATAGAGACACTTAAATACATGAAGGACTGAGAAGATTCGAGATTAAATATTCAAGTTAAGATATAAGTGATGATGGTGAATGATGATTCATTAAACATAGAAATTGAGAATATGGAGGGCACTAGTGAAATCTTCAAATGCATTAATGATGATGACAATTTATAACTTCATCCACAATATCATACCATAGACACCAATTAATCATTATTGATTCTTAATTTACATGATAATGATATTGTGCTATAGTATTAGTGCTTATTTATTTTTGCTTTTTTCTATTTTGGTTTATGCATTATTATTTATTGATGCATTGGATGTTGGATTAGATTGTACCTTGCAATTTTTATTATTTTAAGTTTTAATGCTTTTATTTTCAATTTAATTTATGCATTATTTATATTATGCATTTGTTTTATTAGTATTTTATTGAAATTAAAAAAAATTATCTTTTATTTAAGCAGAATGAATTGTCAAAACATGATTTGAATTCTAAAATCATGATCACGTCATGATCATCATGATTGATAATTAAAATTTACATTGAAATTTAAAATTTAAAAGTAAATATCAATAGTCCAAGCTCAAGTCTCATAATAGTAAATAGTGTTAGTGAATACTGAATATTGAATATACCAAAAAAAAGCTAGTTCGCGTTGGCCCAAAATGGCCTGAATCGGCTCGAAACAATATGACCCACTTTAGGCCAAGCATGGCCTTGCACTATGCAGGCCAACTATGCCATTCCAAGCCTACTGGTTAGTTCTTGTGCCTTATTGAGCATGATAGAGGAATCATAATGTGCCAAGCTGGGACTATTGGCTAGTTACTATTCCTTGCTAGGTATGACATAAAAATCATATTGTACTGTGTTAGGCCTCTCACCAGCTTCCTGCTCCATGCAAAGCATCACATGGGAATCATACTGTGCTATCACAGCATGACTCGTTTGTCACCCCTACTTACATTCCTAACCTCCCATCCTAATTATTTCATCCTTCATCCACTCAAACATAATTCTATATTTATTATACTTTCATTCATTATTATTTTTTATTGAACATAAATATATGAAACATTTAAGATTTTTTTTTTGTTTTAAACAAAAATTTTTGGGAGAATTATGTTTTGGTACACCATTCATCAAAAATTGAAAAAAAAACCTAGATATTAATATTTTAAAAATGGCATACCAAAATCTTAAGTAATTAATTTTTGATGCGCTCATTTATATTAATACGAAATTACCCTTACTTTTAAATAAAAGAACCTAACTTCCAATGGCTCTACGAGATCATCGAGCTCACTGGAACTTCACTTAACCACAAGCTCTCTAAGTTCATTGAGATAGTTGGATCTCTTTGAGCACCATAAATGAGCTCTTGAAAGCTCGTAACGAGCTCCTAGGAACTCTATGAGTTCCTAGAAACTCATGCAAATCTTCCAAGAGCTCCATCGATGAGCTCGATGGAGCTCCTAGAATCTCCACATGCTTGTGATGAGCCACTTCAGCATGGTCATGCTGTGGATAAATAGTCATTGGAACATATCATCAATATCGGAGATGGCCAAGGAGGAAGTGTTCCTGACCACTAAGGCCAAACAAACAATTGCTCAAAATTCATTTTTGGTAACAATATCACTATAGGTATGAATTATTTTTGTGCAAAAGATAGTGAGCATTCCATGTGGAAAGTTAACGTCGGTGAGTCTGAAGGGATACAACAGATAAGTTTATTCATAAAACATCAAGCTTGTATGCAGTCTTAGAGAAGAAAGACAATTATGATGAGAATAACTATTATTTAATAAGTTGTTTCTGGGTGAGTTGATTTAATCCTATATGACATTGTCAGATCCTTCTACTTCGTACTCTCATAGAGTTGGCTTGTCCGCATGTTTAGTTCTTGACTAAAGTTTTTACTGCTAACTAGGAAAGAAGATGATGGCGACCAGAGTTATAGAGGTGAACAATCTTGATGATGATGATTATGCATAGGTAATTTCGTATTAATATAACTGAGTATGCCAAAAATTCATTAATTAAGAATTTGATGCAATATTTTTTTTTTATTAAAAGTTAGTCTCTTTATTTTTTTTTTAAATTAATGGTGCCCAAGTATATTTCCAAAAAAAAAAATTACATAATTATCCCATTTATTTTTCCATTTTATAAAAGGTTTAAAAAAAACGAGGCATTGTAGTAGTGCTCCCATTGATCTTTTTAGTGTCCAAGTATATTTTTGTTTTATAAAAGTAACACCTATGCTCGAGACAATGCACCTTGTTTAGTTGCCATTCATGGCAATAAAATTCTTTTAAAAAAATATATATATTTATTTAATTCTCTGCATCATCACGACTTGAATTTGTTAAAAGGGTTTGTTTGTAAGTAGTTTTGATTGATTTCTTTATATTACTATTTTGCTATTTGTTTTCCAATTTACAATTTCACTATTCCACAAGCATATTTTAGTCTAATTTTCAGTTAAATTTGGAAATGCACCCCCTCCCTTTCTTTTATTGCTAATACCCTTTTTTTCTCTTTTATTACGGCCTGTTAGTCCTTAATGTTTGAGCCTAGCAAGCACAAGCAATGCTAATCTCTAGCATTCACTTTTTGCTTGCCTTTTGTTGGAATTCAGAGAGCAATTCAAACAATTTTCTTAATTTCGTATGGCATCTACAATGTTTTCTAATATAGTTACTTAAAAAAATATAATTGTATTGTTTATTTTAGCTTCCCAATTTTTACCATTTAATTTAGCTAAAATTAAAATAATATTTAAAATATCATATTAAACTAGAGCCATTAATTAAATTCAAAAATTGAGATTTAACACTAATTTTATAAGTCATTTATATTATTACTACGTTAACAGAAATCCTAAACATCTTGTCTTGTATGAAAATAATGCCAAACAGTAAATAATAGATTAGCCCTTGCAACAGCTAAAAAAGATCAAAAACTAAAGTAATTAACTGAATTTGGGAGGTAATGTTAATGGTGATGCATTTGGCAAGGATCTCTAGTGTTTTTTGATTTCTCATTCTCAAACAATAAATCCACCCTTTAAATAGAAATAAAATATTAAAAAAAAATAAATGATTTATATTTAATGCAATTAAGTACTATTAAGTATTAAGCTCAAAAGTTATATTAAGCATTAAGTAAAACAAATGGTTTTTTGATTTTAGTGTTAAGATATTTGTTTTTTAAAAAATTTACAAATTAATGCTAAATTTTTTTAAAAAGATTAAAATATTTGGTTTTCTATTCAGAAAAGTTATTTTTCATCAAAATAAGAAAAATTATTAGTATTTTATTGGTACGGGACTAACTCATCTCGACCCAGCTCGTTTTTGTTTTTTTTTTAAATCTCGTTACCATCCATACTCATTACTTAATGTTAAAAAACAAAGAATTTTAATACTTAATGTTATTATTATGTAATGATCAAGACTAAGCTCAAAAAAAAATTTATTTAGTATTAAGTAAAAATAACAAACACCACCAACATGATTAATTAGAATTACCACAACATGAATTAATATAGTGCAATAAATCAATACTTATAATTTACAAGTATTTGAAGCATAATAATGATAACATTGTGAGAGGTGAGAGAACTTATTACTTAGAGTATATAATAAAGGATAATATTATATATTATATATTATCTACTAACAAATGATGTAGATTTGTTAAATATCCATGGGGCTATAAAAATCTACAACTTTTTTTATTGACGATAACAATGCAATAAGAAGTTGAAGCTCTTTAAAGAACTAAGACATGTAATGTTCTTCTAACACCATGAAAGAAGGCCAGAGACAAAAAAAGTATGCAAATCAAGTATAATATTAATGATCGAGTGGAATAATATCATACATGGCTAATAGTCAAAAGATATGCTAAGAAAGAAAATATTAAATTTTTATTAGTCTAACATAAACATAAGTAGCACGTGGAAGGTAAATTTCAAGTAAAAAAAATATGATCGATGGAAGTCCAACTATGGTAGATGAAGATTTATATAAATTCTAAGTATAAATAGTATGTATTTTCTTTTATTATCTAGTTTATTATATTATTGTTTTAAATTTTTTTTATTTTAAATTATTACTTGTTTTAATTTCATTATATAATCCCATGTGCTACTGGTACTCAATTAAAGTTATTTTTTTTTATTTCAAATTATTACTTGTTTTAAAAGACTAACTTAACTACCTATGTGCTATTAAACTTCAATAAAAGTTAATACGAAATTGTTCATCGAGCTCCAAGGGCTCGATGAGCTCCATTGAGGGGCTTGATGGAGCTTCACCGAGGAACCTGATGGAGTACATAGCTCATCAAGCTCCACTTAGGAGTTCGATGAGGAGCTTGATGGGGCTTCATCGAGGAGGGTGATGGAGTTTCATCGAAGAGCTCGATGGAGCTCCACCAAGGGGCTCGACTGGCTCCATCGAGCTTCTTTATGGAGTTACAAGCACGATGAAGTTACTAGCGAGGGCCGAGGGTGAGGGGGAGGGGTGACTAATTAATGGTGAATGAAAATTGATTAATCATATTATATATTTGAGTGCACCAAAAATCAAATAGTTTGATACATCATTTTTAAATATTAAAACATAGGTTATTGTTTTCAATTATTTTATAATGGTGCACCAAAACATAATTCTCTATTAATAATATTATGATATGAAAACTTTGAAGAGTGGGAACCAAATAGAATTAACCATCTCTACTTTTTTATAATGTTTAGATTGAAGATTTTAGATTGTTTGACTTAAAGAAATTTTAAAATTTTTTAGGTTAGATTGTCATTTCTTTTGATGCATTTTTTCCTTAGAAATTCAGAAGAAATGATTGTCAACAAGTTTGCTACCATGAAATTTTATTTGTTATTTTTAATAAATTGGTATTCATATATATTGTTTTAGGTTTTACATTGTTAATTTATTGTATGGACAATTGTGTGTTAGCATGTTGTTAGAGAAACGATTACTAGGAGGTGAACAGGGTTTACAAAATTAGTGGGAAGAGTGAAAAATGATAAGACACAATATTTCCTTACCACTTGACATATGGCATTTCAAATGTAGTTATTTCGACTCTTCATGACCATTAAGGGCATTTTTGTCCTGGAAATGTTTATATCCTTAAAGTCAAATATAAGTGTTATGAGGCCTTAAGGTTACTTATTTGGGTTCCCAAGACCCCAAGACATAATTCACCCATATAAATATCTTATATGCTTACCAATAAATAGTTATTTTACTAATAATTTTTTTCCATGATTTCTATTTCTCTATTTTTTATTTCTTCTCTTAATATTAGTATTACAACCTAAGAGTGGTGAGCAAAGGTAAGACTTATTTTTTTTTTAGAAAAAAATGATATATTTGTGCCCAAAACCTAAAATGAAAATTTTAACAAAAAGGCCCATGGTATCAATGAGTCTATAAAATGCTACTAAACTTGAGCATCATGAAAATTGAGCAAAGTTTTCCAAGTGCATTAAAAAATGATGTAGTCTTTCCTATTCAATTCTCTTATTCAATTCTTTGCTGATATTGCATTTGCATCCTCCACATCAGCTCGGCATGTTGGGTATTGCTCATAGTTTTCCAATTCTTCCTAAATTATCTTTACTTTTCCATAATAGATCATAATAGTCAAGCCTCATTAGTTACATTTTGCCAACTCATATTTAAGATGCTGAATACGTGGTCCATTTCCTATCAAGAATCATTCTTTTAATATGATCCTATAGTTCCGTTGTAACTTACATGTAAGTTATAGTCAAGCACACAATTGGCTCGATTAAATTTAGAATTCATGATCCTAGCATCGGATTAATTGTCCACTATTCAACTTACTTCGAAAGATCATCCAAAGACTACATCAGTGAACCATGATGAAATCATATATTTTATTGGTCCATAGCATCATCTTCATCGCTCATGTCCACTCATCATAATTGTCACATTTCAATTGAACTCGCATGATGATGTTTCCTAGATTATCATTGGACGAGTGATAATTTGGTGATGTCGTGATCTTTGTTGAGGCATCACCATCTCCTTCCTTATCATTGCTATGGTTCTTAGGCATGGCCGAGGCACTCTGATACCAAGAGAAAAATGTATTTAGAGGATAAATCTTTAGAAATTTATATTTTAAAGCTACAAAATAAAAATATATATTATTGAGAAATCCAAAATTGAAAACCATATTTCCTTGCCACCTGCATATAGTTTGCACATATAAGTCATAGAGCTATGCCTTCCATTGAAGAGAAGTGTTACAGCTTTGGAAATGTTCATTCTTTAGTAATGTTATCTATAATATTGAATGACTTTGAATAACTATAATGACTTTGACCTGAGTACTTGTGACTCTTTAATTTTTTGTAGATCATAATTCATTCCTTTATAAAAGAGTCATGACCCTAACTTTAGATTATCGAGTCACATAAAGATAAACTAATGACTCTATGTATATTTTCATGACATTGAGTATTAGTAATATATTTGGTTGTTATGATAGAGAATTAATATCATTATTATTATTATTTTATGATCTAAATATTATTGTAATAATATGATAATATCACATTCATTGAGAATGTATTACACAATTAAAAGATCGTGGTAACGAGAGAATAGAATTATGATATATAATAGTTTTCCAATGACCATTTAGATTGAGTTTCTGCCAATAATGGACATCAAAATTACGAAAGACTAGATCTACCTCATCTATTAAATATCTCTAAAAATTGTTGATTTCTTAACAATTCGCTCAAGTTCTCCAAAATACTAAAAATTATGAAATAAACATATATTTTCACACACACACACACACACACACACACACAAACCAATAAATATAAATATTTGTATCTATGTGTGTATATATATAAACTAAAAAAGGTATATATGTATATATATATATATATGTATATATATCAACCAATATATATATATATATATATATCTCTCTCTCTATTATATTATATTTATTAGTTTATATATAAACATATTTATATAAATATCTATATTTATTTGTTTATATATATATATATATATAAACTAATAAATATCGACACACACATAGACATACACAGACACACACAGACACACACACACACATAGATATAAACCAATAAGTAAAAATATAAACAAATAAGTACACACACACACACATGGTGCTGGAAACTAATCGCAACACGTGCACTTAGCTTGCATGCACAAGTCTTAGCTATGCCTTCCATTAAGGAGAAGAGTCATGGCTTTATAAATATCCATACTTGAGTAATGTCTTCTATAATATTGAATGACTCAAAAATCATAACTTTGAATAATTATCATAATTCAAAAAAATCATAACTTTGAATAATTATTGTGACTCAAAAATAAAAAAAGATAAATGACAAATATCATAGTTTGTATACAACATCGTGGCTATATAATTATATTGGGGTTCATCTCCACCCTACAGAACCTTCACATTTCATAATGACGTAGTCATCTATGGACTACAAATGACGAAGACATGAAATCACAACCATTTAATAGCATCATAATCTTGTACTACAGAGAGATTAAGATATTGAATAGAATCATGCCTATTTTCTAGAGTCGTGATAATTTTCTAGAGTGATGACCTTAGACTAAAGAGATGAAGGCTGGAGTTACAACTTTTATCTAAAAGTCATGGCATTCTATTTTGTAGAAATACAAATCTACCCTAGTATAAAATTAGAAGTTAGAGAATTTTTGAAAGATCTATCAATTGCTCTCACTACCTCTCGTGAAACAAATAAAGACATGGAAACTATAAATCCTTGGGGTCAATTTCATACTCCCTTGGGGTTCTACAAGCAAGTAAGGAACACACTAACTATGTCAATGTCACACCCCAATCCCTATGGGATCCCATTCATTCATCACACAACAAAATATATAATAAAATAATATTTTTATTATCTTACAAATATTGCTTGCACACGCCTTTTTCACTTTTTATGCTCAGTGGAATAAAACACATGTGATCTCGTATGTGTGTCTGTCATCTGCACTAGACCTATACCTGAAAATAGGGTCCCACAACGGAGCAAGAAAAGCTCAATAGAGGCAAACTCATGCATGGCTACTTCCGACCTATGTGCACGTAAAAAAAAAATCATGCGCATATATCAATACTCATTCAAATATAATGTTAACATAAATATAATTATAGATAAAATATTTTTATACCCGTGTCCCGAGTCTTACTGACTCTCCCACACATACCGAAGCCAAGTGTGACATATTTTATACATACATACATATACATATATATATATATATATATGTGTGTGTATATATATATATAAAAATTGTATATACTCCAAAAAATATAAACATTTTCCAAAGAATAATATTGGATATTCTTCGGAAAATATATTTTTTTCTTTGACATTCTCCGTTAAATATTTGACATTCCCCAAAAAAATACCACGTAACTCATTTGATGTTATCTTATTTCGAGTCTACATAAATAATATCTATTATAATTATATATATATATCAACTATGCACACACCCATTTATTTTTGATTTCCCTAAGCATATGAAATGCAAATATATCATTTATGATTAAATTATATTTCATGCATAGTTATAACTACAAGAATACAAATCACACTGTAATATATTATTAAACCAAACATAGAAATTTTCATTAATTAACAATTAACAATTTAATTTCTAAAACAAGTTTGAATTGAATTATAATTCATGATCATTTATGGTTCTTAAATGGAAAAAAATTCCAATAGAAGAAATCGCCTACCTCTTGGAATATTCCACAAAAACTTCTAGAATTTACTACTGACAGAAAGCTCTCATCGTGCTCCAATTCTCGTAATTTCCTCAATTTCCTGTTTTCATATTCCTTTTTCATTTTTTTATTGTTTTATTATTTTATCATAATAATAAAAAAAAACTTTCTTTTGACACCTAGGATGCACATGCATGCAGCCTTGTTTTTTCCTAAATGTTTTTCATTTTTTAATTATTATTATTATTTTAATTAATAATAATAAAATAATATTTAAAAAATTGATTAAATTTCAAATAACTTAGAATTCGATAAAATTTGTCACCGGATTGTAAAAAATTTCATATTTTGTTCTTTACAGTAAAATTACCATTTGCTCTATTTTTTAGAAAAATAATAATATTTATTTATTTGGTTTTTTCCTAAATTTCATAATCAATCCCTAATATCATGCATACCGATTTTCATCCTGCATATCATAGGATTATTATGTCCACATGTAGGAATGACATACTAAAATATTATATGTTTGAAAAAAGATAAAAATTAATGAATTTAGGCAATATAATATCATTACATTTATGATGTTAGATATCTAGGACTAATCGCTACATTGCATCTTTAACATGCCTCACATCCCACTATATAGATTATAAATAAACACTTAATAAAAAAAATTTAGGATTTTTCGAGATTCTTCATCTTAATGATGAACCTGACATATATGAGTGCATGATGAGAATCTTTAGGATATTATCATATTTAAAATAAAATATTTAGTATCATATTTAATAACACATCTAACAATGAAGTCGCTAATAATGTGTTTGTTAGGACCATTAGAGATGAGATATTAGAAAAAAATTTTCACGTTAAATGCATGTGCCATTTTATTAACATAATAGCACAAGTGAGGATGAATATTGTTTCTCCCGTATTAAAAAAATATAAAATTCACTAAAATGTCTTTGAACACTTGGCATACAATAAAAGTTTGGTAGTTTATTTTTGTTTTTGAGTCTAAAGAAAAAAAAATTCCAAACAAATATGAGATATTGTTGGAATTATACTTACCTGATTGTTGAAGTCATGTGTTGGATACGAGCACATGATATCTGACCATATCATTAGTAAGCGTGATGAACGTATTATTGATAATAGAGATTGTGATACATAACTTTTATTTAAGAAATTCCTTAAAATTTTTTATGATACGATGACATGTGTTCGTCTGTGTACACACCCCCCCCCCCCCCCCCCCCCCACTTGTATTGCACTTAGGTGTATATGTAACATTAGCATATTTAGCAAGTTTGGAAATGACCCAACATTTAGTAGCATGGTTATTGAGATAGAAACCAAGTACTTATAGTACTAGTCCACCTTCCATCTCTTTATTGTCTGGTTACTTGCATAAAGCCCAGGATTAAGGTGCAATGGGTAGTAAAATATTTTGACATACATATCCTCGTGCATGAATGGGGATCACCAACCTGAAAAGTTTATTCACGAAAAGTTGACTGAGTTTTTTACATACTACGACACAAGGTATAATAGTGGTTATAACCATACTCTGAATATAGACATGAATATCTTATTCGGAGATGATTACTTCTTCATTCAGTTAGCAATGGAGGAATAATGTGATAGACCATCGGATAGTAGTGAGCTATCTTAGTACTTAGATACTGATTATTGCTTAATCATATCACATAATGATAACATGAACTTTAATATTTTATAATAGTGAAATGAGTCCACCTATCTCGTGCTGTCTAAGAAGGCACGGGATCTACTAACTCCCCTAGTGTCAAGCATAGCATCAAAGTCAATATTATTTTGTATAGGAGATTGAAATTGCGGCTAGTATCATTGAGGCACTAGCATGCATGAAAGATTGAAAGGATTCGAGGTTGGGCATCCAAGATCAGGCTGGAACAAGAGCATAAGAGTTACTGGCAGATGATGACTCATGAGATTTTTAGGATGTCGAGACCACCACTAATGATACCATCAAACAATTACACAAAAATGATTATTTGCATATTGACACCTTTTGGCATTGTGATTGAGCTTGATTGATGACTGTTATGTACTTATATTGTGTTATTTTATTTTTGGTTGGATTGAATGATAAATTCTTTTTTGTTATTTTTCATTACTAAAAATTGTGTTAATAATTTTATTTTTTTCAAAGTTAAGATTTATGTGAAATTATATTGTTATACTCAATGGATAACTCACAATTTATAAAATAAATATTTAAAATCATAAACCACTTGTGGCTCGACCAAGATGGCAGCCGCTAGGCATGACCCGACATGACCCAGCATAGCCTAACATGACCCAGCTCAATTTTGCCAAGACTCAAGCTGGCTAGGCCGACATGAATCAAGACCTGTCATTTAGAGGACGACATGGCCCGTTTGATACCTCTAGTGTTAGGTCATGCCGAGTCATGCCGGGAGCTGGGTTATGTGGGTTTTTGATTTTTAGTATGTAAATTACAAATTCCCAATACAAAAATATCCATCAAAATTAGGCAAAAAACTGACAACTGTCAGATTTTTGCCCTAGCCATTGGAATGAAATTCAACATCTAGGATTTCAACAATATTTTAATGCTATATGTATGTATATATATGACTAACCATTGAGATTGCGGGTTAAGTTTTAGGTGTATGTAGGCACTACTAGTGGTGCGGCTATGCCTGAACCACATGCTCATCAGCCTGAGTTTTGATTGTTGAGTCACTCGGCATTTTATCAGTCATCATAGCATCGGCCAACTCTAGTCGGCACAATGCCTGCAAGGAGTATAGGCTATACAGGCGACAAATAAAAAAGGCTATCACTTGTTAGTGTGTGACTAGGGATTAGGGGCCTCGAACACGCTGTTACTGGCGGCTGGCATGGCACGCTAAGGCTAGCCACATGGTGGGTATCATTAAAAAAACTTATTACATGGCATAGTTTAAAAATCTTGTTAGAATTGTAAACTCCATATCGGTGTTGTATCAGTACCTGGCAGGTCAAGCACCCAACTAGCTAGTGCCCGCTTCCTGTTAACCCATAAGGCATAAACCCGGTTCCTGACTTCTTGGTCTCATGACATATTTACCATGCAAGTGGACCGTGCCAGGCAGGCACAAGGCATGGCTGCCTCTGGCCCAGTACGTCATGAGCCGTGCCTTAGACCAGCCCAACCAAGTTTCTAATATTCTGTATCGGTGTCATGTGGGTTGAGCACATGCCACCTAGGCTGTGCCCACTTTTTATTAACAAGTAACCCATAAGGCATAAACCTAGTTTCTGACTTCTCGGTCCTAAGTCATGTTTACTATGTCGGTGGACCATACCAAAGGGCCAAGCATGCTGATCTAGAGGTGGCAAGTGGGCCAGGTAGCCAAAGCACGGTCCAAGGCATGGCCCGATTAAACAATGCTTGGTTGGGCATGACTATAAGTGTCAAACAAGCCCGGCTCATTTTTTTCAGGCCCATACGAGTTTGCGTGTCATGCCTAGCAAGGGTGGTTCACTAGAGGGTAAGCCTGGCACAACCCATGACCCAAAATTAGCTCAAGTTCAGGCTGGTTAGGGCTAGTTCGGGTCAGGTCTATTTTAGGTTAAGATAAAATTAGGAAAATTTGGGTTGATGCCGTCGTCATCCGTCGAGTGTGCCGAGCCATCCTTCATCGGGTGTTCATGTGTTGGCTGCCATGTGTCACTTGGTGTGTCGTAGCCTGTGATGTGCATGTGCCAAGTACCCGGATCATGCCTGGCATAGTATGTGGGCTGAAGACCCTCATCATGGCACGACACAAATAACACCGAGGGTTTGCCCGGCATGGGCCCATGCACGATCTTGGACCATACCAATCATGCATGAACTGTGATAGGCTTCAAGTCGGGCTCAGGCTGCCTAGCCCGTTTAACATCATAGGCATGACATGGCCCAGAACCATGCTTGGATACTTTCCTTGTAGATTTGAGGCACGGCTAGTGTTGTACTGTGTCAGGGGCTGTTGAACCTCGTGCTGGGCCAGGCACGACACTGATGCCTATCTAGTAGGCATGATCTAGAGGAACGGTTGGCTATCAAGTTTGGGAACTCGAGCCAAGTTTTGGGCATGGTAAGATTGGAACGTGTCCGACCCATCCGCTTATGCTAAAAAATTAATTTTTTATTAAAAAAAAGCTGCCAGCTTATACTAAAAAAAAAATTTTATTAAAAATACCTACCTCACTTTTTACAAGTGGCATACTTTTAAAAAAAATGACAACGTGTTTGCTCAGGACGTCCTCGTGGAATGGTCTAGGCCCATGTGGATGTGCAACACATGGCAAGCGGGCTCCCCCGATCCGAGCTCTCGAACACGAGCCAAGCCCGAGCCCCAAGCCCAAGCTGAGCGCCCAAACCTTCTGGAACTGACGATGATGTAACGACTAACCCAAGTCCATTGCCCAATGGTCTAAAAAATAAAATAAAATAAGATGCATCTAGGCCATTGGATGAACTCCCCAATGACTAGGACAAAAAATACGATGGCTATTGTAATTCTACCCTAAATAAGCATTAAAAAATTTTAAAAAAAATACAAAAATATATTAATTTTTTTTTGTAATCTATATATTGTTTTTTGTTATCTGTCAATCTCACATTCTCACTCTCCTTTCTATCTCAATTCTCTAAACCCCCACCCCCTCTTCCTCCCTCCCTCTCCCACATACACACACACACTCACTCACTCACTCACACACACACTCTCTCTCTCTCTCTCTCTCACATCTCCCTGACTCTCTCTTTCTCATCTCTCTGAATTTCTCTCCTCTTGGTTTTATACAAATAATTTTAAATCTAGAAAATAGAATTTATAATAAAATTAATAAACTAACAAAATTCTAAAATAACAAATTAATAAACTAACAAAATTCTAAAATAACAAATTAATAAGCTTAAAGATATCGAGATTAACATTAAAATAAACATAGATAATGAAATTTAATGAGTTGTGAATTTGTGTTATTTTATTTATTTTTGTATTTAATGATGAATGATGAGATATATGATTTTTTTTTGATATTTTGATTATTTATTATACTTTGTTATTTGAATTAATGAATTTATTTTTTGCGATTTATGTAAAATAAATAAATAATATAACGTCGCAACTCATAAAATACAAGTAGGTAACTTAAAATATGAAATTTAAAAAAAAAATTAAATGATTAATCCACAACTCGGAGTCCTAGCTGTCTATCTATGCTAGGCTAGGCCTAGGCTGGAAAAATTGGGCTCGAACCAGTCCAACTCGGCATGGCCCAAATCTAGCCAGCCTTGGGCTAGTCGTGTCATGCCGGGTTGGCCATTATTGTGTCGTGACGTGCCTAGAACAGCACGACTACCATATCATATCGTGCTTGGAACAGCATGGTGGCCCAACTAGGCCACCAAAAATCGAGTCGTGTCAGCATGACACGACCCATTTGACACTTCTACGCTTGTCTTGCCTGACCCTACATGAGGCATGGCTGCCTATATCCCAGCATGATATAAGCTGTGCCTCAGGCTGGTCCAACACAAGTTTATGATGTTTCAGGACCATGCCATACTAGGCCCAGCACAACCCAATTGGGCTATTCCCCGTGTCGTGCCATGGTTGCTTGACCTACTTGACCTCACTAAAGATCATTGCATAATACCCCAACTTTTATTTTATATCTACTATAGTGTGTGTGTGTGTGTGCGTGCGCGCACGCGTGTGTGTGTATATATATATATATATATAATGAATTAATGATATCATATAAATTAGATAAATAAATATTGGACCTATAATTATTTAATAATTTAAATATTCATTATACAAAAAAATGGATTACCTCTTTTTTAATAGATGAACTACCGATATAAACCATATTAGATTTATATATAAATAAAATCAATGATACTGCTTATATGACCCATGTAATTGTGGATCTTATTTGACAATATATATTTGTTAATGAGATTTTGGGACATCATCTAACTGATTAAATTAGGTGGAGTAAAAAAGTTATAATATTGTGTGTGTGTGTAGTTTATATATGTGTATATTTATAGGTTTATATTTATGTATATATATAGGTTTATGTACATAGATACATACATACATACATATATATATATATATATATATATATATATATATATATATATATATATATATATACCTAGTGATTTAGATACACACACACACACCTATAAATACACACACACACACACACACACACACACACCTATAAATACACACACACACACACACACACACAAGTTCAGATTTAAAAAAAAAAAATGCTTTTCGAATTTGAATAGTGTCAATTTTTTTTAAAAGGATGACATGTAAGTGGGGAAGCAACATCAGATTTTTTATTTATTGAGTGCATAAAACATAAATATTTATATTGTTGGGTCTACTTTTTTAAATATTTTTGAGAGGAGATACTAAAACATTTTCATTTTCATTTTGGGGCCCCAAAAAATATATATATTTTAAGTCTATTTCATTTGTTTTTCCAATAGAATCATGTACAAATATATTATATTACAACCCAATAATAAAGGCAAGGAGCTAATCTTACTATAATCACTACCTAAAAAATAGGAAATAATATGTAAAAATATTTACTTAATATCGCTTATCTCATATTTATAATATTCCAATATTACAGAAACACTTCAGCACACACACACACACACACACACACACACACACACGATATAGTATATCTAGCTACTTATCCATATAAAAATATAAATATTATTTGGTATACATATACCATAATACACCATATATAGTGTGTATCATTATGCTCGGCACCATATATAACTATATGTCTATTTAAATATATCAATATTGTTTTTTAGACATATACATGTAATATAGTAGATATATATGCGAATTGTAAAGGATATATTATAGTGTGTTGTGTATATAAAGACACAAAGACACACAAAGACACACACACACATCTATTTTTTTTTAAATGATATTTATTTCGTGAATAGTATTTTTTAAAAACACTAATTTTTTATTTTTTTAATTATATATTTGTATCTACACATAAAGTGAGATCAAAATATAAATATTTTTTATTTGGTGCCCTTTTTCTTTAATTTTTTTAAATAGGGACCAAAACAAAAATAGTTTCGTTTTACAACTTTTTTACAGAATTTTCAACTTTCCTTAAAAAAAATACACGAAAATATAAAATATTTACATTTTGATGCAATCAAAACTATAAACCCACAAGTAACAAAAAAAAAACTATATATATATATATATATATATATATATATATATATATATATATTATATTTTAACATTTCAAATATATAATTATATATAACATATGTACATCAAACTTGTTTTAACATTATATATATATATATAACATATATAACTATATATAACACACATATATAAACATATTAACTTATATATAACAAATAGTTTTAAACATATCATTATTATTTTCATGCATTATATATAGTTTAAAACAGTTAAATAAATGTTTTAAGATCTATATATACTACACACACACACACACACACACACACACATATTAGCTTATACATATATATCTATATAAAATATAGATATATATATTTAACTATGTATAACATATATAATATATATAATACATATAATACATACATACATACATACATACATATATTTAAACATTTTAACTTATATATAACATATAGTTTTTAACATATCATTTATATATCATTATATATACATCCATTATATATAGTTTGTATGTATGTTTATATATATGTATATGTTATAATATATTTAACACTAATATATATATATATATATATCATAACATATATATAACATATATTAAGAGTATATATATTAAGACTAATATAAATTAGTTTATATATATTATAACATATATATAACAAAAAGTTTATATATATGTTATGATATCTATATATATATTTTAAACACACACACACATATCATTTGTTTAAAATGATATTTTTTTTCATGAATAGTATTTTCGAAAAGCACTAATTTTTTTATATATTAAGAGTATTTTTCATTATATACATAAAGTGGGATCAAAATGTAAATATTTTATATTTTAATGTCCTATTTTATAAAAAAAATTTAAAATAGGGGGGCCAAAACATAAATATATTTTTTATGTTTGTTTTACATAATTTTCTTTAAAAACATATTTGAAAACATAAAATTTTTATATTTTAATGGAAAAAAACCATAAATTGGGACCAAATAAAAACCATAAAGTTTTATACATACATACATAGACACACATGTTTTTATATATATACACTTGCATATAGAAACCAAATAAACACACACACACGCTCGCGCGCACGAGTGTGTGTGTATCTATGTATATATTTATACACACACACACACACACACATACATGTACATGTGTGTGTGTGTGTGTATATATATATTTATATGTTTATATAGATATACACACATAGGCGCACACATAGACACACACATGTGTGTATCTGTCGACTTCATTTTTATGTATAGACCAAATTACTCTTCTTTGAATAAAGATCATAGTTAGATTTAGTTTATGACACTACATGTGCACAAGTCATTTAAATACTAAAAAATAGATCTGAGTCCAGGTATCATTCCCATGGAGATTGATAAGAATTGAATAATTAACTACCCAAACTACTAGAGATCCACACAATACGAACAATTAAAAAAGAGGTTTTTAGTTGCTAACTAAAAGATATCGAAAATCAAATACTAAAACTCTAAACAAAAGGTCAAAAAAAATTCCTATTTAAAAATAGTCTAGATTAGTTCTTTTATAGAAGCTGATACTAACACAAGGTGTTGTAATATAACTAATTCCTTTAGACTTATCTATCATGACTTATTTCTATAGAAAAGTTTAAATCTATCATGAACTTTTATTGTATGGCCTTGGATCTCTCCTTCTAGCTACACCTTGCCTAGCTTTACTAAAAGTCTAGGATCTAAGGGGTTACTCGTATTTCTTGCTGTCATATGAGAATTAGATATTTTTTTTCCTCAATACTTTATACTAGTTTCTAATTACTACAGATCTCTAATTCTCAAGTCTTGGGCATTGCAAGTATCTACAAATGGTCGATGCCTCTTTCTTTAAATCATCGAGAGTTTTTTATTCTATTGATTGGAACCAAGCCAACACATGAACATAAATCACTCAAAGATTAAGATGATGTCTCTGGTTATTCACTTAGAGAGTTACTCCATTTCCTCATCTCTGAGTAAAATAGGGATTTCTTTCCATGAACTACTAAAGTTTTATTGTTTCTCACTATTAGCCTCACATTTCCCCTTAATTGCTTGTTCACCTACCCTCGGGATATCACCTTCTCTATGTCACTTAGAGGGCCTCTCATACATAAGACCAATATACAATAAGTTAAGGGCATTTGGTTCTAACATGCAAAACAAGTAAATGAAATGCACATCGATCCATTAGATCTAACTTTTTGTTCTAGCAACTCTCACTAATTCTCATTGAAAATAATTAGACTGATTCAACAAATCTTTCGCATGGATTGCAATCACCCGTTGACTACATATAGTGAAGAACAAGATAATTTCACATTGTCGAATCATCGATTTCATGTGATTGTTCCTATTCAAATGCAATACAACCATTACATCATAAAAACTTAAGCAATCTTTGTTCAAATTCATGCTTCTGATAAGTAAATTTCTAAATCCAAATAAAATGACTCAAGAAAAGCTATTCTAATTTAGATCTAAGCTAAAAGAAGAAAGAAAAATCAATTGGTATTGTCAGCTACCAGTAACCTGGGTCACCTTTTGAATCTTTGTTTTCGAAAAAAGAAATCATTTCTATATGATCTATGCTAGCCCTAGCTTCCAACATTTTTTTGTAAAAATCTAGCATGATCGACCCACTTTAAATTATTTTTAATGGCCCTAACATGTCTTTTCCTCTTCATTTCACTATCACAACCAACTTTTGATATTACGACCATTTATATTGTTACAACCAAGCCCGTTGTTATGATCAAATATTACTATCACGATCAAATATTGATATTACGACCAAATTTTATTGTCATGACCAAGTCTATTGTCACAACCAAATATTGCTATCATGATCAAATGTTGATGTCACGACCAAGTATGTCATCATGACCAAATGCTATTTTTATGACCAAATGTTACTTTCATGACCAAATATTAATGTCACGACCAAGTTTATTATCATGACCAAATGATGTCCTGACTGAGCCTATTTTCCTGACCAAATCTATTGTCATGACCAAAAACTGTCTTGACTGAGATCATTATCAGGACCAAGCATGTTGTCACAAATTAGTTTGTCTTTCCTCTTTCTTGATGGTTGCGACATCTTTCACTGGTTGCGACTTAATTTTAGTTCTTTTGATTTTTGTCGCAAAGATGTTGATTTTTGTCGTGATATAATTAACTTAACCAACTTCCTGGATTTCTATTGTCATTTTCTTTCTTCTAGCTAAAAATATGTAAAACCATGAGAAGAGTAATTTTCTAACCTTTAGCCATAAAATTTATCTCTTAGACAAATACACACACACACACACACACACTACAAAAAAGAAGATAGGTAGAAACAGCCAAATTTATTTCTAATTTTATTGTAATTTACAATTAGCAACCTAAATAGAAATAGAATATTCCATTTCTAAAAGGCTCATTTCTAAATTTTTTATATGGAAATAGCCCGAGCATTTCTAATATGTGTGATAGAAATTTGTTATTTCTTACTATAGCAATGAAATTGAGATCCCAAGTTCCATTTCTATTTTGATACTGAAATAGTGATGGAATAGAATAGAAATGCAAATTCCATTTCTAAATTAGAAATAAAATTGAAATGTCATATTCCATTTCTATTTTCTACCGCAAGAACATTTATCATTTGTTGTAGTTTCTGTATGTTTTATATAATATACAAATGCATATAGAAACCTTATACCCTGCAATCTAGTTTTTACTTGTACATTATTCATCTAATAATATTTATATAACATCCACTAAAAATTCTAATATCAAATAACAAATATCAAAGTTCAACCATCTCAGTACACATTTATTACATTCAAAAATAAGAACAATAAAGTTTAGCACAATAAATTTCCTTGCAAAAACATAATAAAACAACATAACAAATAACTATTAGTCATCTTTGAGATGAGTATTCTTCTCTGGAGATTTGGATTGATCTTCTTCAGAATGATGAAAAAGAGATAAGGTCTCTACCAACTTGTACATAATTTTTTCTATTTTCAAAATTTTTAGTTGCATTTCTTCCTCTCTTTTCAATCTTTTTTCCTCTTTATTTTTCATATCTTCAATTTGCTTTTGTATCTCTTCATTATTTTGTTGCATATCCTCATTTTTTCATTGCAAAGTATCCTAAATTTTTTGCATCTCCTCTTGCAATCATTCATCAAAAAATTATTGTAAATGGAAGATGAAGATGAATAGCTCTAAATAGAACCTAAATAAAATGTAGATGCATTGGTACCAAGACTGTATACTCATCATTTTTTTAGCTTTACTCCAATAGACTAAAGCTAAATATGTGCAATATCAATCTCAAGAGCCCCTTTAAAATGATATGTCAATTGTGAAGCAAAGAAAATCATATTCTCCTTAGCTTCCTATAATTATTACAATAGAATATAACTCATCAGTACTATATTCAGATAAACTTTATACCAGTACATCAAACTATCAACACCTTACTAAAAATTAATATATAAATGAAGTGAGTCATTATAATTGAGGAGTCAATATATAATAACTCATCAATAATGGGAAAAAAAAAGAAAATACTTGACTTTGGATGAATTTTTGTGATTGCTAAAAATTATAATTTTTTATAATTTATTATTTCATATATAGAAATTTACATAACACACTGAAAGTACAAAAATGAGAAACTCACATTAATATCATTTGACCGCTTGTTTACAAATGATTCATCATTCTTCTTGTGCATTTACTTAAACACCTCAAATGGTATTGGTGAACATCTCAACTCAACTTTTTGATAATAAATAATATTTATTAATGATGTACATGATGCATAATCATAAATTTAGATTCATTTGTATTCACAAAGTAAAATCAAAATAAATTAGTGAAGACAATTTTATCAAATCTATTGAATATTGGTAGGTTATCTTTGAATCTCTAATATGTTTGGAAGGTCAAGACATTTCACCTACTTTGTTTGATTGATGATTTTGTGATGCTGTCTGGGATAAGGTCTTAAATTTCTTGCTATTCTAGTATACCTATCATTTTATCCAAACATCAAGAGAAATACTATTTGGCTTTGCATCTTTACCATACTTTTTTTTTACTTTTCAAACTTATCATTGTATTTGATGCCGACCACATGTTTTCATATATCATTCACAGAGATCTACAAAACATTATATAATTTATATTTTTTCTACAAAAAAACATAAAAAAAATAAGAATACATCATGATGCATTTCTTTTTATAGTATTTCATAAAAAAATTATTTCGCATATTGGTAAATGCAATAAGGTTATTCTTCAAAATCTTCCAAATTGATTCTTTCATATTTGGAGATACTTTGCTCTACTTTATATTCTCTATGACTAGCTAATCTTTAAAAATCTTATGAATTATATGAGAAGCAAAATAAATAAACTTATAAGTAATTTAAGATTAGCATGTACATATACATATAAATGAAATACACTCATATTTCTATTACCAAGTTAATATTTTTTTCATTTATATTATTTATCCAAAACTTCATAACACAAACATTATTATAATTCTCAATGATAATGTTGGATCAATAACAATGTCATAGTTCATTATAAATTAAAATAAACTTATATTAACCAAAATAATTTATTTATATTTTCATGCATAGTTCTAATTTAAATTTTTTAAAAATAAAAAGAATAAAAAATGATAATTCATGCATGTAGTAAATTTCTAAAAGGTATGTACTATTTATTGTCAAGTATGGGCCGAATAAAGATTATATCATGACTTTACCTACAAACAAGGATTGTGAATATTGAACTATTATTGATGCTATAGTAGCACCGCATGTACTTCCTTAGATAGGTGAGATAGAGCTAATAATACCAATTGGTACAGAATAAGATGTAGATAGAATATCAATGGTAGACAATGTATGTGTCTTATGATGAGGTGACGCCAATATATCCTCGGTACATTTAGAAGAATGCAGGAAGATATTTATAGTGTTGTCGTCACTAAATAAATGTTGAATTTCTCCTCCATGAACTGTTAGCTAACTTCCTCTAACCCTTTCCATGGATTGAGATCCTCAATCACTTGAATTTTCACCTCTCATACTTAAATTAAGTTTCATAGACATCAAAAAAATGCAAAGACAATAAAAACATGTAATCAATATGTCATATTAACAAAGCATAATGAGAAACATATTGACATTTATAATTGTAATTTTTTTTATTTACACCCAAATTATAATAGTTACAAAATAAGCAACACAACTTCATATAAGTAAAAAAATATGTACTCATCATCAGAACTTTCTAACAATTTATCTCCATCTACATATTTATCCTTATATAATTGTGCAATTACTTCTTCCTTATTATCTTCTTCAACATGTGCACCAATGATGTCCAAATAGTTTTCATCTTTACCAAACAATATTTCAAGCCCATCATTTAACATAGGATTATTTGAATGAAGTTAAATATTTTTCTCTTGAAATGCAAGTACATGTAATGGTGTTACAATAGCATCCTTTTCAAGAACTTTCATGGCTAATCTAAGTTTTATTTTTATAAATAACCCACCATTCACAATCATTTATTCTTGTGATTAAATAAGTGGTGTAACACACTTGTTTTACTTGTACTATAAAAATAGATGGTTTGTACTTGTGGTAATATTTTTTATGGTGCACATCCACAAAACTATTTTGATGATGAATTCTAATATTCAATTTTGAAATAGGATCAATCCATTCACATATAAATAGAATTATACTTTTAATTAGTAAAGAAGGACTCTCCAAGTATAGAATTTCAATCAATTGACTATAAAAGTCAGTATTATATGTAGTAGAGTTAAACCATTTAATGCATACACTACTATTCATTGTAGCTCAATTTTAACATATTTTGAAGTGCGAAATTTATATCCATTTAAATAATGTATGGGATATGACTGTAAACCTTCATAATGGCAATTTTCAAGATTATTTTTTTGTCTATTACATATATTTAATGATGAAAAATATACCTAAAAAATAAAATAAAAATAAAATAATACTTAGATAATGTTGCACGTTATTTTTTAGAAACAAAAATGATAAGTTATATATTAATAAAATTTTCAAACAAATATATGAAATCTTTGTCAAACTTTACATCGATGGAAGCTTCATCAATATGTGATTCTTTTTGCCTAAATTACTTAGCATAAATTCTACAAAAATAACATTGAAGTTATTTTGAATATTATAACAAGTATTTTAGTTACGATGATAAAAAAAAATAATTAAAATAATTATATATCTTACTCAATATACGGTGTAACTTTCTTGCAATTTAACAAGATATATGTATGCACAACATGATACTCCTGGTTATCCAAAAATATATTGATTTTGCTCTACCATATGATTGACCCACATAAGTAAAAATAGAAAGCATGTCATCTTCTTCTGATCTATCTTCCATATCATAATCATTATTTGATGAGATTTTATAATGTGAATTATAAACTTATGGCTGAAAGTAATGCGCACAAAATGCTAAAGCTTCTTCAACCAAGTAGGTATCACATATTAATCAATCAACTTAGGCTTTATTTCAAAAATTATTTTTTTAATTTTCTGAGATATCTAAAAAATATTTTCATTAGAATATTCTAATATTTATTCATCGGATACATTTAAATTTTTTGATGAACAAATGAAAATTATATAACCTCTCAATAAATACATCTATTTGTGTTGCATAGGGACTACTAAAATAGATTCATAAGGTAAGTAGATTAGAAGATATTCTATTGAGTTGAAGAAGATAAAAAGAAAAATATGCTCAAGTTTATATATAATTATGAGTATATCATTTTTTAATTGCTTCTTGTCTTCCTTTGTTATGATATTGCATGTGAGATTCTAAAAAAATACTTATTATAGTCAATGCTTCCCAGATATTTTCTAGTAGTAATTTCTAAAATACTATGGATATTAGTCTCTACATAAAGGCATGTCAATCATGATTTTTTATCCCAAGTAACTTATGCTTCTTCACATTAATACATCTTCCCATGTTATATAAATATTTGTCAGGGAACCTAAGCTCTATCAACCATTTGCACAAAGCTTTCCTCGCATCATTGTCAAGATTGTAACAAGCCTTAAGAAATTTATTCATTGATTCATTCCCATATAACTCTGGACATGATAGAACTCTTTCAAATCCTCTCTTGATTTGGATTTGACTTTTGTTTTTTCTTCAACATTTATTATATTATTAAAAATATTATCAATACATTTCTTCTTAATGCTCCTCACATCTAAATTGTGCATAATTAGGTTGGATTATCCAATAAGGCAAATCCAAAAAGATACTTCATTTCTTCAAACCGCAATGCTAATTCTTCAAATTTTATGCTATAATACAATTAGGATCAATATTTGTAATATTTTTGAAGTCATATCTTTTAATTACCTCTAATATTTTGCTGCTTGTCTTCAAAGGTGGTATACTTTTTATAACTATCTAGCCTTTCCTAAAGGTCTTAATATTCATCTAAAATAGATGTTCCATATGTAAGAACTTATGATGGTTATCAAAACAAGAAGTCTTTCCTCATTTCGATAGAGAAAATGCATCAGAGCTCTACATGTAGTAAGGATCAGCTAATTTCCTTATAGTACTATATCCTAATAATATTGAATAAGCTAGAAAATCACTTATAATCCACATAAGTATAGCTCATATTTGGAAGTTTAACTTTCTAGATATATCATATATTTCCACACCATACTCCCATAAATATTTTAGCTCCACAATAAGGGGTTGTAGAAAAATATCCAACTTGTTTTTTGGGTTTCTCATAACATGCATGAAAAACACATAAAAATATGTACTCATTTACATACACATCCATGGTATATTAATTACTGAACATGAAGAGTATTATTATCATGTTTGTTAAAATGGCTAAAATCCATCCGTGCATAACTCTAATCTAATATTTTAAATTTCATCTACAAAATATGGATGAAAATCATCAAAATATTTCAAAGATGGAGAATCTGAGTAAAATTGCATCACACCTTCTTTAGTAGTATGCTCTTTGTGTGAACTCGCATCATTAGCAATAGCTTTAAATATAAATAGTCTTTGTAGATGAGGAATCGATAAGAAATAATATATCTTTATATGATAAATATTTATTTTCTATCTTTTACATGTAGTATATCTTTTGTACTGAGGATAGTTACAAAAATTACTAGTAATTATTTCACTATCATCACCCCATTATTTCATTCTGCCATTAATGCGGCAAAATATTTTTTCTACCGGTAAACTTAAATCTCATATTAACTTTTTTATGCTATAAAATTCATCTGCCATGATATTATTTTTTGGTAATAATTTAAATAATAACTCGTACATTTCATCAAAATACCTTTTTGAAAAATGATGTTTTGCCTTTATATTCAAAAGTTTGGTCATTACAAATACTGAGTGGCCATATGAATTACCTGTCTACATCTTTTCTTATGATGTTTTGAGCATTTCATAAAATTTATTTTGTTGATGATTTTGGGAAATCATCAGTGATATCCAGATTGAAGGATGGACCAATAATATTCTTCAATATTACTTAATATGCATCATTAGGTTTGACATATTCTATTACAATATTTGAATGAATACTTTTATATACATAATACTTTGTTGTTTGTGGCACAATTATTTCTCCATGTTTATGCCAAATATAATAGTCTCTAACAAATTCATTTTTTGCAAGATGAAATCACATTATGTCCACATATTGAAAACTTCAATTCTGACATTTACTACCATTACATGGGCATCATATTTTTATTTCATCCATTAATTAAGTATGCTTTTCAGCCAACAAACTCCTCATTATGTGCTACAAACTTACGAGTCAAAAACTCATCTCTTAGTCTAACATTTATCCATTAATGATCAATTTGTATAATATTTTACACCTTGTAACATATAATACCAACGTATATTGAATAATAATAATGTAGATAATTCTTTATTTATAATAAAATTGTAGTAACATATTTATGACATTATATAAATATCATAATAATATTGTATTCATATCATTAAAAGGTAAGTTTGCATTAAAATGAGACAATGATAGTTACATTAATCTCTTTAAAATTTATAAATAGCCTTCACTTGTATTTTTCTCATATACGAAATATTAAATATTTCATATTTATCTATTAAGATTGAAATCACAAAAATAAAGCAAAAATCACATACAAGCTAAACGTAATATTACATTCCAAATGAATAAAATAAAAAAAATTGGCAAAAAAAAAAAATCAATATCACATAAATGCAATAAAATACTATATTTGAAGAATGAACTATAGTGTATGGGATATGTACACAAGATCATAAATACTTTAAAATAATTAGGTGATACCCTTAGCCATAAAGTTTATCTCCAAACTGTTGGGACTGTGGATTAATAATCCTCGAGTATAATTTGTTACAAGAAATAGTATACTCTTTGATTTCATGATTGTGTGCATGTAGACAATGTTTGAAAGTTCACAATATAATAATATGTTGAGGGTGAGAGCTTCACTCTTGAATGTGTGAAAATAGTAATCGTTCATGAAATTAAGTATTTCTTCATTTGGGTTTAATAAAACTAACACTTTGAGATTCTATTATATTTTGGGTTAATAAAATCATTAAAGAATGATAACATGAATCCTAATATATGATATTTTAATTGGGTTAAGTGCTCTTGTGTTTCTTTCATCTCAATGAATTAAGATTCCATTATAATTAATACCTTTAAAAGCAAAAACATGTAGTAATTTAATGGACTAAAACATTTTAAATAATAAGGATCTTCAGTATATTCACAATGCCAATACATAGCAATGTGTCAGTTAAAATACAACAAAATAGTGATGGAGCAAAACAAAAAATTAATAGTAATCTTTAAAAATCCATATAAAGTATTTGATATGGACAAAGAATATAAGGGGAAAATTAAAAAATTAAGTTGCATATCTCAATGATGGATGATTAGGTTACAAAGATGAGCACGAAGGAAAGCAAGCTAAATTATGTGGATGAGCGATCCGATGACAAATTAGTGATAATTTTGCCGAAGTCCTAAATTTTTTTCTAATTTACAAAGTATTCTTCATTTCCGATGGAATGAGCATCCATTTCTAAAGCAGTGATAAAATTAAATTCCGTCATCAAATTTAATAAAAGTCTAATGGCGACAGGATGATATTCCATTTTTAAAAAGAGTGATGGAAAAAAATTTCCTCGCTAAAATCTAAAATGGAATTTTAATTCATTTCACAAATAATTGAAATATAATTTATCTTCATCATAATTTTTAGAGAAGTTATTATTTTCAATAATAAATATATGTAGAAACAAAATTTTCTGTTGCCAAATACCACACAAGGTAATCCGCCAATGATCCCTCGTGAAAATAGCAGCATAAGGTTAAATTTATTTAAATTTTTATCTCACTTCTGTTTCTAATTCCATTTCTAATTCTATTTTCATTTAATGTGAGATAATCTTCACATTCTCATAACGACAAATTATTATTTTGTTTCTATTTTTTGTAACAAAATATCCTTTCTATTTCTAATACATTTCAATTCCATTCCTAATTTTAGAAACGAAATTGGAGGTCTCTATTTCTATTTCATCATTTTTTGTAGTGGCACGCACACACACACACACACACATAACTACATAGATATACATACATACATACATATATATATATGTATGTATGTATGTATGTATGTATATTGCAATATGTATAATATCTTTCAATATGAATGTACACACACACACACATGTTTATATATATATATATATATATATATATATATACACACACACACATATACATATACATATATATATATATACATATAGCTAGATAAATATGTATATAATATACATTTTTTATACACACACACACACACACACACACACACGTGTGTGTGTGTGTAGATATATATATATATAAGTGGATGCTTTTCTATGTATATACACGCATTAAATGTTACACCATCACATACAATAATGATTCATACACGCAGTTACATTCTTAAATTATTAAAAATAATATCAAAATATATTAACTATGGGGTATTTGAGCTTGAGGGTTTCATGGGGTTGTGATTGTGGAGAATGGGGATAGTGGGCAAGAAATTATAAGAAGAGAGCGACTTCAATGTAAGGGAGAAAAAAAGATAGTACGCATGAGGAATCTGCTCGTGAACGGAAGCACGGATCACACATTCACATTCACAAGCGAAGAAGAAAGAAAGAAAGAAAGAAATACGGTCATCGGATGAAGCGAAGGAGGCATCCAGTGAGATATTGTTTACCTGTCAATCCCTCCAAACATACCTCACGGGGAAGCTTTTAGCATCTCCCTCCTTATCTCTCACAACCATTTATCTTTCTTTATCTCTGTTAGCATTGCTCTTCTCCTCGCCGTCATCTATTTGTATTTTGTCCATCTCCATGTAAAGCCAGGACACCTAGACACAACCCCACGGTACAAGTTTAGTGCCTTTTGTTGTTACTACAGTTTTTGTTCCTTTTATCATCCTCACGGGTTCCTTCTTCATCTTTTCTTGAATTTTTTTCATCTTAATTAATAAAAATTTAGCCGTTAAATTTTTAACAAAAACTTAACAATGAGATATAGTCGATTTAATTTATATATATATATATATTAAAATTTTGAAGGCTTAAGCATAATCACAATTAACAATGAGATAGTTGCCTGATCTACTCATCAATGAACTTGTAAAAAATACATATTACTAGTTAAAATGTACAATAAATATAAACCACTGAGCAAAAAAAAAAAAAAAAAAATCATATTACTAGTCAACCATGAGCTAATCAAGGCCAAGCAATAATTTCGGTTTCTCAACCGATCTGTGGAAAATGATTGAACGCCAATTTTATATTCTACGTGTGTTGACAAGTCAAAAACATTAATTACCCAGCGTGTGTTACAGTGGAGAATACTTGTTCATGGAACCAATAAGAGGGTAGAAGACAAGGTGAGAGTCATATGGGGATAAAATCACGTGACACCATAGGCCCATGCACTCTTATAAGGGACTCTGCGAAGATCTGAGTTCCTTCATATCGGGAAGAAAAGGGGAAAAAGGAAAAGGAGCGAAAGAGAGAGTGAGAAGTCATGGCATCCAGGAAGCACAAGGCAGCTCTACATGAGAAGTTGCAGTTGCTCAGAGCTGTTACCAACTCCAATTCTGTAAACATAAAAAACTCCTACGCTATCTGTACTGCCTACTTGCTTCACTTCTGATTCCATCTCCTGTTCTTTCCTCTCATTCTCATTGATTATAAGCAGCAACCTCGGTCAAATCTTTCTTAATAATCTAGAAATATTGCTATTACAAGCTTGTAATTTATGGCCACTATTGTTTATTTCTTGAAAGTTTAATAATGGCAGCTGAACGAAACATCGATCATAGTGGATGCATCGAAGTACATACAGAAGCTGAAAGGGAGAGTGGATAAGCTGAACGAAGAGATTGGAACATCCCAGCAGGTTGCAGCCACTCCAACGCCACTGCCGAAGGTGCGTGCTTTTAAATCAATAACTGATAGTTTATGTATCCACGAGGAAAGAAAATTGATTGAAGCTCTTGCACGTGCTCAGGTAGCAGTGAAAACAACGGAGAAGGATTTTCTTATAAATGTGTTTTCAGAAAACAGCTGCCCTGGGTTGCTGGTGTTTATATTGGAAGCCTTTGAGGAGCTGGGCCTTGATGTTCTTGATGCTAGGGTTTGCTGCTCTGAAAATTTCCAGTTTCAAGCAGTTGGAGGAGAAGTAAGAAACAATAATACATTACACACCAGCTGCTAGCATGCATGATCGTCGAGCACCCAATGTGCACGGACATACATTTTTTTTATGATCTTGCAGAACGAGGGGCGCCGAACTGGCCTGGATTCCCAAGGGGTGAAGCAAGGAGTGATTCAGGCTATCAAAAAGTGGAGGGAAAACGATGGCAATTGACGAAGAATAACTTGCAATGGCTGTGTGGAAAATAATTGTTAACTAACGTGCATGATGATGCACTGGGTCAAGTTGTTGGATAATCTGCAACTTTGAACAACCATAGAGCTCGCATTGCAGTATTAATAGAATTTAAAGTGCACCCATTATATTTTATATTTTGTGTTGAATGGTGCCAACATGATCCCCCACGCCCTCCCACATGACCTTAATTTGCTGAAGGGGGAGATCCACAGTAGTTCCTATGTGCTTGGCCATTTATCGGTGTCACTACCAAAAACAGCAACCTCTACATAATTGTAGAGATTATGTAAAGGTTGATATGTAATAAATACAACAAACCACGTGAGTACAACTACATTTTATTTTATTTTATTTTATTTGACTTTATCTATCTTTTGTGTGATATGTAATAAATACATTCATTTTGAATGGCACAGCATATTCTATTTTGGATTCTATATTTTTTACTTTTGCATGCAAGTAGCTCATTTGATTCTTTGCCACATAAACTCATCTTCTCAGAAAGATAGAAGAGTTCTTTAAAATTTCCTCTTCAAGTTTCAACATATGGTATTAGAGCAGTATTAATTTCAATAATAATAATGTGTCTCTCTTTTTCTTCTTCTTCTATTTTTCATATCTATTCTTCCCATTCTGATTTTTGTTAGAGTCTTCCCAATCTTTTCTTGTAGAAGTGATGATTGATTCTTACAGATCTGAGAGAAAACCACACATATATCTTCGAACTTAACACCAATATACAAGATTTGAAAGGCTAGCGTTAGATCTTGAGTATATACAACTTACAAAATTATTCATGATCTAGATCCCCAAATTTCAAGTTTAAGTCTATGATTTAACAATTTATTCACTTACAAACTTTGGTTCTATCTCGATGCTATTATTTGAAAGAGAAAGTTATAATTTATGAAGTGTGAAGATGAATATAATGTTCATGTCACAAGATATGTGAGAATTTGTAAAGGAATAATTTATAGAACCTAACAATTTCTCAACTCTAGAGGCAACTAAAAAAATCAAGTAAAAGAATTGAAAAAAATTGATACAAATGCCTTATAATTCATTCAGCAAGTTATAAGCAATTATATTTTTTTTTAGAATAATGGAGTCTAATAAAGTCATGGGGACCTAAGATATTTAGAAAAGATATTCCAAAAAGATAAAAGAGCTAGATGAATTAACCTTTAATTCCTCAAAAAGGATTTTGAGAATCTAAATATGAAATAATATGAATCGGTGAGCATTTTGTACACAAAATTCAATGAAGTTGTTAATCAAATGAAAATACATGGTAAAAAAGTTATAGAAAAAAAGATTGATGAAGAAACTACTTATCAGTCGTACGGATGAGTATGATATGATAATGACAGTGATTGAAGTGAAAGGATCTTTCTCAACTCAACATGCAAGAGCTTTTAAGCTTACTGAAATCTTTTGAACAGTGGTTACTAAGGCATATAGAGAATTTATTTGAAAGTTCCTTTTTATCTAAATTCCATATTAATTCATCAATTGTCAAGGCTGAAGAAGACATTAAACAAAATAGTTAAAGATCCACAAGAAACTTCAATAGGAGAAACTAATTGGTAGAGGAAGAGGGAGAAGAGATGAAAGTAGAAACACATATATTACATAGGTTTAATCTTTTTACTCTTTCAATATATGCAATAAAAAATATCACTCTAAGAATGAGCGTTGGTACGAAACAAGTCCTCAGTGTTATAATTGTAAACAATTTGGCAACTTATCAAAAGATTGCAAAATAAAGCTAATTCAACATCTCAAATTCCTCAAATAATCAACCACTAAGTGTCTGACGTTTGGATAGTGGATTCTCAAATCATATGTCTAGAAATAAAAGATTATTTGTGAACTTACAATCCTCTATAAGTTCTCAAGTAAAGATAGAAAATGTGGACCTTATAGTAGTAGTACATAGAAAGGGAAAAGTGAATGAAATTGCACAATATGAAGAGAAGCTTATTGATGAAGTACTATTAGTTCCTAATTTTTGATCAAAACCTACTAAGTTCAAGTCAATTAATCTAGAAAAATATAAGCTAGTTTTTAAAGATAATCAATACATCATAATTGATAAAAGAGTCAATAAGCATTCTCTAGAAAGTAGAGAAGTCCAGAATTAGAAGCTTCTCTCTTAGTTGTGAAATTAATTATGCCTTGAAAATACAAGCAGCACAACAATCTTATTTCTATCATAGAAGAATAAGATATTTGGACGACAGAAGCTTGAGGTTCCTTAGTCAAAAGAAAATGGTGATTAGATTACCTTCTAAAATTGAAATACCAACTTCAATATGTGGTGAGTGTGTAATGGGAAAATAGTCCAAGCAAGCCTTTCCAAAAGGAGTTGCATGGAGATCATATTGATCACTTGACATGGCCCATACTAACATTTGCAGATCAATAATAGATACATATATTGCAAGCAATAACTATGAGAGAGTGGAAAAGCTAAAGTCATAGCATTTTCTAGTGTCACAACTTTTCACTTAAAAAATCACACCCAACCATACAAGTACAAAAGCAAAAATCATCCCGCTTCATCTCTGGAACCCACTAGGCCTAAGTAAGGCTATGAGCTGTATCAGACAAACTTTACACATGGACAAACTAACAACAAACATTTCAAAAATTGCATTTGCAAGAGTGCTCATTGAGAAAGGTTCTCAAAAATATGAGAACCTTTCTCAATTTTGTAAATCTTGCTCTTTATTTGGCCATATGACAAGTATTTGTAGAATGAAAATCTAGAGGCAAGAATTAGAAAAGTAGGAATCCCCTCACCATCCCTTGCTGGATCAATTTACTTAGAGGAGGGAGGTAACTCCTCTCTAGAAGAAGGATAGCTACCTCAAGCAGAAAAGTTTGAGGAAAACATGTCATATACAAGATGAAAAGGGGGGTATCTCTAATTAGATTGAAGAGGAGAACGAGGGTTTCACATTGGTGAAATCTAAAAGGAAAAAAAATGACCCAAATAAGGGCCCATCTTTAAATCTAAGAAATAAAAGTAGATTCAATGAAGAAGCAATCAAGGGCTCCACCCCAAATGGATCAGCATAGGAAATTTAAAGGGGTACTCAACCCCTGGAAAAATGAGATAGGTTCTTTGAACAAATTGTATTGTGTTGGTTTTTTGTTTATTTCTACTGGAGAAACTTTTTATGGAGTTTTGGAGGGTGGAATAGGAAGAGAACGAATGGTCTATTCCATGTATATCTTCAAAGAGTTTTTTGGGAAGAGGTGAGGGCACATTATAGCTTGTCTAAATTATGTGATTATTATTATGTTTGATTACATAATAAATTTTAGATTATTATGAAAATGTCATAGTTCCTACTAGCATACAAGGTAATTTTCACCTTTTGGGCCATTATTTTGACTTTATCATGATGCACAATTTTATTGATTAGATAGTATCTCAAAAGCTCATTTGTGATGAGCTTACTATATAGAATGCTCATAGTTATTCTATAATTATATGAGTCTTACATGTAGTAAATAGGAATTTCATCTTGATATTGATCTCATAAAAATTGTATCAGTAGTTTAATTAACCAATAATTAGATAATAAAATTCTAATTAAAAAGATATTTCAAAATTTTTGTATGAATCATACACCCTAGGGTTTTTCTACATAATTTGTATGATATAAGTTTTAATAATTTAATTTAAGTTGGATTTCTATATATAATGAATGTTGGATTGTTATTAGATTTCTTTTTTTTCCTAATAGTATACAATATGGTTATCACTATTGAGCTCATCCCAATAAAAGTATCCTCGTGGTTATTCTCTTGATATTTTATCATTGTGATAATAAATCATCTCTACTCAATGGTCATATATAAGTTCATACATTTTAGGCAACTCAACAATTTCTATTGATAGATAATTTATATGCACATTCTTTTTATTTGGCCTCATATGTCATAAAAATTAAGAATATTATGGTTTATAAACATATGTACTTTAAGCTTCATAAGAACTATACTAGCATAATTAACATATCTTTTTCTCAAAACTCACCAATTTGAACCATACAAGAGAATGTAATTTAAAGGACTGTCATCATATTATGAATCACAACTACTCACATGTTCTATCCTTTTGCATAGTGATGATGTGACTCTCATACTAAAGTTAATATTTTTAAAAGAATAATTTATAAAATACCTACAATAATTAAGAATCAATTCTTCAAAAATATGTATAATGAAGTAGCATATAAAAGTATTTGTGCCTTTGTCTTTGTAAGCACTATAGCAATTAACATAGCGTAATTTTAGGTTTTAACATATAGGTATGTCTCATGCATCATGGTCAGGACTATCACTTTCTTTCTACCATATGCATAAGTAAGCCCTATGGTTTACCTATCATATTACTATGACAACATGCACAAACTCACTAATAATCAAATCCCAAATTTAGGTTATATTAATCACTATTTCTATTAATTTTCATTACATAAGTCAAACATGTCCATTACTCATAAAATTATTCTTATATCCCATAACTCATAATTACATAAAATCTTGACATAAATTTAAGTTAATATTGGGAAGAGATTCAATAAGGTACAAGAGAAGAAATCTCATGAATCTTAGGTTCTCAATGGTAGCCTTCATAAGAATCTAAGATACAAACCCTAATCGTATGATATTTTTGTTGATTTTCTGAATTAACTATAGAAAGGGGCATTTGAAAGTATCTCCTTGGGAAGTGAACGTGACTTGTGAATGCCTCCAAAATTTTTTTTTGTAACACAAAGCAATAATGCTAACAATTAATCCTTAACTTTGTGCATTTTATTTCTATAACATGTCATAGTGCTAAAAATGATTATGACTTTAACCAAGGTCTTTATTTTGCATTAAATAGTTGCGGCACTGAGAATGACCATGATTTTGGCCTTTTTCTTTCTTTTGTATTAGATTGCCACATATTGGGAATGACTATGACTATGACTTTGATATTTCTTGTGTATCATATGGTTGTGGCTTTACAAATAGTTGTGATTTTGGCACTTAGCTCAAACATCCAAGTCACACTTTTGCCTTTTCTTGAGGGCAAGAGTTGTGGCCTTGAGAAGTAGCCATGCTTGAATAATGCTCACTATATTATAATGTGTCCAAATGTTATGGTGCTAGATAATTATCATAACTTTGACCTAAGTTGTTTTGGCCCTATAACTTTTTATACCCCTAAAGTCATTGTTTTGGAAAAATATTATGACTCTTACTTGAGAATACAAAACCTAGATAAATATAAAGTTAAGATATTGGAAAGTAGTCATGACTTTTAATACTAGTAATTATTTAACCTTGAGGTAACTTGATATGATGTGGGGTCTACTTAATATCTTTATCTTGAAGATTTAAATATAAATTTATGAAGAATGGCCTAAGGCATATGATTGTGATATGCAATATAAATGATTGTCCATGGAAAAATACTTTTTCGAGTAATTGAAAATTCTAAAATTGTTCAGGTGCATACTTTCAATAATACTAATAATTATTTTTTGAATGATATTATTATATTTATGCCTATTGTTCAACCTAGTAGATCATTAGTTATCATTGATAATGTTATCGAATCTACTCCGAATTATCTACCAGGACAAATATGTAAGGACTTTATTCAAAATCATTGATTGAAAATGTCTTACAATCAAGCATGGTATGTAAAGAAAAAGGCGAAGGAACGTATATTTGGAGTTACGTATAATTATTATAAATGTTACCTTGGACGTGTGAGCACATTATTCAAACAAACCTAAAAGCATTGTGAAGTATACTAATTCTAAAGAATGACATTTTGAGCAACTTTTTGTTGCATATTCCATATATATTCAAGGATTTGTTATGAGTTGTAGGCCAATTATTGTTATTAACTCATCTCATATGGCCTTATAGTGGAACTCTTTTCTCTACAATAACATATGATGCTAATGATTTGATATTTCTTTTAGTTTTTGGGGTGATGAGTTCGAAGAATTATGATAAATGGTTTTGGTTTTTAGAAAATCTGAAAACAATTATTAATGACAAAGATGTCATTATTATATCTAATAGACATCTAGATCTTTTGCATGTAGATCCACAATTATTTGGTGTTTAAAATAATACATATTATCATAATCATTTAAAAGTAGATATGTAAAAAAACCCAGCTAACCCACTAAACTGACCCAAACTAGCCATATACAATGATTTGGCCTAGTTTTGAATTTAAAATGGTCCACTCTAATCCACAAAATAAGTAATTCCAGTTCAATGGGCCGGCCACTACCCAATAACACAACCCGGCCATACAAATCGGACTGGACTAGTGTATATATGTAAAATTAAAAATTTTAAACCCAAACTCTCAATTTCCTCAATTTGGCTGGCAAATCCCAATCCTCGTGAACTCCAGCCCTACATTCCTAGAGTCCTCGATGTCGATCGGAGACACCTCATTCCATCTCACTGGTTCCAGTATTGACCCTACATCCTTCGTGGTCATCATCATCTTCTTCTCTTTCAACCCTTTGCCACCATCATCCACTGCTAACCACCATTTCTCCCCTACTCCTACATTACAAGAGGACGAAGATGAATGTGCAAGGATTTGTGTTGGTTGGTGATGCAACTCTTACTAACCAACCAAATGTTACTAAATGCGGGCACCTTATCACCCAAGGCCAATAAACGTAAAAAGCGAGATGGTCAAAATGATCATAGGTTTGGAATCATTTTATCATTATAGAAACAAAATAAGGAGAATCTCCTAAGTGTGCATGTAATTATTGTCAAAAAAATATGCATATGATTCTACCAAGATTGAGACTAGTTCTTTTTGGATATATCTTAATACCCAAACATCTTTAGCTTTTAAGCCAAATAAAGAGGAGGAGGGGTGTATTGACCAACGTGTATTTTAGTCTTTTAGTTAATGATCTTGAAGAAGGGATCTTTCAGAAATAATAATAATTAATGAGTTGTCCTTTAGATACGTGGAGAATGAGGGGTTTAAACATTTTATGCATGTGTCTCAACCAAGGTTTAAAATTCCTTTTTAAGTCACAGTTGTAAAAGACTATTTTAACATCTTTGTTCTTGAGAAGAAAACCTTGAAGAGTATTTTAAAAACCCAATAAGTTTGTCTTATAATTGACACACAGACTTCTGTGTAAAACTTGAATTATATGTGTCTTACTACACATTACATTGATAGTGCATAGAAACTTCAAAAAAAATTATCAACTTTTGTTTGGTTCCAAATCACAAAGATGAGACACTAGACAAGGTAGTTGAGATGTGTTTGCTGATGAATAAATAAGATTCTCATACTCACCGTGGATAATACAAGTTCTAATAATCTTTGCATTAGACACTCAAAGAGGAAAACTAAGAATGGAAGGGGAACCATTCTAGAGCATGATTATTTACACATTAGGCACTGTGCTCATATTCTAAATCTCATTGTTTGTGATAGTTTAAAAGATATTGATGACTCAATTTTCAAGGTGCATAAGGCAGTGAACTATATTAAATCGTCACCTTCTAGGATGACTAAATTTAAAACTTATGTTGAAAAAGAGGCTATTGAATATAAGAGTCAAGTTTACTTAGACATGTTTACTAGATGAAACTCTACTTATTACATGTTGGAGAGGGCTTTATAGTTTCAAAAGACTTTTTAGAGATTGGAAAAGGATAACAAATATTTCATTGCTTATTTTAGAGATGACGATAGTGAAGATAATTGTAGGAGCAAATGTGGGCCTCCTAATAATAAAGATCGGGAGAAGTTTAGGATGTTTGTAAATTTTTCTAAGATTTTTTACAATGCAACCTTGCATTTTTTTGGGTCTTTGTATGTCACAACAAAGACATCATTTATTAAGGTCTTAATAGTTTAAAATTCTATTGCTCATTTGTGTAAAAGTCAAGATCTTTCTTTAAGACTGAAGGCAAATAACATGAGATATAAGTTTGATAAATATTAGGGAAACTTGGATAGAATGAATTTGTTGATGTTGTTTGTATTGATTCTTGATCCTCGATATAAGCTGAAGTATGTGAAATATTATTTCAATAATTATTATGATGCTCATGCTGTGGTTGTTTTGTAAAAGAATGTGAAAGATAGTATGATTCAATTTTATGAATGGTATGTGGAGCATAACTCAACTAATAGTGCTCAACACACCAATGGGGGTGAGCCGTCGAAAGTGATGGATTTTGATGGGGGAGGATGATGTGAGGGTAATGTTTCTTACTGAATTTAGGAACCACTTAATTAAAAAAAAGTTTTTATTCCAAGTCATAATTGGAGAGATGCTTATTGGAGAGTGTTGTGGATAATAGTCATGATTCCAATTTTGATATCTTGAATTGGTGGAGGACTAATTCATCTAGGTTTTGTATTCTCTCATTGGTTGCACAGGATGTTTTGACAGTTCAAGTATCTACAGTTGTATCTGAGTTAGCATTTAGTACAAGAGGGCGTGTTCTTGTTCCATTTCAAAGTTCTATGTCTTCACAAATAGTGGAGGCCCTTATTTGTTGTCAAAATTGGTTACATATTTCACCAACTCCTATTAGTATTCGAGATGCTTTAGATGAGATAGAAGAATATGAGAAGCCTGAGTCGAGTAATAAAACTTATAACTTGTTTGTTTTCTTTATTTTTTTTCTTATTACATTTCAGTATAACTAATATTTTGTATTCTTATTCCCTCATAGGGATTACTGAAATGTATTTACTGAAAAGTTAGTACACCAAAATTTAGTTTAATGATTTAATGAAGGGTAATTCAGGATTAATCATTAATGTATTTAAGTGCATCAAATTTCAATTTATCAAGAGTCATAAGTAATTTTTTTAAATATTAAAAGATGAGTTCAATTTTTATTTTAATATTTTGGGAAGAGTGCTCCAAAACACAATCCTCCCTTTTTTGTTTTTAGGTATTTTTTATTAAAATATTTGAAAGATGAGATCAAATTTTTTTTTTTTAAAATTTTAATATACTAAAACATAATTTTATCATTTATTTTGAGATTTTGATTATATATTATATTGTATTTTGGCAGTTCAATATTATTACAACTTTGGAGACGTGAAACAATAATTGGCTAACATTTTAAAAAGTTACGTTCTTGAACGACAGTCGAGAGAAAATCCGCTAGTCAATGTCATCTCTACTTCCCTACCAACTTAAAAAAACAGCCTTTTTTAAAACGTCAAGTATCTTTCGGATCTGATAGTGTGACCACCTGCTGCCGTGCTGCATACTGATCGCCATCGGCAACGTGAGCCAGGATCGCCAACGGGACGGGAGTGCTTCAGAAAACATGCTTCAAGGAAACGGTTGGCGTGATTTTTTTTTTTCTTTCCTCCCAAGTTGTTAGCTGTATTTGGGTTTAAGAAAACATTAGGCATTTTGAGAAATCAAAACAGAGGATGTAGAGAGGTCATGCTACTGGTCGTTCCTCAATGAAAAGTCTGGCTTCTGAGCATTCTTTAAGTAATTTTTATATCATAAGTTGATTCTTTTAACATAGTAATCGTCAGACTGCTTTCCGGTTTCTACTGGAGGATTCATGGTTGTTTTTCACATTTTGGCCATCTATATGGGTTTTCTCTATTTTTTCATATTTCATCGGGATCGATGAAATAAAATAATGAAAATTAATAATATTTTTCATTTGATCAATTATGATATTTATATATCATAGATGGTAAATGAAACACAAGATATATATATATATATATATATATATATATGTATGTATGTATGTATGTAAGTCATAAAGGGAAATTTGACTGGTGCACATGTTGTTCACATGTTATTATGGTATCATGTCCCTTCAAGATGGATATCCAAAGGAGATCTCGATCTTGAGACACAGAGCATGAAATTGTGGTCTTGATAAAGGTTTGATAAGTGCATCAGTAAGTTGATCAGGAAAGAAAAAATGAAAGACACTCAAGGCTCCTTGCTCGATTAGGCCTCGAGCAAAGTGGTAATCTACTGCAATATATTTCATACGAGAGTCAAATGCAAGATTAAGACAAAGGTATGTGGTGCTAATATGAGAGTAATTCACTTAAGTTTGGAGGCAACATGAGCAACAATATGATGTTTTACTTTAATCGAGGTACGTGTGATAGAATGTTGTTTCTTAGAGCTTCAAGATATTGGATTGAGACTAAGAAAAATCACATTAGCTCTAATAGATATGTAATTATTAGTGTTTGTTGCCTAATTAGTATTAGAATAAGCATGAAAAGGGAATGATGAGTGATTAAAAAGAAGTAAGCCACAAGGAGATGTATTTGTTAAGTAGTTAAGAAGTCATTTAATTGTACCCAAGTGTGTTATTGATAGCTCATGCATAAACTGAGATAAATTATTGATCACAAAGATAATGTTTTTACGAGTGAGAAGTAAATATTGAAGACTGCTAGCAACTTGTTGAAATTCGCAAGCATCAAAAGGAGATGAGCCATCGTGAAAGAGAATGAATGATCATTTTACTAAAGGCGTGAGTTTTACCACATGCTTGGTAGAGAACATGTTGTGGCATTATAAAAAATAAATAATATATCGATGTTGAGAGAAAAATTAACAGTGTAATATAATCTCAATTCTTAAGAAGTATGTGAGGTGGCTATGATTTTTTAGTGAGAAGTGCACAAGTTGGAAGGTAATTTTACCAAAATGAGTTGAAATTATTGTTAGTAAGTATTGGATCATCAACATACACAATAAGATAACAGTAAATTTTGTATTTTGATAGACAATTAGAGAGGCGTTTGGCCGAGTGTTGACTGTTGATAAATCCAAAGTTTATAAGAAAGCATCAAAACTCATTGTGTTAACTACATAATGTTTGTTTCAATCCATAAAGAGATTTCTTTAACTTGTACACATGAGAAGGATAGTTAGTGTCAATGAAACATGTAGCTGAGCTATAAACACATCTTTCGTGAGTTTTTCATGAAAGAAAGTATTATTGATATCTAATTGACAAAAATATCTTGCACTTAGAGAAATCAAGATTGAGGGTCAAGCAAATTATAGTAAGTTTGATAGTAGGATTGAAAGTATCATCAAATTCTATATCAAGGTATGCTTGAAAATTCATATTTACAAGATATGTTTTATACTTATTGATGGAGCTATCAAAATTGTGCTTAATATGAGATATCTATTTACATGCAATAAGATTTTGAGAAAGATTAGGAGAAATGAGATCTCAATTGTTAATTCATAAGAGAGCATCAAAATCATTAGACATATCATGATGCCAATTTGAGTCACATGATGTCCGCGTGATAGATGTAGATTCATGATCCCTAGGTGAGGCAACTATAAGAAGAAAATATTTTAGATTGTGTTTGCTAATGAGATTCTAAGCATGTGTACCATGAGATTGAGCTTTTTTGGAGAGATAGTAGAGGGTGATGACAATAGAGATGTCAATTGAGCCATGTCGTGTCTTCAAGGCCTATTTTTTTGGCATGGTTAATATTCCATGCTATGCTAGACATGACATAGTCCTTGGTACATTGGTCTAGCATGGCAAAGTGTATCGTTGTACCGACAATGCTGAAATTACAAAAAATGATCACTTGGCCAGCCAATTACAATTGACCACATGATTGATTTTTTTTTTATAAAATAGATTGTCTCGTGATAGGGCGGTTGAATTAAAAAATAAATAAAATCACCTTAGTGATTGCCCGACATGGATTCTGTTGGGTGGTCACCCGGGTTGGTTTACCCTGTCGTCGGGCTAGCACACGCGTTGTGCCTAGCCCGGCATGGGACACTGCTCATGCCAGCCCAGCATGGCACCAACCATGCCAAGGGGTGGCTAGACCCGAGGGATGGTTCTAGACCATGCCATGCCTGGGTCACCTGACCCGTTTGACATCTCTAGATGGTAGATAAGCTTTGCAAGGAGGTAGTAGTGTAGATGATATAGATGATGAGCTTGATGGTAGTATGATTGAATTTGATAAACTGGAAGAGGATGAAGGAACAACAAAATGAGTAAGAGCGTTAGACAACCAGGTAGACTCGGATTCAAAGGATATGTTAGAGGAATAAGATTGATGATAAAGAGAGAATAATTTTGATAAATTTGACATGTCAAGAGACATAATACATAGATATAGATAGATTATAACAATGATAGGCACTTTGGGTTGAAGAATAACCTAGAAATGCACACAATTTTGATTTAGGTTATATACTTGTGAGAAGTATAAGGATGAAGTAAAAGATAATAAAAACAACAAAAATGTATAATTTTGATAGGTTTGGTAATTTGAATTTTTTTTTTCATTATATGACAAGTTGATGAGATTTTGTTTAGGCATGTGATGTATGATGTAGACAATTTTGGTGAAACTTCAAGTTAAAAGGTGGTAGGAATATGAGCATGATGAAGAAGAGTGAGACTTGTTTTGACAATATGACGATGATGTTTAGAAAGGCCATTGTATTGAGGGGTATAGGATGGAGTGATGAGATGAAAAATATTATTATAAGATAGATAATTTTTAAGAGTAATGAATTCTCTTCTATTGTCATTGTATAATTGATTGATTGGTTTGTTAAGGAAATTTTTAACAAGAGCCTTAAATTGACTAAAAATAATAAAGACATCAAATTTGTGTTTTAGCAGATAAAGCTAGATATAACAAGTAAAGTGTTCTACAAAAATGATATAATATTTATATACATCATTTGAAAGACTTGAAGTAGTCCATATTTGAAAATATTTAATCAAAGGGGGGAGAAGATACTAAAGTAGACTCAAAAAATAAGAGCTCATGGCTTTTATTATATATACAAGAATCACAAGAATAATTAAAAAGTAAATTAGAAGAATGTAGCAACTTATTTTTAGAGACTACATAACTAATAATATGATCGATGGGATGCGCTAAGTGTGAATGCTAAACATATAATAAGATGGATGAGAAGGCAAAAAAGGTTCAAATATAGTTGAAGAATTGTGTTTATATACACTATCTTAATTGGGTCATCGGAGCAAAAGTGTTCTCATGCGAAGATTTTTTCTCCGAAATGAATTGGACAAAAAAACTATGGATACATAGACAGATTTGAAAAATTAAAATGAGATTCTTTTTCATAATAGATATGCATAGCACAATATCAAAAAAAAAAATGATTGGTATTATGGGGCAATGATAATAAATCAAAGTGAGTAATCAACAAATTATTATCATTATCAAATTTTAACATCATCCATTCCCTCATATGGATCATATAAAAATAGATTAGATAGATTTGCTGTTATATGATGAGAGGCTCCTAAGTCAAGAAACCTTTTGGAGGAAGGTAGAGTAACATGAGTGACATTATGAGCACTAGGTGCTGTGTATGAGCACTGCATAGTATAGGTTGGTTGAGCGAGAGGGGATACTTAAGGCTATAAATGAGATGATCAAGGGATACCTTGTAAAAAATGGCAGTGCCAAGCAAAGTTTCATTGCTTTTCACATTTTGACAACATCCTAAATAAGGTTTGGTTGTGCATTGTGGATTGTTACTTTGGTGGTTATGGTGATTTTCCCAAGGAGAGTATTCTTTTGGTGAGTATATCAGAGCTGTAGTTTTTGATAATTGGTATTGAGGATCATTATAGTTAGATTGGACAATAGAATTTATTGAAGTCAGATCAATAGTAGCAAGAAGATGAGCAACAACAATGTTGTTTGACTTTTTTTTTTTTGATTGGCATGAAACGTGCGAAGCTTCTCATGTCATTCCTCAATTGTGATTGGAATATTATGAGAATGTATTGCATTTAAATACATCTCACGGTATCATATGAAAATAACAATAAATTGAAAAATTTTTAAAGTAAACAACAATATAACATCACTACATCATCAAAAGCAAAACATCTATTAAATATCAATTTTCTAATGTTCACTATCAATTTGTGTTTATAGTCTCAATATTCTTGATGTCGCATGAGTTATTATCTATCAGTAATTTTTTTTATTATATCTTAGATATCCATCATTGAATATTTCTAATCTGTTAAGCATGTAAGAGCTTATATGATATTTAGTTCTCTTATCTAAAATAAAATTCAGTCACAGAAATAATATACTCCGATACTATGCTTTATACAAATGGGATCAATAAATTATGTGTTATCATACATAGTATGAGATAAGTGAATTTGTATGATCTTTATCAATTTAATATATCTAAATTTTTATTATTATCATATTATATGATGAAATAATAATTTATATCTAAGTATCAAGATAATTTGATATTTTTTGGTGGATAACTTCGTCGTTTATCTTTAGCTAACTGAATTACATAGTAAACATATTTGAATATGATATCTATGTTCGTGTGTGGAGGTTTGCTAAAATCATTCATACTTATTGTTATAATATATAAATATATTATCTATTTTTTTTGTGGATTTAATCATCTTGTTTATTTTGTTTGGTTCTTATATGTAGATATGTATTTTAATAGATTTTTTATTTATTTTATCTTAATTTTAGGATTCATACAAGTAATCATGTAATAAAAAGATAGAATGAATTACTAGTATTTTAAATATTTGATTTTTATCTTAATAATCATGACAATAAAATCAGTGTGTCCTTTATATTTGCTAACATATTATTAATATTGTATAAGCATATGATTATAATATAAGTGGTAGGAGCATACATAGACGAATATATATTTATTGTATCATAAAAAAAATTTAAGAATTTTAAAAATAATTATCTATTTTATAATCTGAATTATTATTAATAAGTTTGTTATTATTACTATTGTTATAAATGAATATCATATATTAATAGACAACATATGATTCTAATATTATGTAGGTATAATATTAATGGTGCCTGATATAGTAGTCATTAAGAAAAGATTGCTTTAAAAAAAAACTCGTGCCAATGGGTTTTGTCAGCTATAAGCTATCACTTTTTTAAAAATTCTTATTGTCCTATTGACTGTTGCTTTCTATTCAAAATAAACTAAAATAATGTAGTAGTCATTAAAAAATGGTTGCTTTTTTTAAAAATAAACTGTGGGTCCTACTAAACATTTGAGTCATGCCTGACATGACATGAGACTTGTGTTGCCCCAGCTTAGCATGGAATTAGCTGTGCCATGGGTCGACACAATTAGAGTTCTTAACAGTCCAAGCCATGTTCCCACAACTTGATTTTCAATGGCTCAGTTGGGCCTCCATGCTATGACGAACACGACAAAAGATGATTGCTCGGGCCATGTTGTTCGGGCACAAGGGTTTAGTATGTCAATGCGACATGACCTATTTGCTTACCTTTGTCAGTAGGGTGAGTTTGGTCAGACTAATTCATGTCAGGTCCAAAGTTTTAAAATGTAAAAGCATAAAGCGAGGTATTTTTGTATTCATGAGGCGAGGCGTAAGCCTTGAGACATAAGCTTTTTGAGGTTCATAATATATAATTAATTAATATTTTAAAAAATATAAAATAAAATAGCATAAATAAAAACATGAAAATAATTCTTTAGAATTAATAAAAAAAAGCGTACCAGTTCATTACTTTCACAAAAAATCATAACAAAGTCATAAAATAAAAAATAGATTCAACTATACTAATAGTTTCAAACTTTAACAAAAAGACATAGCCAAGTCACGAAATAAGAATATTAGAGTAAATTGTTTCAATTTAAATTCTCCTCTCCAAGGGCATCATCATCTTCATCTAATGTATCAAAAGTAGGAAAATATCCACTATTATGTATTCTCATTTCATGTAAATTATTATCATCATTAATTGGTGTCAAATTGAACACTTTCTTCCTTTGTCTCCACTTGTACCTAGCATAAATTATTAATTAAGTTTAAATATTATAAGTTTATTATTAAATTTAATCAAATATATGACTTTAATTTTTGAGTACTTACTTGGTTCTTCATTATGTTTCCTTTTGTAGGAATGTGAAGAAATCATGTGATCCGATGATGCTTGAGTTTGTTGGGAGTCGGATGACACAATTCTAATAGCATCAACAGTGAATAACTCATCATCTTGAAGCCAACAAAGATCAAGGGGAGGAGGGGATCTTCTTTCTCCGTAATCAACTCATCATCCGAATCAATTTTCTCTATCAAAATCAAATCAATATTTTGTTTTTTTTGTAGACTTTGTTCTCTCAATCTAGTAGTGTATCTTACATATACTAGAGCATTCAACCTTTAATGTTCAAGTCTAATTTTTTTGTATGTATCTACCAATAATAAAATACAGAAATATGTGTTAAAATGAAATAAAGTTCTGTAATATTGAAATAGAAATATATGTATAAAAATTTACAAAAATAGAAATATTACCGATTCAAATGTGCTCCAATTTCTTTCACATCCCGATGCACTACAAGTAATGCTAAGGATTCGAATAGTGAACTTTTGTAACTCTTGTGTTGAACCCCCAAAACGCATCCACTAACTTGTAGCACTTCTTTATGTTCGAGAATCAATTGCAATACTATTTCCAAATTCATCAATTGAATGGTCAAATGAGTCCAACTGAATGTCAGTTTTTAAACATTCTTGATAATCCAACATCCTATCCATGCATTCAAATAATCCCTTCCTCACCTCATCAACATTAGAGAACATATCCTCATACCACAATTGAGGATTAAGATAGTAACCTGCTACATGTAAAAGATGATGAAGTTGAGGAGTTCATCTTGCATCAATTTTTCTCCAAATCGGGCCATATTTTCTCTCTATACCTTCACAATTAAATGCAATCTTCTCCATAGCAGAATCCATCAGCTCATAAATATAACCAATGGTTGGTCTTTCCTCTGAATCAATCTCTCTCAAGATACTAACTAATGGAATAGTAGTCTTTATGCAAAAAGCGACATGATGTCAAAAATTTGGATCAAACAACACTGTACTTTGAGCCCTCACGCCTTCTACTTTTTTAGCCCATTTACTTGAATACTATTTTTCTGAGAACATTATAATAAGAGCTTGTTTTTGCTTATAAAGGTTTTGAAGAGTAAGAAATGAAGTAGCAAACCGTGTTATTGCTGGACGAAGAAGTTCATGATTTTTTGTAAATATTCTCATCAAGCTAAGAACTCAAGTATGCCCATATATGAACTTCACTACTTGCCTAGCTCGAACAAGTGTAGTTTCATGAATAATTATCTTTCCAATATCCTCTAACATCAAATCAATACAATGTGCAGTACAAGGAGTCCATCACAATATTCTCATTTTTTCCATAAGCCTCATTCCAGCATTCACATAATTAGAGGCATTATCAGTGATGACTTGCACAATATTCTCCTCCCTAATTTCTTCAACCACGTCATCAAGATATTTGAATATTAATTCTCCATTTTTTATTGTATCAAAAGTATCAATTGATTTCATAAATCAAGTGTCAGCAGGACTATTTACCAAAAAATTGATAAGACACTTACTCTTTCCATATGTCCAACCATCTGACATAATTGAACATCCATATTATTTTTAAACTCTTTTGTGATCTTCTATAATGATACCGAGGTCATTCTTCTTTTCTCTAAGAATTCATTTCCTCAATTCGTGATAGATGAAGGCTTAAATCCTTGCCCAAAATTTGTATCAGCATTCATCATAGGAATCCAATAAGGATCATTCATAGTGTTGAATAAGAGACTTTTTAAATACATAAACATGCCAATTTGTTTACAAAATTCTTTTCTTTCTTCTTGCTTCCACCTTGAATTTAAAGTACTTTGATGAGGTTGTGAAGTGGTAAATTTATCCATAGGTCCCCTATGAATAGGTTCCCTACTCCCACTCCCACTCCCACTCCAACTCCCTAAGGTACTAATTATTTTGGACAAGATACTCTTATGCATTGAAGTTGAACTCATACCAATTTCTTGGAATTCATTTATTTTCATTTTTTGATCATTAAAATTGGCCAATGTATCTTTGCGTTTCAATCTAATATTTTCACTAAATTTGGGGCATGGTTTCATACCATGATGAGTTCTGCCTAAGTGATGCTTGAGTTTATTCATCATTCCCGTGCATCTTTGATTGTAAAATTTATATCTTAAATATTGCTTCCCAGAAACTTCAATAACATATTTTCACACAATATCTTTTCTTAAATTTTTTGAATTGGAGGAACTCATTCTAAAAAAAACACAAAATAATAATCACATTTCTATATAATAATATATTTGACTAAAAAAATATAACAAGACATAATTGAAAGGAATTTAAAAATAAAATTCAGAATTTTATTGTTTTAAATTTTAAAAAATCAATATTTTTTAGATAAAATAAAGAATAAAATAGGTTTATATGGCTGTTAGATTTAAAAAAAAATTTGATGAAGAAAATAGAGTAAACATGAGCTTCGATTTAATTGAAAAAAAAGCTAGTGGAGCAGGGGGCAGTGGGTAGGGGGCTGGGGAGATTTTTCCCGAATTTAGAAGGGTTCATGTTTTTGTTACGTTTTTGAGATAGAAGAGCTCGGGAGAAAGGGATGGAGAGATGAAGAGAGGGAGAGATTGAAGAGATACATGGAGTCTGGGGATGAAGCCGAGATGATCGAGATGATCGAAATGAAGAGGGAGAGATGTTTGTGTTTTCTTTTTTTCCCGTCGAGCAGTTAGGTTTTTTTCCCGTCGAGCAGTTCGATTTTTTTTTATCGAGCAGTTTGATTTTCTTCCCGTTGAGCAGTTTAGCTTTTTGACAAATGCCTCAAGGCATTTTGTCGGTGCCTCGCCTCGAGGTGTGCATCATGGTGCGCCTCAAACTCGCATATGAAAACACATGTCATGTCTGGCTAGCAGCTGCCCAACACTGCCAATGGTGATTGGACTGGCCAGACAAAGACAACCTAGTGCCCTAGTTTGCACATTGCATTACCCATTGGATAATGGATAATAGTTTAGTGGGTTGTGGTCAGTGGGCACCCCACTTGGCATTGACAATTTAAAGTGTACTTATGGTCCTAGTGTTGCTATATTCAAGGAAGCACGGACAAGGCTCCCTACACTCGTGTCCACGTGCCCGACACTTGGACACGTGGACATGATACTGCACACGGCACGGATACGTGTCTGATACGAACGTGGCGTATCATTGATAAATCCGTATCCGATATGCCACGTGGTGTATCGGACGTCCAGTGGCCAATGTCGCCGCATGGGCGAAGTTGGCCACTTGACGTAGGCAGCGGGTGCGAATTGAGGGGAGAGGCAGGAGCAGGCACGAATTGAGGGGGAGAGGCAGGGGGCGGGCGGGAATTGAGGGGGGGGGGAGGCGGGTGGGAATTGAGGGGGGGGGGGAGGGAGGCGGGCAGGAATTGAGGGGGGGGGGAGGGAGGCGGGCGGGAATTGAGGGGGGAGGGAGGGAGGCGGGCAGGAATTGAGGGGGGGGGAGGGAGGCGGGCGGGAATTGAGGGGGGGGGGGAGGGAGGCGGGCGGGAATTGAGTGGGGGGGAGGGAGGCAGGCAGGAGGGCGGGAATTGAGGGAGGCATTATGGCGCTAAAATAAAATAAACTATTTTAATAAAATAAAATATTTTTATTTTATAAAATAAAAAAAATATTTGTATATAATATAAGATAATATTAAAATATTATTTTATAAAATAAATTAATTATAAATATTATATTATAAAATAAAATAAAAATAAAAATTATTTTTATTTTATAAAATAAAAATAAAAATTATTTTTATTTTATAAAATAAAAAAATATATATATTTATTTTATAAACTAAAATATTTTAATTTATTTTATTTTATAAAATAGCTAATATTTATAAAGAAAATAATTTTTATTTTTAATTTTATTTATTTTATCATGTCGTATCCTAGCCGTATCTGTATCCTAGTTTTTTAGAATTTTCCGTGTCCTCGTATCCTGTCGTGTCCCCGTATCCTGCCGTGTCGTATCATCGTGTCCGTGTCCGTGCTTCTTAGGTTATGATGTGTTCTTTCTTGATATTTAATCAATTATTAACATATAGATTGACCAATCAAGATGAAATTATTTATTATGTAGCCTGGATATAATTGTGTGAGTGAATTGATAATATGATATATGTGCTGATGGATTTGACTATGCTTAGGAGATTGCATGTTAATATTTGTAACATTTTGTAATTGTATTTGTTCATTTGTTGAGAGATTGATTATTCATTTGTTGTGAGATTGATTTGTTCATTTGTTGTGAGATTAATTTGTTATTTTGGTGACACATATCCTTAGTTAGATGATACATTATATTTTTTTAGTGATTTATTACAAGGTGATCTAGACATCTATTGTTATATCCTTAGTTAGAAGATACTCTTAAAAGAGGTGTTGCAATTAGTATCTTGATTAATAAAGGATGTGTCAAAGTTTAAAGTTAGATGATATGTTATATAATTAGATGATACGTTATATGTGTATGTTCGTTTGTCTCATTACACTTATGCTTGAGGAATATTCCAATTTTTTTTTTTGGGTTACTAGTTTTAGTGGAGGTAATTCTATTGGAGATACTAATTGCAAACGTGTTGTCAAATGTGTTGTCTTGTGCTAGCATGGCCTGGATTTTGGTGGCCCAGTCGGGCCACCTTCTCGTGATGTGCCAAGTACGACACATCTCAAAAATGGCTCGGTATCGCTCAATCGGCCCAAAGCTAGATGGGTCATGCCGGGCCATGTTGAGTCAGACACAGTTATTCCAGCCTTCCTAGGCCTAGGTCCTAGTCTAGCATAGCTAAGATATTACCCCACCAGCTATTGATTGTGGTTGTTGAATTGTGGATTAATCATTTTATTTTTTTTTTCAAATTTCATATTTTAAATTCAAAATATGGATTAACTACGATATAAGACAACGATATTATATTATTTATTTATTTCACATAAATGATAAATCACAAAAAAATAAATTCATTAACATCTAAAAAGTATTGACATGGATACAGACAAGTAAATACGACATGACGGGATACAGAGAAATGACAAATTTCAAAAAATTAGGATACCGATATGGCTAGGACACGACATGATAAAATAAAATAAAAATAAAAATAATTATTTTTATAAATATTATTCTTAAAAAATATTAATAAAATAAAATATAATTTATAATTATCTTTATAAATTTTAGGTATTTTATAAAATAAAATTTTTTATTTAAAAAAATATTTTCTTATTTTATCAAATAATATTTATAATTATCTTATTTTATGAAATAATATTTTATAATTATCTTATTTTATAATAAAATAAATATTTTTATTTTATTGAAATCCCCCCCTTGCCCCATAGAATCGTGCCCCCCCCCCCCCCACACACACACACACACACACACACAGAATCGCACCTTGCCCCCTCTCCACAGAATTGCGCCCTCCCCCTCCCCATAGAATCGTGCCCTCCCCCTCCCCATAGAATCGTGCCCTCCCCCTCCCCATAGAATCGTGCCCTTCCCCACCCCACAGAATCGCACCCCCTCACTATCCCCACAGAATCGAATTCGCCCTCATCCTACATAATTGAATTCGCCCCTGGCCTACAGAATTGAAATCGTGTCCACTATGTTTGACACGTACTCATGACTTTGATTTACTATTTGGTCAAAGATATGTCACGTGACATATCAGACACATATACGATGTGTGTCCAACATGTATTCGTATTTTCCCTTATCTGACGCATGGATACTCCATGCCATTGTCATATCCGTGCTTTATTGATTAACATAAATGATAAAGTATAATAAATAATCAAAAATATCAAAAGAATATATTTATCTCATCATTCAATCAAAAAATAAATAAATTAACACAAAATCACAACTCATAATAACAATATAAAATAAAAATTATCAATCTCAATTGTAATAAATAATAATATAAGCCCAATTTCTCAATCCCAATGACATTTGATATGAGTATGTAACTAATTATTATTGCGCAAGTGTTTAATAGTATCACTAGAGGTGGACTCAAAGTTCTTTGAGTCATCATTTGTCAGCAACTCTTTCATTTTTGTTTCAGTTCAACCTTGAATCCTTTCAATCTTTCATGCATGCTAGTATCTTAATGATTATTGATTGTAGTCTCAATCTCATATTCGAAATGACATTAATTATAACAAAAAAAATAAATTTCGATGCTATGCTCGACATCGGATGAGTTAGTAGATTCCATGATATCTTAGATAGTATGATATAGATGAATTCATAATTTTCATCATTATAAAATATTAAGGATTATTATTATTATTATGTGATAAGATTGAGTAGTAATCAATATCTAAGCACCGAGGCAGCTTGTTCTTATTCGATGGTCTATCCTGTCATTTCTTACTTGCTAACTAAATGGAGAAGTTTTCCTCTATGAATAAAATATTCATGTCCATACTCTGAGCCCGACTATTACTATTATTATGCTTAGTATCGTAGTATGCAAATAAATGGTCCACCCTGTCAGGTTGGTTGGTGTTCTTAGTTTATGCATGAGGATACATATGTCAAATTATTATATATCTCTTCCACTTTAATCATAAGGTCTATACATGCAGCTAAATAATAAAGAGATGGAATGATAGACCAATATTTTAAGTATTTGGTTTTTATCTTAATAGTTATGTCACTAAATGTAAGGAAATCTTAAAATTTTTTAAATATACTATTAATATTGCATATGCACCTAAGTGTAATGCAAGTAGTGATAGTATAAATAAATGCATGTTTGTTGTATCATAAAAAATATTCAAAAAATTCATAAATAAAATTTTATATCAGTCTCTCTCATCAATAATAAGTTTGACACTCTTATTATTGATATAGTCAGATATCATATGTTCATATCCAATATATGATTCTAATATTAGGTATGTGTAATTTCAATAGTATTTTATATCAGCTTGAAATTTTTTTAGACCCGCAGACAAATAGAGACCATCAGACTTTTATTATCTGCTAGGCATTCGACGATATTTTAGTGAATTATATATTTTTTTTGAAGTGGGGAAAATAATTTTTATCATTCCTTGTGCTGTCAGGTTGATGATGTGACATATATTTAAAGTAAAAATTTTTTTTAATGATCTATATTTAATGATCCTAACAAACATATTAATGACACTCTCTTGTTATATTCATTATCAAATATGATATTGTATATTTTATTTTGAATATTATAATTTTTAAAGATTCTCATCATATGCTTATATATTGTTAGACCAGCACGAGGAGAAAATTTTTTTGAAAATTTTAATATCTTTTTCTTTAGCATCTATTTAGAATCTATATAATGGGTGGTAAGACATACATAAGATATATCATTGTGACTAGCCTAGATATTGGACATTATGGATACCACACTACTATATTCTCAAAATGTACTAGTTATTATTTATTTTTCTAATTTATAGTATTTTAATAGGTCATTCCTAGATGTTAACATAGGAATCCTACAATATGTAAGCTGTAAATAGGTCTGTATGATAAATTATTTTTCTTGGATTCTTCAAAAATCTAATCGAAAGATTAATCATGATGATTAATTTGGTCATATTTTTTCTTTCTAACTCATTGTATTATATGAAGGATGTCAACATAAAAGCTGAACTAAAATCAATATTAAAGATCTCACCATTTAGTTGAGTTTGCCTAAAATCTAATGTATCATATTTTTTAATGTAATGTTTAGTATATCTTTTTAGGTGCCCAGTCTCACATGTATTTTTATAAGTTAATATTTTTTTATAATACTTGTATTATGTCGATTCTTCATCAATATCATTAGTATTTTTATTTTGTATAATGTTAAGGTGAGTCTAAATTATAGATAATCTACTTTTTTTATAGATAGCTGAGTTTGGGTCGAGCTGTCGAGACCATGAGAGAAAATATGATTTTAGCCATAGACCTTTCTGTAGAGTTATCAATATAAAAATTATCAATATTTATGTTAATATTAATCTCATTATCATTAAATTTATTAATTATTATTTTTGATTTTTTAATTTATTAATTATATTTTAAATTATATTTTAAATTATATTTTAAATTATATTTTATAAATTAATTTTTTTTTGATTTTATTAATTATAAAAAATAAAAATAAAATTTTAAAAATAATACTCATTTGGTCATTTATGAAATGTGAAGTCTGAGTCCAATTGTTCGAGGCCGCATCATAGTTCATTGTCTGTTGTCGGCACCCGAGAGTCGAGAGTAAAGTTGAATTTTGACTTCGAAGCAAAAGAAAAGATGAGAGTGAGCGAGATGAGAGAGAGAGAGAGAGAGAGAGAGAGAGTTGAAAATTGAGATAGAGAGGAAAGTGAGTAATTGAAAATGTGAGATTTGGAGATAGGAGAGAAGTTATATATAGATTACAAAAAGTTTTTTTTTTTAAATATTTTTTTGTATTTTTTTAATAACTACTTAGAGCAAAAACCTAATAGCCGGTGAATTTTTTAAAATTGAGCAAGATGGATTTTTTTTTAAAAAATTATTTTTTTTTTAAATATAAGCGGGCGGGTTGGGTTTGGTTTGATTGGACAGCGCCCTAAACTTTGGCTTGAGAACCTAGGCATGATAGTCAATTGTATCTTTGGTCTGTGCCTATGGGCCAGACAACTGGCTCGTGCCTGACTTGACACTATACCTGACACCCCTTGGCCTAGCACAGTACAAGCTATGCCTCGAGCTGGCATGAAATGACTCTAGGCATGGTTTTAGACCGTGTCATGTCAGGCCAGGCACGACTCGGTCGGATCGTGCCTGGGCTGCTTGGCCCACTTGCCACCTCTAATTGGAGGTACTTTTTTTTCTTTGATTTACTTTGGATTCATATGTTATAAATTCATGATTCAATACTCTTATCATGAGTAATCAAATTTTTTTTTGTTAATTTTAATTCTTTCATATTGTAGTAACCAATGATATCATTGTAATGACCTTGAAACATAACATTATTAATATCTAGTTTATTCATTCGATACATGTTTTTTTATTATAATTTATTTTTAATTTATTATTTTACTAAATAACAAAAATATATTAGTATTTTTTTTGTTATTTTCACTTTTGGATCAACAAGCCATACAAATAATTTTTCTATAATTTGAGCGAGATGAATTATACTTGTTTTTTTTTATTCTTAGAAGTCTTTCTAGATATTTGGTTATTAGTGACCTACTTGTTATTCACTCTCTACTTTGATATTTATTATCATATAAATTAAAAATTATGAAATTAAGCTTGAAATGAGTGACTTCTATTCATTGTGAAATATGTTGGCTAGGGAAGAATATATTAGATGTGTTGGCTTGTGCTAGCTTAGAATGATCATAAAAATAGGCAATCCAACATAACCTGGTGGCCTAATGGGCTAACCAATTCGTGCCAGGTTAGGTGTTGTTATATGAAAAGAACTAAAGTTGTATTCTACTTTGTACCTTTTGGCACATGTATTTTTTTATTCTAATTTTGATATTATATATTTTAATTTATTTTTTTTTAGATAGTTATATAATCATATAACCATCTAAAAAAGATAGGTAAAAGGATGAACAAATGCATCTCTATATTAAGTGTTGTGGCACTTCTAGTTCATATTCTCAATCAAGCTCCTAGATGATTGACGTTGGAGTGAATAGCCTTGTTATATTTAGTGAGAGGGAGTGAGAGGGAGGGAGGGAGGGTGAGAGAGGGGGGCGAGAGAGAGAGAGAGTGGGCGAGAGAGAGAGATAGATAGAGAGATAGAGAGAGAGAATGAGCATGAGAGAGAGAGATAGACAGAGAGAGAGATAGATAGAGATAGAGAGAGAGAATGAGCAAGAGAGAGAGAGAGAAAGAGGGAGAGAGAGAGAGAATGATTGAGAGAGAGAGAATGAGCGAGAGGGAGAGAGAAAATGAGCGAGAGAGAGAGAGAATGAGCGAGAGAGAGAGGGGGAGAGTGGAGAGGGAGAGGGGGAGTGGGGGCAGGGGGCATTGCTGTACACCATAATTTTGGTTGAGTATTTGTAAGGTAGTTATCTGAATTTTTACTTCATTCATGTGTGACAAAATACATTGCTATACTCAATTTTTACTTTCAAATTGTACCTCACACTCTGCACCTTCTTTTGGTGCACAAAGTCTGCACCAGCTACGTACATGGTGCATTAGCGGCTTCACACACATGCTGCACCAACCGGCAACCACACACATGCCTCACACACTTGCACTTTTTCATTTCTACCACACGTGGTGCACCTTCAGTGCATGGCCTTGATGTCAGCCATCCACGGAGGCATGCGGCATGAGGCACGAGGCATGCGGCACGAGGCATGCGGCATGAGGCACGAGGCATGCGGCACGAGGCATGCGGCACGAGGCATGCGGCACGAGGCATGCGGCACGAGGCATGCGGCACGAGGCATGCGGCACGAGGCATGCGGCACGAGGCACGAGGCATGCGGCACGAGGCATGCGGCATGAGGCACAAGGCATGCGGCACGAGGCATGCGGCACAAGGCATGCGGCACGAGGCATGCGGCATGCTTCTCCCATTGCATGTCTCATGTGCTTCACAAACATACATCATCACACATGCATTGTTCTTTTATAGTGCATGCCACATTTAAGCGAGAGTCATGTGCACTGGGTACGATATTCCAATGAAAAAAAAAAGACATGACACGGACACTGACATGCACATGCAATCCCATATATTTGATCACAAATTTAAATCAAGGCAAGCCAACCCATCTTGTTTGATTTTACCATGTAATGAAGAAAATAATGCCAGGGTGGATATACCGAGGGCACTTGGAAATCCCCAAAAAGAACCAATTAGATTTGTAGATTAGATTTGGCTCGATGTGAAAATTAGGTTATGGATGTGTTAATTTGCACAATTTCTTTATGATAACCTTGATCAATTATCAATAATCAATAGTTAGAAAATACAATAATTTATATATACAAAATATTTGGCATCAAATTCTTATGAGCATGCATATGATCATTGTTATTCCTCTTGATAGATGTACAATGTATCCCCATCATTAACGGCCTTCAAAACTTTAACTTCAGGTTTAATGGATGCAAGTGTTGGGATCATATTTTTGCTTCTGTCATGTGCTCACCAAGCTTGTTGTTCGAGGCAGGTGGCCATCACGGACTTTTCCAAGGGAGCCTCTCTGTTCTCTGATGTCTCAGGCATGTATTTTGCTTTTATGATTCTCTTAAGAACATAAATTAGCTTTTTATTTTGACCCAATGGCCTTGCTTTCTTTAAACTACGTTGGCGTTTAAACTATGTTTATTATGGTAGTTTAGTGTTATTTAACATTTCTTCTAGCCATGCGTGAGATTTTCTAGAATAACAAGAGGGAGGTAGTTCTCTGAAAATGCAGCATGTCTATGGAGGTCATACTCAGTGCACAAGGTTTCTGCTTAGTATGAGGTATATGAGAGATTAATATCATGATAATCTCATCTCTGAAAATTAGAGACACTACTTTTGATGAGTTTTGAATTAGAGACTTACTGTCCTTATACGAATATACTTACCATCACACCAAGACATGACATTCAATATATGCTTGTAACACGAGAATTTTCAAGGCGATCATCCTTCTCAGTAATATTTTTGTCAAAACATTTTTAATTTTGATATTTTTATGAAATCTGATATGTTAGCAATTAAGTAATCGCACACAAAATATAACATGACTATACATGACAATCTTAAATGTTTCTAAAAGTTCTAAAATATGATAATACAGTCTATTACTAATGCTATTAGTATAAAATGATCTTGCTTAGCATGCGATATAAGAGAGATTAATATCTTATAGTCTTACCTCTGAATATTAAAGAGAGAGCTTTTGATGAGTCTTAAATTAGAGACTTGTTGTCCTTAATTAAAAAGATACTTATCATCATACCAATACATAACTTTCAATATATGCATGCACTACGAGAATTTTCATAGTGATCATCTATTTTAGTACTCTTATTATCATAATATTTTTAATTTCAGAGTTTTTATGAGAATTGATATGTTAGTATTTATGTAATCACACACAAAATATAACATGACTATACATAACAATCTTAAATGTTTCTAAAAGCTCTAAAATGTGATAATGTAATCTATTACTAATGCTATTAGTATAAAATGATCCTGCTTAGCATGCAATATAGGAGAGATTAATATCTCACAATCTTACCTCTGAATATTAAAGAGGCAACTTTTGATGAGTCTTAAATTGGAGACTTGTTGTTCTTAATTAAAAAGATACTTATCATCATACCAATACATAACTTTCAATATATGCATGTAATATGAGAATTTTCATAGTGATCATCTATTTCAGTACTCTTATTATCATAATATTTTTAATTTCAGAGTTTTTATGAGATTTGATATGTTAGTATTTATGTAATCACACACAAAATATAACATGACCTTGCATAGCAATATTAAATGTTTCTAAAAGCTCTAAAATGTGATAATGTAATCTATTACTAATGCTATTAGTATAAAATGATCCTGCTTAGCATGCGATATAGGAGAAATTAATATCTCACAATCTTACCTCTGAATATTAAAGAGGCAACTTTTGATGAGTCTTAAATTGGAGACTTGTTGTTCTTAATTAAAAAGATACTTATCATCATACCAATACATAACTTTCAATATATGCATGTAATATGAGAATTTTCATAGTGATCATCTATTTCAGTACTCTTATTATCATAATATTTTTAATTTCAGAGTTTTTATGAGATTTGATATGTTAGTATTTATGTAATCACACACAAAATATAACTTGACCTTGCATAGCAATATTAAATGTTTCTAAAAGCTCTAAAATGTGATAATGCAATATATTACTAAGCTTTGTGCCTCTAAGAAATTTTATTTTTACGAGTCCGACCCAAATATAACCTTCCATGAAGGAAGAAAATTGATGTTCATACATAATAGTAAACATGATAAAAGGCTCATGATATGTAAGTATTGTTTTACATCGTAACCAATTTTAGTCTATGTCGCACTTTTCTTATTCAGTTATCCAATTAAAGAGTCATCATCAAGAATCAGAAAATGTAGCTTTTAAGGACCTCGTCGTGGCTGAATCAGCGTGTGAGTTGTGCGAGGAGTTTGCTGCACTGGCATTGGACTACTTCTCTGAGAACAAGACCCAGACTGAAATTATGGACATTCTTCGTTCAACATGTTCTCAGTTGCTATCTTTTCAGCAAGAGGTATCTCACATCTAACTAATTTTTTGAATATTAAGTATTGCATATGTTGGGATATTTTTATTTATTTTTTATATTTAATAGCTTGTGATTAATGAGTTTGGTGTGTATGATGAATGCTCATGATATAAGAGTTGTAGCCCATATGAACCTGTTTAAGAACGTGATGTCACATTATGACCTAGTTTAAGTTGTATTGGGTTGATCTAACTGACTTGATTATGTTTCTGTTTGGCTTAGGTTAACCCAATCACTTGGTGGATGATTTGTTTTTATTATATTTTATTATCTAATCGATCCAATTGTCTTTGTTGAGATTTATTATATTTATATATTATTTATCTTTTTCTTCACTTAGATGAAAACATGCAATATGTGGGATGCCCCAATTCTAGCTCTCCTCTCTCTCTCTCTCTCTCTCTCTCTCTATATATATATATATATATATAATTTACTCATTTTTTTCATAATAAATGAATAATTTTTGTTTTTCGTTAACATAGTATTGGAGGGTTGATGTCAGAAAAAAGGTTATATAAACTCAAATTTTGCAATAGGCATGCAATTGTTGTAATAGTTGCATGCTGAAGTGTGCAGTGTGCGTGCGTGTGCGGTGACACAGTGGATGCATGCACTATGCAGTTTGTAGAGGCACACATAGTGTAGGCGTGCACTGTGTAGCGTGTGTAGAGGTGTGCACACTTTGTGTGACAATAGTGGGATTAGTGGTACTAATGAGACGAAACAACTCACGAGCTAATCAAATTCGACTTGGTCAAAACACGATTTGAGTGAGCTCGACTCAAAATGTTAACGAGTCAAGTCGAGCAACTTGTAACTTGACTCGAAAAGCTCGTGAAAAATTCAAAAATATTTTGTATTTAAAATTTTAAAAGTATTTTTTTTTTTAAATTTGATATCTTTACTTTTGGGGATGACATAAATAATATATCTTTATTTTATATTCTTAAAAATCATAAATTTTTATTATTTATTTAGTTATAAATATCTTTATTTTAAAAATAATTAATTTTCTTAAAAAATCATAAACTCGAGCTTGAGCCGAGTTTGAGTTTTACGTTTTCGAGTTCGATTCGAGCTTCATTTTTTAAGCTCATGAGCTTTCGAGCACAAGTCGAGCTAGGATTCGAGTTTTTGAGTTCGAGTCGAGCTTAGTTGAATTCGAGCTCGACTCACATCATTCGCACCTCTAAGTGAGATTGCTTGTGAAGTTTGTGTGACAGTATTGGGATTGCACTCGAAGCCCTTCAACAGTGAGGTGCACACAATATTGCAATGGAGTCTGTGTGTGGTAACTATAAGTATAATATCACAAATAATAACTCATAAAAATGAAAAACATATTATTTTTGCAATGAGTCATATAAATGAATGTTTAGTTTTTAGGTTAAGTGTGCAAGTGTTGAGTGCAACATGCACGCAATAATATGAGAAATACTTGTTAAATAATTCAATTGAGATTGATTCAGCTAAGTGATTGATTATTGATATTTAGTTAATTGTTCATATGTGATAGTTAATTAATTTGAGTATTTACTAGTATATTTGGTTATTTCTAAACATACAAGAAGGTTTGAGATTTATCAGTTTTACTATATTGTTTTGAGATATTTTTATTTTATGATAATATTACTTAATTATTGGTATATGAATTAACTGATCAAGTTGTGGCTATGAGCCATTATTCAAGAACACAACTGTGTGTGATAATTGATGGATTGATATCTAATTTGATGGATTTGACTGTGATTAGAATATTGGGTGATCAAATTCATATGATTTTTTTATCTGTATTCATTGGGAGAGTGATATATTATTATGCGGATATAAATCTTTAGAGAAATGGTTCTCCCATTTTTTTTTCAATTATTTATAATAGGGTGGTTATCCATACATTTATAGTTATACCCAAAATTTAATAAAAGTGTTAGACTTGCTTCTAGATGAAAGAAACTGACTCTGACTTGCTCTTTTTGCAAGAGATCTAGATACTCTCAAGAGAAGTGTTAGACTTTGTATCCATAGTATAAAATGTCATTACTATTCTTCTAGTATTTTAACTTTTATTTTGTGTATTTTTATGTGATTGGTATCTATTTTTTATAATTATTTTATTTAATATTTTTATGATGTTGTAATAGTTAATGATAAAATCTCCAAAACTATTGGACGTGAGAATATCAATTTGGATTCTCTTTTTAATCTCATATCATTTTATATGTTTTTGAGCTACATTATAATTTATGTCCAGTTAACTATATTACAAAAAGAAAATTAACATAATATTATTTTTTCGTATTATTTTACACAATTAAATGATTTTATACAATAATTTTTTCTTGGAGTATATGGAAGAGACTCAAGTGATTTACTCCACTACGAGGAGATTTCTTAGTTGTTTGATCATTTACTTGTCCTTTTACAATTTAAATATTATTTATTGACTAAGTTGAGATTGATTGTTCAAGCATAACGATGACTTTTATTCTTGATTTTGAGATATATTGATTAATGTTCTATGAGGTTATAATAATTTATTTCTTTTAATTGAAATTAGTGTTCTATGATATAGTATGATTGATACTCGAATATGATAGATTTTTAGGATCAAATATGAAAAATTTAGATTTGTTTTGGTATATGGTAATGATTGGCCTTGGCTTTACATAATTTAATTTATTAAAAAAAATAAATAAATGTTTTTCTTATATTTATGTATTTTTAAAAAAAGATGAACTTAATTTAATCATGAAATTAAAATAAATAAGAATGATAATGCATGAGAGTACATTTCTTGTTAGTTTTATTTTTGTTTTTTTGAGCATGAAATGATCCATTATATTTTTTATGTAGATACTCCACTCAAAATTGTTGTTGGATGACATTTAATTGAAAGTGCTCCAACATTTCTATTACATATTGTTTCTTTTCTAGCATCCAAGGTTGTTGATTTTTCATTATTAGGATTTTTTTTACATCAAATTCTTTTTTTTTTTTCATGATAATATTGCACGAGGTCAAGTCTTGTACTAATGAGAATGAGAGAGCTTGCATTCAATAAATTTATGTATTGTTAGATTTGATCTACACCACTCTAGAGATGTCATATGGGTTGGATGACCCATCACACATCAAATTTGAGATAACCTAATAGGACATGTTGGCTTGATGGTCAATCGGATTCATGCTGAGCATGCTAGGTTGGGTTGGAAATGCACGGGCACATGCATGGCTCATGTTGTGGCATGACCCGTGTTCGTTCCTTGGTCTTGTTGTCTTACCATTGGGCATGTAAGCTCGGTAGTTGCTAAGCATCATGAACTGAGAGCCCTTACTTAGGCACAACCTGTGTTGTGTCATGACTCGTGCTCGTGTCATACCAAGTTTGCCTTTTTGTGAGGTACATATTTAATCTTTAAGTTTTCATTAAGAAAGGGCATATTAACTTTATCTTTGATTAGTCTCTTGCAATGCCAGATGATCATGCAATTAATCTTTGATGGTGATATTTTGATTATTTTTCAAAACAAGTAGTAGAGTTGTACTAATCACCTAATTTTATGCATATTATTTTATGCTTGTTTTTTGTGCTAGCCTACTTGATTGTTTTTTTTTTTTAATGATGGTATAATATTAAGTTTTGTTTTGAAGATTATATCATTAAGAATATCATCAACCCTTAATTTAATTCATACTAATATCCAAGAATTATGTGGAGTATTTTTTTTTTTTTGGTTGTTTTTGGTATATTATTATTTTTATTGATAATTATCTATGATAAATATGAATGTATCTATTAAAGGAAATAATTCATTTTATTTATATTCACTTGTTTTCATAATATAATAGGTTTAGCTTTAATGTGACATCATGCTTCTTAGAAGTAATTATATGATAATGCTCATGAATACACTTAAAATCTTTTAATTCAAATTATTTAAATCATGAAATTAAGCATCAAATATCTTATTTTGAAATATTATCATAAAATAATATAATTGTTAGCAAGAGTATATTTTTGATCGAAATTACTAGAATACATTTATTATATAGGAGTCTTTCAAGATATTTTTGAGTGATATGATTATAAATTTTTTAATCAGTTAGTTCATCTATTGATTTGAATTGAATGATTTGCCAAATTCTTAATTTCAAAAATGAGATTTTTTATTTACTATTCAATTTTTATCGTACATATTTTTATTCATGATTTATTTGGTGGGATAAATAAGATATTTGAACTAGCCATAAAATATGTATTTATTGAATACTTTAGTATTCAAAATAGTATAAACATTATTCTATTTTCGCTAACAAAATTATCATTATTATTTATATCATATTTTGCAAAGAATAATTCTTATTTGAGTATTCTTTTTTATTTGATTTTTTTTTTTTGAGAAATTTATTCTCAATTATGTTCCATTGAGTTCCAAAAAAAATTTCAAAAAAAATATGATTTTTTTATTTTCAAGTTTGTTAAGTTTCAATATCAAGAAACATATACTAAGAGTGTATCCTTAATGCTACTTGTTACTTAACATTAACATCATATATTCTTAGCGATAATCTCATTGGCCAAGATGGAATGATTCTTGTTGATTCATGTTCCTTCATCACTAGTATTTTAGTTATTACAAATATTTAGAGACTTGATCTTTTAGTGTATCGTAGAGGATCTAGTTCACACATGACCCTCCATGATTACCCACATGGGTGATTTATTATTTATGGCTTTTTTATACTAGCTTACTTGCATCATTTGATCAAATTGATATATCTAAGTATTTCTTTGAGATATTATTTTACTCAAAATAATTTCAAGTCATAAAAAATTTTATAATTTTATAAATTCTAACTAATATCAAGCAATTATTTTATGTTTATTGATAAATTTGTTGGTTATAAGTAAATATTTCATCTAATTATTCATTTTGATATAGAAGTTGATCAACTTAAAATTTTTTATAGTTAATTTTAAAAATTTTTCATGTCTATTTTAGATTAATTTTGTTTTGTTAAGTTCAATTGACATTTATTTTTTTTTTAGTACATGCAAAGAATATTATAATTATCTTTGATGATAAGTAATAAATTCTAAATTAAAATAATTTTTTTATATATAATTTAAGACAAAAATTTGCTAGACTAAAATATTTTTTTTGGAAATTGAGATTTTATGTTTTCATCAAGAGATAATTTTATCTTAGTGAAAATATATATTGGATTGTTATGATTGAGATCAAATTATTTGATGGTCCATTAATATAGTTGTTTTTTTATTTAGATATAATTTTTTTTAAGATTCTATTTTCCTTATAGATTTTATTTGATATGGTAAAATTGTAGGAAACTAAATCATCTAATAGTCATTACTTATTAGAGTAGATATTATTTATGTTTCCATATTAATTAATTATTTTTTAGATATTTTATGACATATTTATATAAATATTAAATTTATATGTTTTACTATGTGAAGAAGATATTAAGTGTTGCGTTCATGTTCATAGTGCATGATTATTTATTTTAATTGAGTTTTTTTTTTTTATTGGATTTCACATTAGATAGCATAGACTAGTGGTTTATTGCTGATTATTATATTTTTTCAAGAGAATATTATTTTCTTAGAAAATAAGATACTAATAATTATTTTTAATTTTAAAGTAGAGATATAGGAGTAGGACATGCCTATGGTGACATTTGCATGTGAGTTACTTTGAATTATATATTTTCTAGAATAAATTGAATTTTTTATTTTTCATTGTATTATTATTTATGATGATAACCAAATAATTATATATTATTTTTGATTTGTTTTTTTTACGAATGAACGAAATCATAAAGAAATAAATTATCATATTTTTTGATATAAGATTCAAGACTCATACATTCACAAATTCATTTAGTAATTTTTTTTTTCTAAAGTTTTGAATATTCTTGTATCAATCGAGGGAAACATTGATATGTTAATGTATTATAGATATATTATTGATATGTATTTTTTTGAGGAATGCTCCTAATAGTTGTACGAATGCTTCAAGCTCGTGTATTTTTTTTTTAATTCTATATATTGTATACATGCTTAAAGTTCATGTATTTCATACTAGAAAGATGACATCATCACATCTTGAATTTTTTTTAATTATAATTTTTTTTCACTTAAAGATTTTTTAGTTGTTATTTGGGTTTTACTTGGTTCTTATTAATGATCAATCACAATATTTTTTTGTTATTTCTCGAGACAATTTTTGCTATATGCAATATGCATACATATAATCATAAAATATAAAATCATGATATATCAACATTTTGTGCATGTATAATCATCAAAAATAAAGTTATAGATATTTTTACATACCAATCTGAGAGAGTGTTTGTTGAGTTCATATTTTATTTATGGTCTGTTAGGTAAATAAGAGCCCTTAGGAAATTATGTATGTATATATTTATGCCAAGTGTACAAGGCTCCTCAATGATTGAGATATATATTTAAGCAAGTTTAATCTTTGTTAAATAGCAAAGGTCACATCGATTTTCTTGAACCTGAGACCTTTTTTATTTGTGTGAAAATATTTATCATTACTTAAAAATACTGATTTATATAATTTTAATCTAATTAAAATTCTTAGGAAAAGTTAATGATCAAATAAGCTTTTTTGTTTTAATTTCTATGAAGTTCTTTCCTAGATAGCCAAAGGAACAATTTAGTTTTGAGTTAAATTGAGTCAAATTTGTTTTGAATGTATGTTATTTAATAAATGAAAACTTATGAGTAATCTTTAAGGGATATATAATTTCATTAAAGATCTATTTTTGAGTCAAATTGAGTCCTACCGATTGGCAACCTTATGAGGGAATTAATTTATATTCCAACATATATTTTATAATGCTTATCTTTTACTTATATTCCAACATGTCTAAATTTCTCTCTTTCTCTCTATTTCTCTCTCTTTCTCTCTATTTCTCTCTCTTTCTCTCTCTTTCTTTCTATCTCTCTCTTTCTCTCTATTTCTCTATTTCTCTCTAATCTCTATTACTCTCTCTTTCTCTCTATTTCTCTCTTTCTTTCTTTCTATCTCTATCTCTCTCTCTCTCTCTTTCTCTCTCTCTCTCTCTCTCTTTCTTTCTCTCTCTCTCTCTCTCTCTCTCTCTTTCACTCATCATATATGAAAGTAAGCAATGCTTATTGAAATTGAACCTCTGCACTTGAACAAGACATGAGATATAAACATGTATCCCTATCTTGAAAATAGTTGATTTCAAAAATTATTCTCAATTGATAATGGCTAGCCGCATATTCGAATACAAATAGATCATAGATGTGTTTTATAAAAAAATCATCATTAGATGGAGTATATCAAGGCAAGATTTGTGGGAAATTGTTGCTCATATATATAGATGTACTATATATATATTTTTGCTAATGTGACCAAATTAACACTAATTATTTTTATCTCACATGAAATTGTGTATAAGTAAACTTTGTGTTGATTAAATGTCCACATCTATTTTCATGAAGACTTATATGATGAAGTTTTCACGAAATAACCACTTTGATTTATTGCATGCACACACTTATAAAAAACTTAGTAGAAATGTGATGACAGAAGAGTTTAGGTATGATTAATGTTGTTGATGACTGTTCTAGATATATATATATATATATATATATATATATATGAATATATCTATTTCTATTTTTTAGATATTTTATAAATTTATAAAAAATTAATTTGATAAAAATATTAAAAAATTAAAAAGTAATAATATATTAAAATATATGTCTGATGAATTTAGCACTTACTATATCGATCATGTGATGATGCACCAGATGGTTTGTGCCAAGATATTAGTAAATTATTTTAATACTTCTTATATAAATTATAAGTTGATAATAAAGTTGATAAAAGGCTGAACATATATCTAATTGAGATAATTGAATATTCCTATTTTAAAAATATTTTTTTTTTAAAAAGTTTTTGGGTTAGATCTAGTTTTAATTGCTAATTAATTAGATATATTTTTCTATCATTTCTCCATGTATATTTTTCATATTATGTATCATAAATAAAAATTATTTAGTTTGTATTTTAGAGTTTTTGAATATACTTATTTTAACTTTGATTATTTTTTATGATGAGATAAGTTAGCATCTAGGAGTATGAGATATGTCGTCTCTGGATACTTTGGTATTCAAATAAGATATAAGTATTTTCTATCTTAGACTAGTTGGATTATAACGAGTGTATATATTATTATTTTTATCAGGACTCATTATTAATAATACTTAGAAAAAGTTTGAATTCAAAAATTATACCTGAATACATTATTCTTTCTACCTTACTAGTAATCTTGCCTATACTTTCAATTATTAGATAGAATCACCTAATAATTATATCTAAAATTATTTGTACTTAGTATGAGATTACTCGCATAGAGTTTTCATTTCTACAAATAAATTCAAATGATATTGATTTTGAAGAAAGTTTTATACGCAATATGAATGATCTCTTTTAATATTAGATGACACAATAGTCTATATGTCTTCCTAGTACAAACTTATATTGAATCAGTGACTAGGAGACTTGGATCAACTATGACTTAGAGTCTATACTAGGAGAGAGAAATATACTCGTTGTGCTCATATTAGAGAAAAGCTTATTGAGGAGCCAATTGTTTTTGTAGTTAATTTCTTTGATTTTGATTTTCTAGTCACTCTTATGAACGGACAAATGATTTGTACTCAATATTTGATTTCATAGATTTTATAATATTTTTGTTTTGTTTCATGTTTTATTTTTTTTGACAATAGTAGAATATCAAAATCTACTTCTAAGATATTATCATTCAGGATGATACTTGGTCATGCTGAAAAAGATGCATATCATCCATTCTAATTAGACTTAGTAATTAATATCATGATTTTTATGTAGGTTTGTTGTTAATTACAATTAAGTATTCACTGTGAAAACATGTCTATATTATAAGTTAATTATTTTAAAAATAAATTTGTTACGAGATAATTCACTTAGATGTTTAATATGAGCTATTAAGATATTTTTTTTAGTAGCAAAATGGTCTTAATCTAGATTCGATATTGAAATACTTTTTTAGTATAAATGTAGTTTATTTTAAGAGAGATATCATTTTGTTATCAAGGAGATATGTGTTTGATATTGTTATAGAGATTAATCTTTTGGCTTGTAATTTAGCATATATTCTTATTAATTTAGGTATTGACTTCATTTCTGATACATTTCATTTAGTTGACTCTACTATTTATAGGAGAATTGTAAGAAATATTAACTATCTGATTATGATCATATCAGGTATAACATGAATAGTTAGTATAATTTTTCTTGATATATTTTCCCTGACATATCTCTCATATATTGAGGTATATTAAGAAATATTTAATATTTGAGTTCTTTTTAAGGGATGATGTCCCCTTACAGTTGACTGAGTATTTATTTTTTAGTTGGGCACTAGTATTCATCAAGATTAGATTTATGATAAATTTTTATATTTTTTTAAAAAAATATTCAAGTGTCATGGAATAAAAGATATACAGTTATTTTGAGATTTAATATAGAGGTAGAGTTTAAAGTGTTGACAATAATTATATTTGAGATATTTTGAATGTGTCATTTAATCAATATGATCATATATTTATTTATTTTTTTTTTCTTTATTATGATAGTCATGCATGAAGGCATATAGTATCAAAATTTTTATTTCACAAGTTATGAAATACATAAAGGTAAATTATTTCTTTATGAGAGAAAATTTAGGATACAACTTTTGCTACATGATATATTCAGACAACAAATCAATCAACAACAATATTCATGAAGATTTTGAAGAGATGTCAAATTTTTTTTTTTTTTTTTCAAATTTAGTGATGTGGAAATATGCACACTAGCATGTCAAGAGTATTGTGATTGTCATTTTTTTTTTCTTTTTTTTATTATTATGTTGATGAGAGCATCCATCCTATTGGATGTCCCAATCTTATTTGCTTATTTTATAAAATCTTGTTTTCATAGAATTATTGTATTTTATTTTTCAATATCATTATGTTATAGATGAAAAAAAATGTATAAATTAACTTAAATCTTGTTGTAATTTACAATTTTTTTTTGTTTTTTTTATTACCTTATGATTGTTAGCATTCAGCATGCAGGCTGCTCCAAATCATTCAACTTATTATATAATAGTTCTTTATTGTGAAATTCAAATCAATTATCATTTTTTTTTTCCAATTTTTATCTATTGTGATTAGAGGTGTCAACCGGGCCGGCCCGGCCCTGCACGGAAAAATTCTGTGCCCGGGCTCGTGTCGTGCCCGGTTTGGCACGTGCCGTGCCGTGCCTGGCCCGTGCCGAGTGTCCCGTGAGCCCGACCCCACGATGCCCCTCCCGCAAAAAAAAAAGACCATGGGTCGGGTCTGATTCGACCCGACCCGCGATCCCCCGTATTTCGAACGGCTCGGACATGCAAGCTCGAGCAAGCCAGGCAAGGCACGGCACGGCCCGTCGTGCCTGCGGGCCGTGTCGGGCTTGGTTATTTTAAACCATGCTGGGCCAGGCACGACACGATACAATAACCCTGCCGTGCCTGGCCCGGCATGGCGGCATGCTCGTGCCCAAAAAATTCGTGTCGGGCCGGCCCGGCCCGTTTGACACCTCTTATTGTGATAATCATTTTTTTATTTAATGCTTTAATTCAATTATCATTTTTTCTTTCACTTCTTTTTCCAGTGATAGTTATTCAGTAAACTATATAACTTAAAATCTGATATTTTACGAGCATACAAAGCACATAGAGGTGAATCGTTTCTTCCCGAATAAAAAAATCTAGGATGTGTCCTTCGCTATATGATATATTTAGACAACTAAACAACGAATAAATATATTTATAAAGTTCTTGAATATGTCTCAACTTATATATTTTTTTTCAAGCTTAATGTTCTAGTTTTGTACACGCTAGCTTGTTGGGAGCTATTCTTGTTTTCATTTTTTTTTTATTCTTTTCATTATGCTGATGAGAACACTTAGCTTATGAGATATCTCAATTTTATTTGATCATTTTATAAAAGATTTCTTGTATGATGATTCATTCATCGAGTTATTGTATTTTTTTTTTCATCTTTGTTTTGTAATAGTGAAAAAGATGCATAAATTAACTTAAATAATGTTGAAACTAACTATGAGTAAATATTTTTATTGCATCTTCATTTATGTTCTTTTGAGTTTTTTTATATGAGTAAATATTTTTTTTTGATATACCTAAAATCTTTTTACATAGTTTTTTTATTGAAACTAACTATTTTATTTCACATAATATTCGCATATATGTTTAAGGATCAATTAACTTCGTAATAAAGTATTTCTTAAAAATGTTAATATTCTCTTCCTTCAAGCTCTATCATTTTGTTTTTAGGTACCTATATGAAAGCTTCATATGATTATATTTTCTAAGATACAAATTCATTATGACTAATCTATGTTGTCTTGTCAAATTTTCAATCAATATCACTTTATGGTCCGTGTATGATATTTTTATCCTTTCTCTCATTGAGAAAAAAAAATCCTATTTAACTCATTAAAATAAATTTTGAAAGTTATCAAATGTTTCATTTATTTTAAATTTGATATTAACTATAGAAAGGTTAAATGCTAAAGCAAAATCAAAGATTACTCTTCTCATTTCATTCATATATGTTTACTTAGGGTTCAACTAATTATGATTATTTTATTCTTTGATATACTTTGCATTAATATATACATGTATTTTTCAAAAAAAAAAAAATTTACACTATTTCATCAAGTCCTATTTGTGGAGCGCATATGCTAATTATATCTAAAATCTCAAAAATTTTATTTTTAAAATTTTAATTCATAATTATTTTAATATTATTTGTATTTATCTTTTTGTCTACATACCAAAATTTTTAATGATCTCTCTCTCTTTAAATTCTTTACTTTTCCACTTTGTATCTGACAAACATATTTTATTAATATATATACATTTATGGATATCAAATAATTATATGTTCTTATCATTTAATGATCAAATATTCCAAGAATAGTTGATCATCATTTTGGTTTTTTATAACCAATCTTTTAATTTTGACTAATTTCCTTATCTACTATAATTCAAGATGTAGGAATTCTTGATTTTTGATATTAAGAGCAAGCAACATTGCAATAATCCATACCAACTAATTTCACTTGTACAATGTAGCATGTTACTTAAATTGGATTAATGTCTTTATTAAAACATAATTATAATTCAACATAATAGTTATAAATTTACTCTATCCAAATTTGCAAATTGTAATTTCTCACTTTGTTGTGTATATATATATATATGTGTGTGTGTGTGTGTGTGTGTAATTATATTAATAGTTTTTATTATAAATTTTAAGATCTAATGAATGCTCAATTGAAACAAAGATCAACTCAAATTTATTCTCATATGGTCAATTGAATCATAGTTTTTTGTAAAAGTCTTAGGGTTTTATGAAAGGTCAACTCAAATGTAGATGGTCTAATGGTTAAGCTAATATGTAATTCTCATATACTTGATAAATCATCTATAAAAAATGTAATATATGAAGTAGAATATATCCTATGATTTAGTGGAGACTATAATGCATTTTCTAATAATTTAAACTTTGAAAAAAATATTGAAAATATATTTATGTTAGAATATAATTATTGCTCAATGAGAACATGCTATTTCATGCTCGATTAAGTTCTCATGTCTTTCAGCTATCTTGTAGGATTGTGGGAAAGAATACTACATATTGAATTTTATTTGAATTCTGAAGTTGAATGTATTTGGGTGAGAATACTACTAGGATAGGTGAACTTGGAAAGTGATTGTGTTGCATGCATAAATTAAAGGTTATGCCTTAGTGTGATAATAGGTATCTTTGTCTGAAGGTGGTATATATTGGGTTCGAGACTCGTTAGATATAGTTTATCTGATTTTTAGGGATAAAATTATCAGGATATTTTTCTCAGATCTCATGCCAGATGGATCCTTGTGAATTGAGTATCATTATTTTACATTTTCATGTTGAAAAATATCCACGTAGAGGTGTCAGATGTGTCGTGCTAGACTTGACACGACTTGAGTATGGCTGGCCCAGTACGGCCCGGTAAGCCTAACTCTAAGTAGATTTGGGCCGAGTCGTGCCTGGTTGTGTTGGGTTTGGCCTAGAGGTGTCAACCGGGCCGTGCCTGGACCGGCCCGACACGGTAATTTCCCGTGCCCGGGCTCGTGTCGTGCCGTGCTGAGGTCAACCGGGCCTCGTGCCGTGCCTGGCCCAAAATCCTATTTTTTTTTTTAATTAGGGTTTTTGGCATGCCAAAATCCTAATTTTTTTTAATTAGGGTTTCGGGTGCGCCAAAACCCTAATTTTTTAAAATTAGGGGTTCTGCTTGACGGTACGCGTCGAAATCCTAATTTTTTTTTACTTTAGGGTTGGCCCGACCGGGCTGAACCTGGTGAATCCTGCTGCGGGCTCGTGCCGGGCTGAACCCCACAAAACCATGATGGGCCATGCATGATAAAGTAACCGTGTCGTGCCTGGCCTGACAAGAAAGCACGGTCGGGCCTGAAAAAAATGGGCCGGCCAGCACGTCCCGTTTTACACCTCTAGTTTGGCCTGGTCTAATTGGAGCCGATGAGTTTGCCAACCTTTTTTATAAATATTGCCAAACCGGGCGGGCAAGCGCGGTACGATTGGACCGAGCTCGATAGCCAGTCCGAGGTCCATGGAGAGGGGACTCTGTTGGGTGGGCCAGAGCACAGTTGGTACCCGTGAGCCAAAACAGTGTTTGCGAGCCAAGCACCCGGCACTTGCCCCATCTCCTCTTGGACCATCACGGAAAGGGCAATGCCTCGGGCCAATACTATCTGGATCCAGGCACGGCTGAATCGGGCCGTGCCGAGGGCTATGCCCGGACTGCCCGTCCCATTCGACACCTCTACATCCACGTAATTATCTCTAAAATTTCCTACTAGAGTGTATCAAATATTGACAATTCAAAAACACTCATGGGTGCTTAGTGGTGTGTTTAGTAATGATGATCATGCTGACTAAAGCCTATATGTCATATTGGTTGATTTTCTGCACTTGTAAGCATAAACAAATTTCTTCAATTTTAGTTTTCTTAAGCAAATTGAGATTTTTAAGTGCTTTTTGCTGTTTTTATCATGCAGTGCATGACTATGGTAGACTACCATGCCTATGCCTTCTTCTCGGAGATTCTTTCAGCACAACCCAAGGTCTTCTGCCAAAAGCTTAACCTGTGCCATGAAATGGCAGATATTTTCTTACCACTTCAAGAAGATGCCTGTGATGTCTGTCGCAAAGTTGTTCTAGAAGTGATTGCCAAGTTGCAAGATAAAAAGATACAGGTGATTAACTTTTCCATCTACATTGAAAACCATAAAACTATAAATCCTTGGATTTATCTTGATGTTTAAATGATTTCTGTTGGCATTAATGGGTGAAGAGTCAATGCCATGGGAACTAAATTTTTATGGAAATATATAACCCTACCACATGCAGGGAATGGATGTTCGTTGCGAACCGCATCCTAGTTAGGGCTGTAACCGAGCCGAGCTGCTAGCGAGCTGCTCGGCATTCAGCTCGTTAGAAGCTCGCCGAATTCGTTTATTAAGTTAAACGAGCCGAGCCCGAATATCATTTTGAGGCTTGTAAGTTAAATGAACCGAGCCCAAGCACCCTCAAACTCGGCTCATCAGCTCGTGAATAGGCTCGTGAGCAAGCTCGTTAACCAGACTTATGAACAAGCTCGTGAACATAGAGAATGCTTGATGCACAATAAATTTTTCCTACAAATGAACATGATGAATATTTTAACTCTTGAACTTCAATCAAGTTAATTGAATTTTTATTATCTTATCTTTTTAATTTAGTTGTATGTTTGTTTTTTTAGATGAACATCATTTTGAGACTCGTAAGTTAAACGAGCCGAGCCCGAGCATCCTTAAACTCAGCTCGTAAGCTCATAAATAGGCTCATGAACAGACTTGTGAATAGGCTTGTGAGTAAGCTCGTTAACCAGGCTCGTGAACAAGCTCGTTAATCAGGCTCGTGAACAAGCTCGTTAACCAAGTTCGTGAACAGGCTCATAAGTTAAACAAGTCGAGTCCGATCACTCTCAAACTTGGCTCGTAAACAAGCTCGTGAATAAGCTCGAGCTTACTCTTTTAAAACTGAGCCGAGCCTGCCTAATACTCGGCTCGTCTCGGCTCGGTTACACCCCTAATCCTAGTATGAGAGATGATACGAATAGAGCAGTAAAAACAAGCACGTAATAACATGCAAAGAGAGATTTCAAAATTCTCCTGAGAAAAGCATTATGTCCATCTCTTTTTTCACTTCTTTGATTAAAATTTCTTCAATTTTAGTTTCTTTGTAATGAATGTTGTATCACCATCATGCATGTTGCTTTGTACATTCCCCATACAATTAACATTGCAATGACTTTCTCTACTTGGCACACGTCAATGGGGCATTGTGCATCCTTAGAATTTTGAAGATAATCAACCTAAAATAATTTAGTAGTTCTAACAAACATTGGTTAATTTTGTAATGTAGTTGAATCTCTCTAAGTATGATTATATAGATATTAACACATTAGATCTTATAACAACTTTAAAGTTAAAAATGTTTTTAGTAAAAATAGTACTCTTGATTACATATATGTAATCTATCTGACTTTCAAGGGTAGGATTATTGAGATATTAATCTCTTATAAAATTTGAGATTAAAACATGAGCCTTGTGTATTGGGTATGACCTCCATTAGAATTTCTTTAAACTAATATTGCAATTTAGTAGTCCTACAACCTTGGTTGATTTTGTTTCACTTTCGAAGATAATCTTGCATGCTGATCATCTCAGAAGTTTTTATGTTATATGTATATTTTAGAGATTATGTTTTGATGTAAAGGCAAATATTTTTGTCTAAGGATGGTAGGTCTCAAATTCAAAACTAATCAGATATAATCTTTTAGACTTTCAATGATAGAATTATCAAAATAATAATCTCTAATAAAATTTGAGACTAGAATATGAGTAATGTTTATTGTGCTATGAAGCACAGACACGAGATATGACACGATAGGATACGGAGACACGGTAAATTTTAAAAAAACTAGGATACAGATTCAGTTAGGACATGTCATAATAAGATAAAATATAAATATTATCCTTAAAAAGTAATTTAGATAAATAAAAAAAATACTTATATATTATTTTTATAAATATTCAACATAAGAAATATTAAAATAAAATATTAGCATTTTTTTCTGAATCAAATAAAATAACTTTAAGTTCATGTTCATCAAAAGAAGATCAAAAATCTCAGGAATTTCAGCATTCTCAATATCTCTTGAGTCAAAATCATCACATTTAATATCTCATATTTTAGATTTGTCTTCATTATAGTTTGGAGATCTCATTGATAGAAGTCGAAGATTATTATGGACATAAATCAAGTATTCAACTCTTTGTAGTGTCAACTTATTTTTTTTCATAGAGTAAATAAAATTATATGTACTCAAATTTTTTTCATAACATAAGGATGAACAGGGTTATCCTAGTATTTTTAATGCTATAGATTGAAGTATTAGTAGAGAAACACCATGAACAACTCACCATTTAATACAACTCATGTACTACTTGTTATTGATAGAATTATTTATAGAAAAATTTTTCAAAAATGTCGAAAACATAGCATACTCGTCATTTGCTTCTCACTTCTCTTTAATTAGAATAATATCTCTTAAAAATATTTTTTTGTTCTCTTACTATGTCTATATCTCGATATGATGGGACTTAATTATATGACTTATTAAGTTATTGTTGACTATAATACCTGTAAGTTGAGTTATAATATAATTTATAAAAAGTTAAACATCATAAAATATTATTTATATTTAAATTATCGAAGACTATAATTTATACTCTTAAGATTATCTTATATCTAAGGAATTAGCTAAGTAATGTAAAGGTGTGAGTTTTAGTCTATCTTTCCACCAAAATTTTATTCACAATATCAAAAAATCTACAAGTAAAATTACATAATAATTTATATAAGTTCAAATATAATTAAAAATTTATAATTTTTAATCAAGATTTTTAATATTTGACTAATAAATTTAAATTATACCTTGAATTTTCTGTGAAGCTTTTATGTTCTTTCTTATAAATGGTTTTCTTTACTTTTTTGATCATCGAATCTCATCACTCATAAATATTGTAAAGACATGGTTTGTTTTTGTCAGCTAATCGAAGCATCTCATGTATGAGAGTTGTAAAGTTGCAGATATAATCCACATCCATCCAAAAGTTTTAATTTAGGATTTTATCATTTACTTTTTTAGTTTTCACTAAATCTTTTTTTAATATATTTCTTATTCTTCACTTATCATTAAATGCTTCAAGCTTCTTTTTTTGTCTTAAATTATTTAAACATAATAATAATTGAAATAAAACGTGAATCAACCATTGAAAGTAACTTCAACTTGTAATAATTATTAAAATATTGACAATCTCATTGTATGATTCATAATAAAATTTTTGATGAAAAAAATATCACTTGAAACTTGAGAGATCCAACCATATTGTTCCATCACATCAACATATCTTGGGTGTATTGATGGTGCAAAAATATTCTTCAAAGCAAGATTGAGAGTATGAACCACACATGGGGTTCAAAAAATATGCTAAAACTTTACTTCCACAATATGTCATACTGCTTTGCAAGTTACAATATTATTAGTTATAGCTTAAACTATTATTTAAGAATCAATCTCTTGTATATTTTTACTCGACAAATCAGCTATAAAATATTTGTCTTTATTCTCTCCTTTATAGTTTATTGCTTTCAAAAATATTAGTTCATTTTATGAGACTGTCATGATGTTAATGTTCTTTGAGTATCTGATTATTCATCACTCTCCTTCTGTAATGATATTGTTCTTAATGTATTATAGTTTAGTGAGACAATCTGAAAGTTGACTTGCACTTTTAAAGATATGAGCATAATAATGATTTCTAGCAAAGTGAAAAGATAACCCTCTAGTATAATATATCCCAGCTATCTCACTGTCAACTATTTCACGTGTATCCATATTGAATGCCTTTTCAATTAATTCCATATGTCTCTTTTCTTTTTAGATCAATTGTACTAGCACTAGAAGAGAAATTTTTAAAATTAGAATTTGTAATGCTTAATGTGGGTAAAAGAATTTACTTAAAATTAAATTGTTTCATCCTTTTGTTTAGTTTCATTCATCACTTTTTGTATTTCAATTAAATTTTGATTCATTACTTTAGTACAAAATACATTGGTCCCTTTAATTTTCAACAAATGAGTCTTGAATTTATAATATGATTCTCTATATATTTGTCTATAAAAATTACATTGAAAATTTACATTTTCTCCTTTCATTTTCTTTATCAAATTTTATTTATTTCATGATGTACCTTTACAATGGAGCAATATCATTAATATCTTGATTATTCTATTGATTACTTGAAGACTCAAAATTATAACTCATTGTATTGTATAATTTTACATGAAATAAAAATCATGTATTTAAATAAATCTATATTATTTCAAACTTAATTAATCTAATTTTTGTATCCATACAATTATACTAATTTCATATAATTTGTATGAAATTACTTGAAGACAACCCCCACCTCCTCGTCATTATTTTTTCTCTAAGTCTGAGTCTCAAATGTTGTTAGCAACTCGGTGTCGTCGGCTACTCGGCATTGTTGGAGTTGTCGTAGCCGTAGCATGTAGGTTTTAATTTAAGCCCGAACGTTTCCATAATAAATATGCGTTGGATACGTATCAGATGTGTTTGTCCGATATGTCATGTGGTATATTAGACATGGATTAGTCAACGATATGTCACGTGGCATATCTGACACGTGTCTGACGCGTGTCTAGCCCATATCCACGAGTCCGACACTTGGACACGCTTGTCGAATGTTGTATCCATGCTTCATTGGTATTGGGTATAACTTTTATTAGAATCTTTTTTAATTGATATTGCAATTTAATAGTCCTAACAAACCTTGATTAATATTGTATCACCTTCAAAGATAATCTTGCATGTTGATTACTTCAGGAGTTTTTATGTTATATGTATATATTAGAGGTTATGCCTTGTTGTGAAGACAAATATTTGTCTTGGGGATGTAAATCTCAAATTTGAGACTAGTCAAATATAATTTGCCTCACTTTCAAAAATAGAATTATCGAGATATTAATCTCTTATAAAATTTGAGACTAAAATATGAATTTTGTGTATTGTGTATGATCTCCAGTAGATTCTCTTCAAACTAACATTGCAATTTAGCAATTCTAACAAGCCTTGTTTAATGGTGTATCATCTTTGAAAATAATCTTGAATGCCAATTATCTTAGAAGTTCTTAAGTTATATGTATATATTAAAAATTATATCTTAGTATGAAGATAAATATTTTTATCAAATGATTATAGATCTCAAATTCAAAACTAATCATATATAATTTGTCTGACTTTCAGTGGTAGGATTATAAAGATATTAATCTCTATTAAAATTCAAGATTAAGACATGAATCTTGTGTATTAGGTATGACCTCCAGTAGAATCTCTTTAAACTAACATTGTAATTTAGCAGTTCTAACAAATCTTGGTTAATGTTGTTTCACCTTCGAAGATAATTTTGATGCTGATCACCCTACATTTTCATATGTTATATGTATATATTGGAGGTTATACCTTCATATAAAGATATGTAGTATCTTTATCTAAGGGCTATAGATCTTAAATTCAAGATTAATCAGATATAATTTTTTTGAATTTCAGGGATAAGATCATTGAGATATTAATCTCTCTTAAAATTCGAAATTAAAACATGAGTCTTGTGTATTAGGTATGATCTTCAGTAGAACAATTTCGGTTGGCCAAGTGCAACTGAATGCTGAATAAACATTAATCTATATTATAGAGGTGGTAATTTGGGTTGGAATGCCCACCTAGGATTAGTGTAGGAAGAATACATACCATCTCAACTTGAATTCCAAAATTTAGGACTTCTTCTTGCACGTGCCTTCCCATGGTAATTTCAAGTTAGCCTGACCCAAGTTAACACTTGTAGATAGGTGTCAAGTTCTAATTTTTCCTTATTAATATTATTTTACAAGAATATTCATAGATGATGTCATAATTAATAAAATTTATGATTTATTGGTTAAAGATTAGATAAGTGACTTGATATATTATAAAATTAATTTAAAAAATAGTCGTTCGGAGACAACATTATCTAATTTATTATTTTTTATATTTATGATTTATAATTTAAAAGGAGGTCATTTCGATTACACAAGTCATAGAGGTTGTGTTTGTTTAAATTTATTATTTAAAAGAATATCAAAATTAAAAATAATATGAATGCTGAGACTAACATTGGTTGGATGAAATAGATAATACTAAGAGTCTTACATGATAACAATAGACAATCATGTTAAAAAAATATTAGTATTTTTTTTTATTTTTTTTTACTTTTTTTTTTACTTTTTTTTTACTTTTTTTTTACTTTTTTTTTATTTTTTTATTTTTTTATTGTTTTTTTATTTTTTTATTGTTTTTTTATTTTTTTTATTTTTTTTATTTTTTTTTAATTTTTTTTATTTTTTTTTATTTTTTTTATTTTTTTTTAATTTTTTATAACACAGGCCAAATTGCACTACCCGAGTCATGCCACCATATCAACCTGTGCCTTTTCCGTGCATGGTATTGCCATGCCAGGCCGTGCCTGGGTGGCTAAAATGGGTCATCCTAATTTTTACTCCTTTATTGTTTAATTTTACTTGTCAATTGAAACTTCTTAATAAATCAAATAGAATGAGTCATTCCTAGCACTCTTCTTAAATCTTACGTGTCAAATATAAAATTTTATTATGTTTTTCTAATTAACATATTTTATAGGCAATAAGAGTCACTTCTTTCATGCTTAATTTTATAATTTTCAGTTTATTTATTGGTAAATGTCCAAGGTGAGAATGAATAATTAGCATGTCAATATTAATCAAGTGTCTAGATGAGCTTCAGAGGATGAAAAAAATATGTACAATTTTATCTTACTAAATCTCAAAGGAAGTCTTTTGCATAGTCTATCGATCATGCATAGAAACATAAAAAAAGATAAAAAATAATGTTGCTATTTTGTTATTAATAAAATTAATCTACTAATAATAAATCATGAATATACTCTCAACTTGATAAATTAGAAAAATAAGTTTGACTATCCGTGATATAATTATTTGCTTCTAAGTCTATGACTCAAGATTTTAGAGTGAGTTAGAGAAAAAAAAATATCACTAGAAATGCATTTGGTAGAAGTACTTAAAAAATATTCAAAACTTTATTTCTTGAAATGTTACAATTTTTGTTTAAGTACGTACAATGAGATTAGTATAGAGGTGTCAAACGGGTTGTATCATGCCTACATGACCTATTTTTGGGTGGCCCAGTCGGGCCACCGTGCCTTGCCAGGCAAGGCTCGACTTGGGATCATGTCGTGTCTGGCACAATCTGACATGGGACTCGTGCCTTGCTCGGCATGGCATAATTTCCAGTCTTCTTAGTTTAGCATGACACAATCGACATGATTCTAGGGCATATTCATGCTGGGTAATCTCGGGCTATGGCGGGTCATCTCATGTCCAAATTGACGTCATAGATCGGGCTTAAATTTAATTAAAATTTTAAAATACGCACATGTGAATGTGATAGGTTTAATACTTTAAAAAAACTTGGCTTTTTTTTTTAAAAAAGGGTCCGAGTGTGATTTTCAGTCGTGGTGATTTGTGACCCGTGACCCACTCCTAGGATGTGGTCCTGGGTCATGGTCATTGTGTCAATGGGTCAAGCATGCGGGTAGTGCCTGAACCAACACAAGACACGACGGCCACTTGTCCAGCATGGCATGACCCAAGTCTAGGCATAGTTTTGGTCCATGCCATGCCGGGCCATGCACGACCCAGTCGGGCAATGCTTTGTATCGTGTTCAGGCTGCTCGACTCACATGACACCCTTAGATTAGTATGTGTATTCATTGAAGATCCAACATGAGTAGATTTGATAGTTATTGTTCAATCTCTAATTTTTGAAACATCTCTCATTATTTAGAAAGCAAGGTCTAACATCTCTCCTAAATATGTTCAGATTTGGCAAAAACCTCCACTGCACTTCACTCGAATCAAGTTGATGCTTCCCAAATCTCAATGGAACCTCTATTGCATTTCACTTGAATTTATAGTTGTTAAATTGAGATTCGAATAAAAAATTTGACTGCTTGATTAGTGAATTTTTTGTTAATTAATTCATACTTCTTATAGTTGAATTTTTTTTTTTGTATTTTAGTTTTTATTTTTTGTGATTTTTTTGGTATTTTTTTATTTTTTTACGTTAAATTTGTAATACCAAATATTTGTATTGTTTTTTTTCACGTTAATTATTTCATTCAGGTGATATTTTATTTTGTATTTTAATTATTATTTTTGTAACTTTTTGAGGATCTTGGTCCCTTGAGAATTGCTATTAAATTATTCGTGATTCAACTATTCAGTCTATGATTCATATATATTTTTCATTCTTTTAAAGAGTCGGATCATTTATCTCATTAATCATAAATAAAATCATATATCGTATAATTTTGATAACAGTGCTTGAATCATATCGACACCACTTGAATCTCTGTGAAATTTTATTGCACTTCACCTGAATCAATCGGCTGGGGCTTGTTTCGATGTTCATCTCAGCTCCATGATGCCAACAATGGATTAGCATGGTCTCACACAGATACACTTTTCACATTGTGCCTTATATACATGCTTGATAACATATTGCACATGTTTTTGTACAATACAAATGCACCCTTCCACCCTCCACCTAAGGTTCGCTCTAATACAATGTTGAAAGTATTGAAAGAAAAATGAAAATTATTCATTACATACAAAAAAAGAGGGGCACTTATATGAATGGCTAGGGTTGGAGATGCCCACATGCTCGAAGCTCCTGTCCAAGTGAACAAATGAAATAAATAAAAAGGAAATAATCATAAATTTCAATATTTATCGATATAGATATGTTTTATTATAATTATCAACGACATGGTAGTTTGGTTGATTAAGATGATGAATACTCTTATCATGAGGTTACGAGTTCGATCACTAAGGATATTGAATATGTTATTCAAGATGTCAGTTTGCTCTATCATGCTGTTGGGAGGCTTTACCTGCTCTGATTTTAGGATCTCGATACTCATATATATGAGCCGATAGGTAATGAGTTAGGTTTGAGGAGTGTAGGGGGGAGTGTGTGTGTGTGTGTGTGTGTGTGTGTGTGTGTGTGTGTATTTATGTATGTGTGTGTGTGTGTGTATCTTATTATAGTTATTAATTAAAGAAATTAGTTTGGTATAATTTATTAATTTCAATTTCTTGATGATAGGCATTCATTTATTATGATTCATATACTTAGTGATTGAGAGTTTCTTATTCAATTAGAGATCCATTTGATGGTGATCCAAACCTTGTTTGCTATTGATAATAGATAGGGTGATACACATGTTGTTAGATGTAGAACATCAATAAATATCTTAATGTTATGTGGTAAAGATAAATGGGACAATAGTTGGTTCAGAGGTTTTGTGATGTGTTCTCATTGTGTAAATTGACATATGTTAGTTACTTATTGGAGACTATATCTTAATTTTCATTTGATGTTACTTTAGTTTACTATGGCCATGTGTGTGTGTGTGTGTGTGTGTGTGTATCAATGTACTATGGAAATATATAATCCTAAGGTTTGGAAGTTGGGTAGCCCACATTTTATGCGCTCATTTATAAAACATAAATAATATAAAAAAATAAAAAAAACTATGATAAATTGTAATATTCACCTTTCAAGTTGGTGTGTAAATTATTTAGAATATCATGTTTATATAAAATAAAAATAAATTTTGGCATTATCAATATATTTATGAATATATCTGATGACTGATCTATTGTAGTAACAATAGTTGTAGCAGTGGTTTCATTATGAATCTTCTTTATAATGAAGAAATTTATTTGTATATATTTTATCCGCTCGTAAATTATCAAATCAGAGTTTATATCTGTCGCTGTCTAATTGTCATAGTAGAAAGTAACCGAAGAAGAAGGTAGGTACTCAATCTTCTCAAGAAGATAGATGATTCAAAGTAACTCGGAGATGATTGTTGATATCATCGTGAACTCTGCGTTAATATTAAATCTCGAAATAATCATACCTCTTATTTTTCTATGAGACAATATTATTTCATAAAAAAAATGTAAAAGCTTGTATTTGATCTCATATTAGTGCAAGTTGATCTCCAACTCGATTCTAAATACTTAGCCAGTTATAGGTGCTCGTGATCATTGAAAAAAATATCAAAGTTTGGAGATTGCTTTGCTTATTTTAGTATGCGGAGAGGTGCATCATAATAAATTTGTCATGAACAATATGAGAAATGACTAATTATACTGATTGCATATATTATTCTGATCTAATTATTATTAAATAGTTACTATTTTATTTGAATCTTCTGCATGTAATAGAATCAACTAAGTGACTCGTATTAAATGAGAAATTAATATTTGGCTTAATTAGAGTGTTTGTTGGTACACAACCCTAAAGGTTAACCTATGTGAGAATATCAATTTTATACAATTCATCTCATCAGGTAGATAATTTATATCCCAAAAAAATATTAAGTCTCTCAAAATAATTCATTTAGAACTAAGATTGAAAATAAGATTGTCGTCCACATATACAATAAGCAGGATCAATTTATTATCTTAGCTTTTTCAAAAAAATAAAGAGAAACTTGTAAACTATTTGTGTAATCTAAAGAGGTCATTATCAGTGTAACTTTGCAGACTAAATCTTTTCGATTGCACTCTCTTGCAATATGTCTAACTTTATGATAATCAATCTTCTCATTTGTATCGATCTTCATAATAAATAATTACTTACAACTGATAACAAATTTTTTCGAGGCTCAAGATAATAGTGCGTAAGTAAGCTCGACTGAGTGGTGTGGTTGTTAAATTTAAATTTACTTCAGATTTAGTGACCACGTCTATCTATCATCATAAGTTTGCAAGAAAAGATATTGCTAGGTTAATTTAAAATACAATTTAATTTAGAAATATTTTTTACTCATTTTTTGTAAGACATTCTAAGATGACTTGTAGGAATAATATAATAAAAAATATAAATTAAAAAAATAGTTAGTCATTATTAAACTTAAAATACAATTTCAGAATATACAAATATATGGATGGTGTATTCTGAGGAGCTACATGTATACTCATGTTTGTGTACAATCATGTATGTACATGTATATGTAGTGTATATATAAGAAGCTACATATATACTGCTTTCTATGTACAACCATGTATGTACTTGTATTGTTTGTTTTCGCTTGCAATTATGATGACAAATTTGTTAATCAATCATGAAATTCAGCAGTAGAATATATATAACAATATTACAACATAAATACATAGAAATAATGTTATTCACTAGCCATTTAACACGACTAGTTATATTCACCAGAAAAATGGCTAAGTGCTTACAGTTTAATAACCAAAAATATTTACAGAATCTGAAGAAGAAGAAGAGAAAATAAAGAGAAAAAACAAGAAAAGTATCCTAACAATCAGAAAAAATTGCACTCTCTCCTCTGATTGAACAGTGCAAAAAAACATATATATATATATATATATATATATATATTTCTAGGTTTTTAATATTGGAGTGGGTCGGATAACTCGAATAGACTTGATTCTACTTCAAAAATTTTTTTGGCCCACTGACCAGACAGATGGATGCCCATTATTGTCTATTGTTATATACTTAGTATCTCTCAATATTTTAATATTTGCACTTACAATATAAATATTATAATAAAAAAAATATTTGGTTATATAAAATAGATAATCAAAATAAAATTATATACATGTATATATGCTGTGGTATATATGCTGTGGTATATATGCATATACATATATGCTTACAGCTTATCCTGTTAGCATTTCATATGTCTCCATCCCTAAAAATGATATTGATTATACTAATTATTACTTGACAGATTTATATTAATAATCATTAAAAATAATTAATAAATAACTAATTGATAATAGTGTTGTACGCTCCTCCTTACATGGGATGCCTAATATTTGTCATCCTCTTCAAGTGTATTATTTGTTAGTAATATATATATTTTTATCCTTATACTCTACTTCCTTAGAACAACACATATTATCTTTTGATGCATATATGAGTCTCAGGGCTACGGGGTTGGAGTAGGTAAGATTTTCATCCCAACAGCATGAATCATGATAGGTGATATGACATGTACCTTCTGGCATTCTTGAGGATCAAATTGTATCTCGTAGAAGTATCCGATGAGTAGTGCCTTGTCGACGAGACTCTAAAAAAAGGTAGCTCGATACTACCCATTGGCTCCTTGCTGCTCAGGGGATGCCTAACATGACACCCTTGCACACTAGGCATGATTCGAACCCAGACTAGCTTGGGTTCATTTTAGGCTAGCCTGGATTGGCTAACTTGGTCAAAACTAGGCCGGTGTGCCGGACAGTGTTGTGCCATATCTTTTGTGGCATGCAGGTTAGAAATGTTGTCCTGGCACAACCTGAGTGGTGCCATTGGCTAGCCCACACCTATTCAAGGCACAGTTTTGGCCATGCCGTGGGCTTGCAGGGCTACCGATTATTAAATATAATGATAACATTCCTATTTGTAATATCTCTCTTTGGATTTTTTTTTTTTAGACAAAGCTAATCATCATAATTCTCCGAGCAATAGTATGAAATCATTAGCATCATATGTTGTTGTAGAGAAAATGGCTCAACCATAAGGTCTACTCATATATGATGAGTTGATTGCTATAACACTAATAAGTTGACTCATCTTTTGAATGAGTAAACTTTATAATATATTTTGAGTTTGTTTTGATAATATGCCAACACATCATTTAATTATTATCAACTTAATTAGTTGGTTATGTGCTATTTTTTTATGCACAGCATGATCTTGCTCACCATGCCGTGTTGGGCTAGTGTATCGTGCAATGTGTCGTGCTTGGCACGGCACGAGATTTTAATCAGGCACTACACGGGGCCCTGATTGGGCCGAAAAAAATGGGTCGTGCTAGCACGTCACGGCCCGTTTGACCCCTATAAACCAACTGAGTTGTAGATATAATTAAATGAGTCACAATATGAAAAATAATTATATGTAATATATATATATATATATATATATATATATCATTAAAATACAATATTTGTCACACATCATCTGCAAGTTGAAGCAAACGAGAATAATTAAATTTTATTCTGAAATAAATTAAATATAATATATAAACATACACAACCATACATACACACACACACACACACACACACACATATATATATATATCATTGTATATATATGTATGTGTGGACACTCACACAGAACAATATGCCTATATAAATACAAACATCAATATATGAGTGTTGTATATATTTATGCATATTTGTTGCTATCTAAATATAGACAACATTATATACACATGCTTATACTGTCATTTATAGATACATAGTGGCAATATTTTAAGGTTTTCATGGCTTAGGCGAAGGGCATATTCAGGTCTATGGTATTGAAAATATTAAAACCTAAATTTTGTATATTTTAGTGTTTTTTTTTTTTTGTAATTATGCAAATATTTGTAAATATTATAAGTGCATATGACCATAATGTATTATTTTTCATCTGTTCTATGACCTTTGTTGAAGATGTCTCTTTTAAATTAACTTTAGACCATTTGTGATCGTTGCTTGTTTTAGAAAATAATTATAAAGCTGCTCAAGGGGCATTGTAATTCAATGGATGTCTACTCAAACATGGTAAGAACAATCTCTGATTTTCTGCTTATAAAATGATTTTCTTCTATTCTCATGCATGTCTCTCTCTCTCTCCATATATATATATATATATATATATATATATATATATAGACACACACACACATATATATGTACAATCATGTTCATGTGTTTCACATGTATCCTCCATCGTACTATAGATAATATTTGTGAATATTATATATACATGTATCCACATTTGGTCGTGTACATCTATATATGCATTTTCTGTGTGTGTGTGTGTGTGTGTGTGTCTGAGAGTATGTGACTATGAGTGAGTGAGTGTGTGTGTGTGTGTCTCAGAGTGTGTGACTAAGTATGAGTGTGTGTGTGTGTGGGAGAGAGAGAATGCATGTGAGAGCGAGTGTGTGAATGTGAGAGAGAGAGAGAGAGAGTGTGTGTGTGTGTGTGTGAATGTGTGTATAAGAGTGTGTGAATGTGTGTCTGAGAGTGTGTGACTGAGTGTGAGTGTGTGTCTCAGAGTGTGACTATAAGTGTGTGTCTCAGAGTGTGACTATAAGTGTGTGTGTGTGTGTTTGTGTGAGTGTGTATGAGAGAGAGAGAGTGCATGTGAGAGCAAGTTGGTGAATGTGTGTGTGAGAGAGAGAGAGAGAGTGTGTGTGTGTGAATGTGTGTGTGAGTGTGTGGGTGTTGAGTGTGTGTGTGTGTCTGAGTGTGTGTGAGTGTGTGTGTGTGTGTGTAAAAGAGAGTGTGTATGTGTGTAAGAGCAACTCCAATGGGAGATGCCAAAAAAGGGGTGCCAAATGTTATTTTACAAACTTGAACAGTATTTGTAGCACCCCTAAATATATGTTTGCTTTAATGGTAGGTGCCAAAATAAGGTGCTATTTTAATAATTAAAAGTTTTTTTTTCAACCTATGAGAAATATTCTTTGAGATGCACAGTAGTCATAACTGTTATTTTGCATCATCTATATTCTCTCTCCAAGGTTGCCAAATATGGCACCCCAAGACAATTGATGACATTTTGTCACCTCTTATACCAATTCTATTGGAGTAAGATTTTTTTATTGTTTGGGTGTCATTTTAGTGGTTATGGAGATGGTACCCCTTATAGCAACTTCCATTGAAGTTGCTCTAAGAGTGTGTGAGTGAGAGTATGTGAATGTGTGTGTGCGTGTGTGCATGTGCATGTGCACGTGCGTTTGTGCGTGCATGTGTGTTAATATCCAATGTTTGGTGGCTCATTGTTACCAATTGGCAGTGCAAAAGGTTGGTTGTGAAGTATGGGCCTCAGATTATACTGTATGTAGTGAATTTTCTGCAAACCGCAGATATTTGCAGCAAATTGCCTGCCTGCCACTCTTACTAATGATATTTCACCCTAATGTTGTATTGCAAAATAATACGTATGTGATGTGTAAGTATTGTCTATATTTGTGATATTCGTCTGTAAGTATAGCAGCTACTTGTAAGTGAGGGTCACGATCTGTTGTCTTATTTTTAGCATACGAATAATAATTTTTATTTTTTTATTTTTTGTGGATTTGTGGTATAAATTGTTTCAATACTAATTAAGGAAACAAACTTGTAACATGGCCACAAAGGTAATAAAAAACTATTATTTTGCCATATATAAATAATAAAAATTATTGTTGTGCTGTTATTAATTTGGTAATGAAGAATTATTTTTCAAAAAAAAAAATTAATTAATTAAATGCATGTTTGTTACCACAGCGTGATGTGCACTATTTTTTTTTTTACATTTACAATAATTATCTTTTCTTTTCTTTAAAAAAATTATTAATTAATTTAAATACTAAAAATTGTGACCAAAATTATATGATGAATTTGAATTCGCCTTTTTTTTGGCACATATCTTGTCAAACACACGAGATTAAATTTCTATATATTGAAAATATATACTTTTAATAAAATAAAATTTATATTATTTAAAACTAATTATATTAAATCTTAATTTTAAATGAATAATCCAAATTAATCAAATGTGCACAATAAAGCATTTAAAATTTAATTTATACTATATATATATATATATATATATTACACGTTATCATTTCGCAATATTAAAATTTAATTTTCTATATTGTTTTGCAGGCGCAAAACAATATAGAAAAAAATATATATAATAATGATAACTAAAAAATCAAAAATTAAAATAATAATTATATATTAATTTATTATTTTTAAAATAGAAGTCAAATCAAATAGAAAACAGTCTTCCCAATTCAGATATCCTGCAAACTCTTATGATCAAAGTTGCACTAATAAAATAAGAATTTGATTTTCGCAAGAATTAGCTAAAACAAAATTTAAATACCCAATAAATCACAAGAACAAAAGATTTAAGAGGGAGAGCTTCATGGGTCAGCTCAATTGTTAGATGGAGGGTTGATCTTGCAGTTTGAGTGGTGACTGGTGCCAAGGAGTTCAAATAAAGATCTGAGGGTTGATCTTTGGGTTCTGCTTCAATTGGAAGGCGGATGTGGCCACCCACATGCCGCATTAGGTCGATGCCAGGCGAGGCAGTCTCTTTCATTCTGATGAGCTTCCATTTCCGAACCACATGCATTACACGACGAATGGTGCTGTGACTTGAGAATCCAAGCCCCACGTGGGAAGGGAAGTGTTTGGATAACATCGGCCTCCTCGGGGCAGATGATGGCGAGATGAGAACGTGCCCCCGGTGTCAAAGAGATGGAAATGTGACTGTTCTTGATTCAGCTTTCTTGTGGAAGAAGCCAAGAAGAGTTGTCCATGAGACTCTTCTTCTTCAAAAATAATGGCCCTGGTTTTTTGCTTTTTCTTTTTTTAAAGAAAACAAAACGACTCGGATTCACGTGGGTTGTATAAAGTGAACCTTGTTTCTGTATTCAACTTTGTAATGTTGATGCCTATCAGCAATGCATAAAGAAGAATGATTACGTGAGTCTCGTTTCTAATTCATGCGTTTTTTTGACCTAAAGCTAAACCTAAACTCAACTAAATTTGGCCATGAAACTAACTTAGGAAAAACCTCATTGAAAATAGGTCTTATCTATTCTATTAGGACTCCCAATGAAATGATAGTAGAATCATTACGGGTCTCCTAAATAGGCTCCCTCTTGAAATTCTAGTTCAAAAAAAAAAAAAAAAAAAAAAATTTACAATTACAAGTTGCACTTTGCTAAAATGGTTGCTCATCATGTAATAGTATACCTCTAGAGGATTTAGTTGGAAGAGATGAACTCAAGGTTGTAGAGTGATCTTATATTAGAGATCATACCCAGTGCACAAGGCTCTTATTTAGAGTGAACTCTAGGAGAGATTAATGTATCAATAAGCTTACAACTAAAAATAAGAGATGATGTGTCTTATGAGTCTCGAACTTGATATCTACAATCGTTGAATAAAAATATATGTTATCATACAAATGTATGATCTCTAATATATGTATGAAACATGATGATTTCCTAAGTGATTACTCATTCTAATACTATTTTCACAAAATTACTTTTAATTTTTGTGTTTTTATGAGATTTTGTGTGTTAGTGTTTGTGTAATCTTGTACAAAAACTCACTCTAAATTTTTTTTTTTTTTTTGGAAACCAAGAGCTTTATGGCCCACTTATGTGGACCCCTACATCCCCTTGGGCCCCTGGAGAACCGAGCAGGTAAGAAATATCTCCAGTACCCCCCATCAGTGAAACTTGAACTCGTGACCTCCTAGACATTGCCAAGAGTCCCAACCAGCTAAGCTCCTTATGAGAGGGGTAAGATAGAGTTCTTATAAGATCTAGTGTGTTAGTGATCAGAGAAAATAAATGAGCAAAGGTTAAATAATTAAAATTTTTGGAGGACTAGATTAGTCCTTTCACCTAGATCAAACTCATTTCATAATCTTCAAGCTAAGCCCAAAGGAGATTATGACTTATTGATGAAATGGAGTATCTTTTTTTGTTTTTTTTTCATAAAAAATACTTTATTGTGTTGTGGGGGTGTTAGTCCCAATGTCCTCACAATTGAGCATGTGCTCCATGACGACACAATTGACCTCTCACAACATCATTTTCATGTGAGGTCTCCAACTCATTTCTCTCATGTTTGATCCAAATATTATGCAATAGTCCTTAAAATCATTCAATATGTGATCATTTTAATTAGAATCAATATAATAAAGATGCCCAAAGAAAAAAAAATCTACTTGGTAAGGATGGGTTTTCAGAACACTATTCACATCATGACATCTCAGACTCAAACCCTAGTAATGAACATGAGTGTCATTCACCATGCAATTATCCCATGTTATTTATATACAAGTAAAACAAAAAAAAAACACGTGATATGTAATTTAAATCATTTATGATCTCTTTTTCACATGCTCAAATCAGATCAGACGCATCCCTCTATTCTTATCCTATAAAGGTAAAATGTCAAGATATTTCTTATCCCTCTCATTTTAATTGTTGTTTCAAAATTTGGCATACATTTATCTTTACATACATATAATATATTCTATTATCTTATGAGTTTCTTTCTTTTCTTTTTTTTTTTTTTGTATAAGTCTAGTATTTTTGAACCATAAAGTATGAATGGCACTTGCACATGAAAACCATGATGGAAAATTTTGCACATATAATTCATTTATTAGGTGATCCACCCTAAGCAAGATGGGCATCTTCAAGATAAAAACAAATCTTGGAAAAAAATGTCTCCTGATAAATAATATTTTAAATATATATTTAATCGATAAATATTAATTTTACTTGCACACAATCTGTATGAAAATAATATTCATATCATGATAAATTGTAATTAAAACTCCAATAATAATCGCCCTTTCATGTTGTCTAATAAATGATTAGACATTTTTTTAGCGTTGTTTTTAATTGATTTTCAAATTATTCAATATAGCGTAAATATGGTGATATTTCAATAATATTTCATTTTCATTCTAAGTGTTTATTATTGATGATTACAAAGATTATGATGATAAAAAGTGTGAGACATCATTTGATGATTATCTCCATGTTAGAGATCAATAATGTTCAAATATTTGTGATTATTTTTCATTTTATGCTTTGCGTGTTCATTATATATTTATATACTTGAGGAAGCTAGACATTTATCCGATAATAATCAAATATAATTAGGGAATCTAATCTGTATGATTATTGTGATGTAATTCGAAGCAATTCTAAGGCACCTAATGATATTTGATACTTTTCAATATTATTTCGTCATATTGATTTCATGATAATTATATTAGTTTTTTTAAACAATATGAAAAGTTTTTAATATATTTTAAAGTTTTTTGAGATAGTTCAATGAAATTTGGTGGGACTCATATAGGTTTGATGCCATTGAAAGTATTCAATGTCATTTGATATTTTCTGATATGTTCGAGATTTTTTTTTTTTTTTTGATTTGAATTTGATGAACTGGATTTCATGATATTAGTAATGCTTTTCTGTGTATTTTCATAGATTTTGATCGATTTTTATAATTTTCAATAGCATTCGATTAAGTTCATTGTCATCAATGACGTAGATGAATGATGTCTCCTCGACTCATTTTGATGGTTTTTGATATGTATTAGTTGATGTAAATGCAATGATATTCACTATTTTTTTTTCCTGTGAGGCATCATATTATTTGATATAGTTTGATATTTTCAATAATATATAATGATTATTCGATGATACTTGGATATGTTTGAAGAATTGGATATTATCAATTCATTTTCAATATACTATTATGATATTTGTTAATTTTTGATTCTTTTTTATATGTGATAACAATGTACATTATACAAAACTTGCCTGTAATTTGTTAATGAAAATATATTTTTTTTTTGAGAATATTTGATGATAATTTGATTTTGTTTGATAATTTTAAATTATCATATTTAACTCTATATTCATCGATGTTTTTTTTTTTTTTGATATTATTCAATGAGTTTTAATGATATTTAATTATTTTCTATGTTTATTCAATGATTCAAAAATTATGTTTCATAATAACTCAATTATATTCAATATTAGAATTTTGATTAAATATGGCTTTCTTACTTTTGTGGATGTATAAGATAATTATTCCTATTAAAGATTGCTCTCCAGATAGATTATATGACAACTGGTGTGCAAAGATAGAAAAGATAAAGAAGAAATTTAAGAAAATTTATCAATTATAAAACATGTGTGCATCCTTACCAATATCTTTATTATTCATTAATTTCCATTCATATTTGAATTGATTGAGTTTATGTTGATCATATGTTTGAACATTGATAAATAATTGATGATTGAAGGCTTGTGTTATGGTGTACTAAATGAAGTCTTGAAAGTAAAATTAATAGAGTTGAAATAAATATTTATGACATATAATCGAAAGTGAATGTTTGAAAGTTAGATATCTACCATTTTATTGAAGGTTTTTTGATGGCCAGGCATCCAAAGAAATTAGTTAACATGACTTTTTTTCATTGTAGATAATGAGGTATAACTTGCATATAATTTTAATTATCATAAAGTTCTCAATTGAAAAAATGAAACTTGGTGGATAAAAATGTAGTGCTCGTGGATGATGATTTAGTTGGCAAATTTGTTTTGTAAAATAATATGTTGGAGCTCAATTAAAATTTCAACCATAAAAGAGCCAACTAAGTTTTAATAAAATAACATAAATTTTTTGTTCATATTCGAATGTTTGAGTTCTACTATTTTCAATGTCAAATTATTATTAAATTTATTTTAGGTGTTTGTAGATTTTGTTCAAAGAAAATTTTATATCACAGGGAAGATGAGTTATTTTATAATGCCTTTAACATAGCACTACACATTTATGGATGAGTGGTTTGAATTGGCAATTTGAGCTAGGCTATCTTGTCTAGCTAGAAACCTACCTTATTTTTCTAGTGTCATGGCCAAATCATTTTGCTAGACCATGTTCCAAGCGAAACTTAGAATGATATGGTGTCACGGTATATACATTTTGGTAGTATGACTCAACCCAAATTTAGAATGTAATGGACCCTTCCTTGTTATGGATACTAGAAGATTCCAAAAAGTCCCATATTATCAAAGGAAAGCCCAAGAATATCTTTAGGCCCGAGATCAATTGATATTCAAGAGTTTTCTAAAAATTTGTTTTTGATAGCATGATCTTGACTCTTAATGTAGGAGGCTCTCGCTATACAATGAAGCCTTTTCTTACTTGTAATTGTTGAAAGTTCTTGAATAATTTGTGAATTATTTTCTCTTTCTCTCTAAGAGTTTCTCTCTCTTGTGTGACTTGTTTGTGTAATTCTATTGCATGAAACAAAGTTAGATTTAACTTAGACTCATGTGGAGAGCAATTCTTCTCCACAAAACTATACTAAGATTTGTGTTCTATCACAAATGGTATAGTAAAGTTGTTATTAGTGAAATCAATTTTAGTAATTAATAACTTTGTTCTTGATATTTATGATGCAAAGGGAAGAGGGAAGAGGGAAGGATACTAGTTTGAAGAATTTTATGTCCTCTGTTGAACCTTATTTGGTTATAGCAAATATGACTATTGGAGAAATATGACATAGTTCATGGGATATCAAAGATGACACCAAAGGCTTGCTCTTCATGAAGGATAAACATAGGGATGGGATGGAAAACACCCTCGGTGTTATAATGGAGATGCTTACCCAAAAGAATGTTGTCTTAGAAATTATTATGGTATTCATACAATAAGAGATGGAAGGGTTAAGAAGAAGGCTTTTAACTTGAATAAGAATAATAGAAGATGATGGGTGTGCTACACCATCCACGCCTCGATCAAATATTCTCAAGCAAAAGGAATTTTAAGGCATATGATTGGAAAAAGATGTTAAATTTCTTTGAGGGATAGAATCATACTTTTGAGTAATAAATATCATTATAGATGTAATCAAGGTTATTACTGCCTCCATATATTTTGTGGATATAGCACTCATTTGGTGGTGTTGGAGAAGTGGTGAAATGAGGTGCAATGATACTCCTATTAACACTTAAGAGAACTTTAAGAAGAGGTTCCATCGATAATTTATGTAGAATATGCAGTGAATGAAATGAGAGCAACATTATTAAGGCTCACACAAGGTGAAGAAGTATGAGAAAATGTATAGGAATTTTTTGAGCCGATGTACCATATTTATCACATTGGCAAAAGGAAGACACTTTTCCTTTTTATGGATAGTCTAAAATCATAAAAAAAATAGGAGCTACAAAGAAAATATATTCAAATTTCATTCAGGCCATATCAATAGTAGAATCCTTGGTTGAATTCAAGAAATCAGAACAATAAAAATCTTCTAGAAACAAAGATGAAAGTAAAAAGGACAAACAATTCAAGGACAATAATGAGAAATTTTTTCACCACAAAGAAAGAATTGCTCAAGTTAGAAAACTATCATTAATATGCTTATATCTATTCGATCACACAAAATACATGACTGACTAAGTAGTGGAAAATTATCCACATTTACCATGGTGATGAAGGATATAAAGAATAAGCTACTAGACATGGCTCAATTATGTTGAATTTCATCACCATTGAGAAGATAAGTAAGCAAAATGGATTGTTCATAGATATTATCATAGCTGGCCATAGGATCACCTCTCTAATTGACACTAGAGAATCAAATATTTTCCTTTCTGATGATACTACAAAGAAGCCACACTTGGCTATAACCAAAAAAATAAAAGGATGGATCAAAACCATAAAATTGAAGGAAGTCCCAACTATTGGAGAAGCACATGGTTGCAATGTAAATTGAGAAGGGAATGGAAATTATTAAGATAATTCCTTTTGATAGTTATGATTGTATCATTAGACTAGATTTTCTCGATTAGGTCAATACACTCGTGGTATTATTTGTCAATTGTTTATGCATCATTAATTTTAAATGTCAATTTATCATTCCGATAAGAAGATAAATGATAAAACTCATGAATATAATTTTGACAATTCAACTATCTAAAAGAGTAAAGTAGGATGAAATAACTTAATTTGCCTCTTTAAAATATCATGTGACTAGGGAACAAGAATATGAGATTCCAAGGGATGTTCAAGAACTCTTAGAGTCATATGGAGATATCATATCTATTAGAGTTATATATACTAAAAGTTATTTTATTATTATGAATGTTTATTTTATTTCAAATAAATGTCTATTACTTTTATTTTTATGAGAATCTAAATGAGTTATATTTGTATTCAAATACTATGCATGTGTCCTTTTTATAGTACATAGACAATAATTTAGTGCGTAGAGTTTGGCTTATATATGTAATATCTAATCATCTATTCTTATAAAATATAAGTCATTTGTTCATTGTCTACATGGAATTTGACACATCATTGATAAAATTGTAGCACAATGCTTCAGTAGGTCTGTATTGACTTTGAGGAATGTTAAAGTTTTAACTTTTTGTACGGATACACTTATGTGTATTAAACATGATCAAATTGGGATAATTATTTTATACTAACATATTAAATAATTAATATCTTATGGTTATTATGAATATTATTACTCTTAATCTCGAAATAATTAATAAACATTTATATTTATTGTTAGTTATTTTGATTCACAAAGAGAGATTTTGGTGTACCAATAACTTTGTTGAGTCAGATAACTATAATAATTTTATGATAAATATTAATTATTAATAGAATTTATGTCCTATTAATTAGATTAATGATACTTTCTTCAAGAAACTTAAGTTTTAATTATGTCAAACCTTATAAGTAAATTTTAATTCAACATATTAAATAAATTAAGTGAAAGGTCTCAATGTAACAATCATATATTGATTAAATAAAATTGTCAGTAATTTAATTTAATCAGGGGGTATATGCAACCATAATATGGGGAGATTAATAAGTAATTAATAATATATGGCTCGGATTATAATTTTGAATAAATGAGAAAGTATAAAATATAATTTTTTAGTAGACTAAATTATAATTAATATAAATGAGTTCATATATTAAAATTGGGAGCCTAAAATTTTATTTTTAGCCTTTAGGTCTCTATCATACCCATCACATAAATCATAATTTATAACAACCTTTTATTTCCTTTTTTTAAGTAAAGTTACTTTGTGACTAGAAAAGTATGGCTATCAAATTAATATATGAAAAGAAAAGAAGTCACTCTCTATAATTTTTACTGCAACTCCAACCGGAGTTGCTGGGTGCCATCCCTAAAATGACACCCAAAATATTATTTTTTTAGCTCCAATGGGGATGGAATCGGGGTTGCCAAAATGACATCCGTGAAATTTGGGTGCCATAAATGACAACCTTTGAGAGAGAAATAAAATTAATTATGCAATCCACTTTGTTTACTGTACATATCAGCGCATGTATCCAACAGATATATTTTAATTTATTTAATAAAATTGAATGGAATGCTACTGAACACTTCATGCCATCCGCTTTGTTTTTTTCGAATGCGCTACTACACGTCTTCCTTCCTTCAATCCAAAAAAATCCAAAAAACATTATTCTTTACCTTCAATCCTTGCATTCTGTCCTTACATTCTTCCATTAATCTGCCAGAAGAGAAATAATTTCAAAAAAAAAGTGTTGCCACCTCTTTTATTTTAAATTTTGATTTTAAAATCATAGTAGATAATTTTTTAATTTTTTAAATTGTTTATAATTTAAATTTTTGATATATTCAATTAAATATTTTATAAATTGCTCATTCTATAAATTAATTAGAATATTTTTTTTGTAGATGAATTTGCAATGTCATAGTTCATTAACTGATTTGCTAATGAACGAGGCCGATTTATATGATGATATTATTATTCAGAGCAATCCAGCAGATTTGGCACCGGTATAAAATGGAATCATCCTAAATGTGAGTAAGTCGCAATGGATAAAGAACTTCTTTGTAGAAGAAGATAAATTAATTGTGTTTGCATGGCTAAATAAAAACAATGATTCAATTATCAGGAATCAACAATAAAGTGGTGCAATTTAGTAAAGAATATCACAATACTTAGTACTTAATAGAGGCAATAACGAAGAGCATTCCCTGCCTTCTATTAAAAGTCATTGGACTAATATAAATGCAAAATACAATAAATTTTTTGATTTTCATAGTCAAATAGAAAGACTGCAACAAAGTGGACATACCGAGCAAAATAATGTAAGATTTATACTTTTAATTTAGACACTAGCAAGATATGATATCTAAACAATTTATTGAATTATTTCAAATGGTTTTAGGTTGATAAAACGAAAAAAATATTTGCTAAGATAATTGGAAAACCATTTCAATATGAGTATTGTTAGAATATATTGAAAATGGAGCAGAAATGGAATGATAGTTTGACCAGCAATAAGAGAGCAAAAACTCATTCAACTGGTAGTCTTGATGAATCAATTCATGTTAAATCCAGCTATTCAAGTCCATATTTAGGGGATAGCATTGAACTATCATCTTCTCCCAATCTCAATTCAATAGGCCTTTGGGCAAAAAAGTTTCAAAGAAAAAACTTAAAAACAAAGATAAACAAATTGATGTTGAAAGATCAATAGATTATTATCACTGAAATGAAAGAATGAAAATAGAACGACAAAAAATTGAGCGACATGAAAAAATTTATGCTCAACAGGAGATAACATTGGAGCAACATCATAAACAGTTAGAAATTGAAGAAAACACGTGCAAAAAATTCAAACACAAAATGAGATAACAATTATGGAAACCAATACTACTAGCATGGACCAAATTTCTTCCACATATTGGAATAACTTAAAGATGGAAGTTATGAAAAAATAGAGTTTTATTTTTGAGTCATTATTTAATATGTTTGAAATTGGAATTTAAAAGATAATTTAAAATTAAAATACATTAAAGTATTAAATTGGTATCTCATTATGGCACCTATCATTGGAGCAAAAAAATATTTTGAGGTGCCAAAACACTATTCAAGGTTCCAAAATAATATTTGGCACCCCGTATTTGGCAACTCCCGTTGGAGTTGCTCTAATGGTTTGAGCATGATATAGGATATGAGAGAAGACTTGAAGGAAAAGCATCAACTGACAAATCATTCCAGAAAGATTGTTAAGATGTACATTTGAATCCTATTCTCGTAGCCTTATGTTTGAATTGAAAATGGTTCAATTATGTATGTGCAATCACTATGGATTTTAGATCTAATAAGATGGATTTAAGATCAAACAATATCCTCTAAATTTCCCAAGAAATTACTATCTGAGAGAAAAGTTTGTCATAAATTAGAATTGACGTTTCATGCTCAATTTCGAACTAGGGTTCCTTATTGAATGACACTACTAGAATTTAAGGAGTTAAAAAAATGATTTAAAAAGTTAATTGATATAAAATTTATCCAACTATCAAAGGTATCCCTATGGAGCACATTGTACTATCCTAATGAAAATGGAACGAGTCCCTATGAATATGTATTAATTATCAAGTCCTCAATAATTCTTTGTAATATCCTTTTGACATACAAATATACCTGTGATATTTTGCAACCTCAAGAACAAGGTATTTCAATATTTTCTTGATTGTTGTGTGGTCATATACTTTGATTATTTCATAATTTATAGTCTATACTTGTAGAACTTGGGAATTACTTAAGATAAGCATTTCAAGTACTAAAAGATAATTGATTATATAAAAAATGAAAGAAGAATATATTTTGCCAATGAGAAATCTAATTTCTAGGTCACCTTATAAGGAATGGAATAATTCAAATTGAAAAAGAAAAATAATAATGAATTATGAATGAGTGGGAGCACCAACTAAGATAACATAATTAATATAATATATCAAGTTGATGAATTGCTTTAGGTATTTAATTCAATAATATTTTCACATTATCACATCTTTGACAAATTTATTGAAGAAACTTCATGTCTCAACATGAAATTTTTGAGCAATTGAAGTGGATTGTTACTAAAGAACATATGCTAGTGTTGTGTTCATGACAAATCCCTAGGATAAAATGTTGTGCTCATGAGATCTCCCTTTCATAGCTAAATACTTTATTTAGTTGTAAGTATTTGATTCTAACCCCATGATATTTTGTTTCCCATTATAATTTTTGATCTTCGTGTGCATGTTACAGAAATAAGTTAGCAATGATGCCTAGTGACTTGAATGGAAAAAAAAGATGTTGAGTGGTGGAAAAGGTACCGAATCAAAAATAGAGGGTGAGAGGGCATTTCCTTCTTTCACGAGGGAATTTGGATGTAGTGTCGGTTAATCTACCTCTTTATGTTGTTTCAATAATTTCTTGACCATCTTATATTGACATTGTATTGACCTAACATTTCTTCTTGGATGACATAGTTTGTCTCCACAAAGCTAAAGTCTCTAAGGTTCATAAGCCAATCAGGACTTAGATGCCTTCATGATTAGGGACTAGTTTGTGGCATGAACATGAAGGAAGGTAGTTGGTACTAAAGATGAAATCTCATTTCATGCATCAACATCTTGATATAAGAGGCCTAAATGGGACTCTCATATTGATGATAGAAGGGGAATGGAGTTGTTAATAGTAGGAATAGTTAACACTTCCTAGACTTGCACCATTGTAGTGGCTCGAGCCATTGGATAGGATGAACCAGAGAAATTTAAACTAGGATTTTTTATGTCTAGACCATCCAAGCATATTATGATGATGTTCAGAATAATTCTTCATTCTTTGAAAGAAATGTGGCAGAGCACATTCACTAGCAGAATGGTGAAAGTGATAAGTTTGAACATGTGTCTATACATTGAGTAGCTAGTAGAAATAGCTACCAACATGGTTGTTCTTTCATCATGTATGGTTAGGGGTGTACTACTATCTCATTGTGTAGTGTTTAGTTATTAGATCTTGTGACTTATGATGTGTAGGAGTTATACCCTATATTAAAGAGGGTGAGGGTCCATGTAGATTGTGAAGTATGTCATACTTTACCTCCTTTATATCTCTTGACCATGTCACAATACATAATACTTAAGGATGGTATACTATTGTAGAATCACATCTTCAAAGCGATTGATGAATTGGTTAGAATCTTAATCTAAGAATTCTCTCTAGAACCAAGTCTTTAGTTTATGTCCATGTTCCTAACATCCAGATAATTTTTATCATTTGAGATATGGCATGATAACATGTAGAATTGTTCCTTCAATACATGGATGCTAACATTTTATGGAAGTATATTATGTAGGCTATGGAAAGGAGCGAAGAATTGGAGGTGACTTTGTTTGAAGTTCACCTTCTATTGCATAAGCGGTAAGTCACAAGTTTGAATGAGAAACCCTTGTAAAGCACTAGATTAATATCTTAGACAAAGTGAGCTTGTCATGTTGCTCTAGTTGAGGCAAAATAGGTTGTGTTAGCTTCACCTTCTATTGCATAAGCAAAGTCCCATGTAGAGAAAGTGTGGGTCTACCCAAGTGATTTCCATAAATCTCATTGCCTAGCTTTGTGAGCACATGTCATGATTATTGTTCATTTAGTTCTTCTTGATAGGACCTAAATAATGATTAGGTGTATAGTTATTTGATTATTATAGATAATTGGCCTGCTAAGACTTGTACTTTATGAGTTTCTTTAGCTTTTAGTTGAAATATGCATATGCTCAAGTATTGATGGTAGTAGTAGACCAGTATGCTTACTTATAAATGATTATAATTATTATTTATTAAATGATAACAATGGCTGCTGCTACTATGAGGGCATCAACTCATCCATTTTTATTTCATAACACATGATTTATTTTACAATCAATCACAATTTCTTGCACAAGAAACATGACCTGTGCAAATGCAATTGTAATACTTAACACTTATGTTCTTGTTAGCAACCATGAGCTTGGAATGCAGAGACACCATTGTCATGCATGGTACTTATTGTCAACTTGAAGGTAATAGTAACATTCAATATAATTGCAAGTATTTAACTAGCACATATGCATCTATTGAAAATTGCTGATGATCTCATGCCAACATCCTTTTCGAGTCATCATACTTAACCCTAGTACAAAAATACATGTGATGAGTGATTATTACTAAATGTATATTTCAAAAAACATATCAAATATCAATGGAGATCATCAAATTTTTTTGAATATCATTAAAATGTAACAAATATATTGAAGTTATCAAGTATATTTGAGAATCGATGAACTTTATCATAAGTTATTGAAAACATCAATAAAAAAAAATTAATATTTATTAAGAAACAAACTACCAAGTAACTTTATATATATTTTCATGACCATAGGCATTCTCACTCAGGATATCACCCATCAAGAAACAAACTACCAAATAACTTTATCAAAGAAATTAAGTTTCTTTGAATATCGCTCACGAGTTATGACATGTTTGGTTTGATTAGTTAAATTTAATAAGATTTAAAATACTTTAAAATTTTATGTGAGGGATTTTAAGGTTTTTAAAATGGAATGCCTTGGTAAATTCAGTAAAATGCTTACAACCTCAAAAATATAGTGGAAGAAAGTACACAAAAATATGTCAAGATCCCTCACATCTAGCCATTTAAAATAGATTGAATTTTAGAGAATGTCATGAATAAGCATAAACTATCAAGTTAGGGTATTCACAGATAAAAAAAATTCATTTATACAAAATGGCCCTAATGGCCAAATATATAACAAAGTTACCTCAAAACCATAAGAATATCCACAAAAGCATGGATTAGATATGTCTTTAAAAGAATGACCCAAAACTAGAGGTGTCAACCGGGCCGGGCCGGCCCGGCCAGACACAAGGCATGGTTCAGCCGTGCCTGGGCCGGCCCGGCACGGAAAAATTCCGTGCCCGGGTTAGGCACGAGCCGTGCCGTGCCTAGCCCGGCACGGTTCGGCCCGCGGCACGGCACACCTGCACGGGTTTGTCCCGTGCCGGGTGTCCCGTGAGCCCAACCCCACGATGGCCCCTCCCGCAAAAAAGACTGCGGGTCGGGTCTGATTCGACCCAACCCGCGGTCCCCCTGAATCTCGAACCATACGGACATGCAAGCTCGAGCGGGCCAGGCAAGGCATGGCACGGCCCGTCGTGCCTGCGGCCGTGCCTGGCCCGGCACGGTGGCACGCTCGTGCTCAAAAAATTCGGGCCGGGCTGGCCCGATCCATTTGACACCTCTACCCAAAACCCCCTTGTGCACTTGTGGTGGAGTTCCACTATGTGAATGTGGTGGTTGTCAGGCTAGAAACTAGTAAATCTCTCTCAAGTCTTCGATTAATGGGGGTGGGTGTGTGTGTTAACATGTGGGAGTAGTCGCTAGGATAGAGCTAGCAGATTATTTTTTCCCTCTACATATCTCGATGTTGTATGGTGGAGCCTTAATATGCATAAACTATATATGTTTGTGAAAATGGAATGGGAATTGAAAAATAAATATATTGAGAACTTACATACATATATATTATAGGTTTATGAATTTATATAGCCATGTATGTGTATAAATATATGTATGAATACTACAAAACTTTTTATTGGACTCTTAAATTGTATATTGGAATAACATGTAGCTATGAAGGTAAAACATAGATTTAAATACATGCTTGCAGATATATACGAGAAAGTGTTGCTATGAAGGTAAAAAATATATTTCTTGGAGTCTTAAATTATATATTGGAAAAACATATATGGCTATGAAGGTAAAAAATATATTTCATATATTTTTTTCATGTTTTCTTGAAAATTTTCTATTAGCCATTAGTTGTTCATCCTTATTTTTTCCAAGTAAATAAAATGTTGATGACCATACCTAATTCTGAAACTTGCAGATATATACGAGAGTTTTGGTGGAACATTTAGATGATTTTTTTAAAATATATGCCATCAAAAATATATGAAATTTCATCAAACTCAAAAAGATAGTCATTAAAATACACCAAATATTGTATTTTTCACATAAAAAATAAAACTTTATTAATAATAATTGTTAAGCTTAATAATCATGATTTTAATTGATAAATCTATTTAAATGTAGATGTAATATCATTGTAGGAAAGATATTTTTTTTATTTATTGATCTAAAAGAAATCTAAAAAGAAATTCTTTATTGTTACTAAAAAGAAAAATCATGAAATAGATAAATTTAATGAGAACTAATAATAAATCCCATGTGATGGGTTGATCAAAGAAATAAAAATTCATGAAAATCCAAGCAAGACCTAGCTAGAATGAGACCTCAACTAGTTAGGGCCTAGGCCAAGCTTGGGAACTTGGATTTTTTTTTATTGTTGGCCCAGCCCACTAGCCAAGGTTTTCCTAGTTAGCCCATTCCAACAACTCAAAAAAGGTTTGAATATATGATATTTCCAGAAAAAAAAATAGAGTAAAACTTAATTCAAAACTGTCTAAACAATTTAAATTGCAATAAACTATGCCAAATTACCTAAAAGTAAAGTAAAAAAATAAAATTTGACTATATTAATACATTATTTGATGTGAAAATACAAATTCAACAACTCTAACTTGGTGAAACAAAATAAAAATTCTATGTTTTAGCTTAGTCACATGATTTTTAACAATGTCATTTAAGTGGATTATATGATGCGGGCTTCAAAATGTCATTTTTTTTATAATCATGAGTTTTCTAATTACCTGACATGAACCTCGACTATTCTCACATAAAGATGTATATTTCATTATTTTTCCAATTCAACAAACTATTCTCACATAAAAATTCTCTATCTGTTATTCAATATTATTGCTGATATGCATCCAAATAACTAATTAAGATAATGAAAATTAGTAGCCATTATTAGAAATTAGACTTGGGTCTAACTCATTTAGAAAAGATAGTTCTGATGGAGAGAAAATAGAAATCTAGACCATATATAAAATATGACAAGTAGTTAGAATTTTTTGATGTGAGATATTTTAATACATTGTCTTCAAGCTCAATGTTGACATCTGAGACATGATGTTTTTTTTTTTTTGCAAGACAAAATATCTGCAAGTATCTATATTTATTTTGAAACCATGTTAGAAATTGGGCTTGGGCTAAAACCATCACAGTTACTTAGAATTTTCTGATGTGAGATATTTTAACGGAACCTCCTCATGCTCAAGGTTGGACATATACAGTCGACTCATATTCCTTTAGATAGTATGATATAAATTGATTATGTTCCAAACTCATTCTCATAAGCTAAATTAAATGGAGTGTTAACTCAGAACATATATAAACATCATAATTATTTTAAATTTTATGATGTAATATATTTTAACACATGCTCCTCTCTCTCTCTCTCTCTCTCAGGTTGGACATATGAGGCATGATGTTTCTTTTATGTAATTAGACATCTATCAGTGACTTATATTCCTTCTAATACCATGTTAAAAATTAGGTTTTTACCAAACTCATTCCCAAAAATCAGCTCAAAAGAAGAGAGATGTCACATATTATATATAAATATCACAATCAATTGAAATTTTATGATGTGAAAAATTTAGAAACCCATCATTTTTTTAATGAAATTATAGGCACACTAGTATTCATATTTTAGACTGGGATATTTATATTTAGAAACACAAAAGCAACACAAATAAAATAGAAAAAATGACTATTGTAAATGAACTACTAAGGAGAGCAAAAAATCATATATGTATATATATATATATATATATATATATATTATATATTATATTTATTTTTTTATTAAAGATGGTTTTATGGCCCAATTTATTTCATTAGATTGTTATAACTTATAAGTTTCTAAGTCACAAATTATAACTTATAAGTTATAACGAGTTGTGTAAAGTTGTTAGATAACAAATTGCATGAACTTGTCATTTAAACTTGTTAGATAAGGAGTTTACAAAACTAATTTTCAAACTAGTTGTATAAACTCATTACTTTACGAGTTGTGTAAAGTTGTTAAAAAATAATTTTCATAAACTTGTCATTTAAACTTGTTGGATAAAGAGTTTACAAAATTCATTATCTAACAAGTTGTGTAAACTCATTACTTAACGAATTGGGTAAACTCATTGGATGGCGAGTTGTGTAAATTTGCTACCTAACAAATTGTGTAAATTTGCTACCGAAAGAGTTGTGTAATCTGGTTGTGTAAAAGTTAAAACTCATTTTATAAAAATTTATAACTTATGTAAATGTATTAAGGAGGTTGCGAGTTATAATGATTTATAACTTAGAAACTCCTTTACATATATATAAACTTATAAACTCATCTATAACTTAAGGGTATTTTTGATATATTTTCAAAATAATGTACTTATAAACTCATCTATAACTTAAGTGTATTGAAGTACTTGTCTAAGAATCCTTGTACTTGCAAGGATTCACAAAGCAGAGAGATGAAGAACACAAAGAACATAGAAGAAGATGAGTAGTTCATAAAAGAGAGAAGAAGAAGAAGAAGAAGAAGAAGAAAATATCTGATAATTAATACAGATGAATTAGAAGTTATAGTGATTGTGAGATGCATGGTTTATATATCCCACATTTCAATTTATGATAAAATCAAATAAAATCAATAATGTCAGAACATTTTGTGGTGTACAAACTTCTTAACTTAAATATGAATCTGAAAATATTTCAACCTGATTATCAACTAATGTGCTTGGCCCTTTAATGAATCGAGTCCATTTATTTTCTAAATGGCCTTTTGGCCCACATTCTTTCCTATTTTGTGAAATAAATGTTAGTCATAGTATCCTTCGAAATTATATGTGCCTATCCTTGGGTAATGACTTTGTAAATATATCAGTCACTTCTTCAGACCTAAAAACCCACAATTTCACTTCATTATTTTCTATTGTATCTTTAATGAAGTGATATTTTAAACCATTATTTTTGATTCTGTTATGTAACACAACATCTTTAGTTGTGATAATAATGGATTGATGACATATAATAATGGTGGATTCATCCACTATTTCATTTTTAAGTCAATCAGAAACTTTCATAACCATGAGCATGAGATGTAGCTACCAAAGTTAAAATATATTCTACTTATGCAATAGATAATATAGTAGTTGATTGTTTCTTGGATAACCATGAAGCTATTGTAGTTTTGAAGGAAAATATGTATCCATATGTACTTTTATAGTCATCTGGACACCTTCCCCAGTCATTATCACAATAACCCATGATATTTGTATTGCCAGTTTTAGAATACTTTAATATAAGGTACAAAGTTTTTTTAAGGTATCTTAGTGCTTTCTTTGCAGCACCAAAATGTAAATGAATTGGTGTGCGCATAAATCTAGATAGTAAGTTTACTACATAGACTATGTATGATCATGTAGTTGAGGCAAACATCAAGCTTCCTATAAGGATCGTGTATGTGTTCTAATCAACTGGCCTACCTTGGGTAGAGGTCAGTTTTTGATTGGCTATTAGGTGTGTTGACAGATTCTTACAACCTTCTAGTCTATACTTTCTTTATATTAAGAATATATATTTGGTTAGGTTTATAACTACCATAATGGGTTCTTGCAATATTTTTAATCTCAAGAAATGATAGAAATATATCTGACATCTCATATCTTTTCATCATATCTTTCCTAAAGGAGTCTATTAATTCAGTTCTACTACTAGTAAAAATAATATCATCAACAAAAATTGAAATAATTCATAATTCTAGCATTATGAATTTTTTTTATGTATAATGTAGGCTCATTCATACTTCTATTGAACCATTGATTAAATAGATATAAGTTGATTTTATGATACCAAGCACAGGGTACTTGTTTTGACCCATAAAAAATCTTATTTAATTTATAAACAAAGTGTTCAACTCCCTTTTTAACAAAACTAGGGGGTTGGTCTATCTAGCTTTTTTTTTAGAAAGTTAATCTAGAAGGTAGACTTAATGTCTAGCTAGGATAGAGGCCACGTCTTATGTCCTGCTAGGGCTATTATAAGTCTCATAGTCTCCAATCTGGCTACTAGAGTAAGTATCTCAAAGTAATCATATCCAACTTTTTGGGAATAGCCTTTGGCTACCAATATGGCTTTATATATGGGTGTCTTACTATTTATTTTGTCTTTAATTTTAAATAATCATTTAACCCCTATGCTATGTTTATTTTGAGGTAGGTTAACTAAGATCCAGATATTCTAGTCTATGGTATCTATTTCCTTCCTCATGACCTGGATTCATACTTGATGTTGTACTATCTCTTCAAAGTTGAGTGACTTACCAGAAGAGTAGTTATATCTCTAGTATATGTCATATAATATTTTATATTTAATGTAAGTACTTAACTCATCAATTAATTCATCCACATTACTATTATATTCTATCTCAGATTTAGAGGAGGTCTAGACATACATTTTCTAATTAGCAGAATCGGTGTTTTTCACTGGTATTTCTATTGGAGCCAATTCTATATAAGAGTATTGTTTACTTATTTTTTTGTAATCTTCTCATTTTACTTCCTCATCAAACAACACGTCTCTAATTATAAAAAATGTCTTGATTTTTGGTGAATACAATCTATATCCTTTGGATTGTAGAATATATCCAGCCATAACACATTTCAAACTCTTCAAGTCTAATTTGATTCTTTTCTATTTTGGGATATTAGAGTGACAAATACTCTCAAATACTCTCAAGTGGTTTGCACTTATTTTCTCCCACTCCAAACATGTAATGGAGTGATATTATGTAGTGCAGAGGTGGGACATATATTTAGCACATAAACTATTATATTTATAGTTTCTGCCCAAAAATACTTGGGCATGAGTTTCTTTGTCAATAATATTTTGGTCATCTCTATTATTATTCTGTTTCTTCTCTCCACAATGCCAATTTGTTATGATGAGTAAGACATGGTTAAGTATCTCTGAATTCCTTTCATATCACAGAAGTCATTAAACTTTGGGGAAAAAAACTCAATTCCACTATTAGTTCTGAGAGTTCAATCATTCATTACCATCACTCAATCATGTATAAAAACTTTTCAAATAGGTTAAAGGCCTCTAATTTGTGCCTTATGAAGTATACCCAACTTCATCCAAGTACAATCATCAATAATCAATATAAAATTAGTATTGTTTGCCAATGATTGAACAGACAAAAAATAACAAATATCTACATGGATTAGTTCAAGAGGTGTGCTTGAACTATAGGCAACTTCTTTTAAAAAGAGTTATCTGGACTATTTTCCTAAAGCACACTTCTCACAAACAAAAATGGGTATGTTAAGGCTAGAAGGCTGACTGCTTATTAGTCTCTTTCAACTATGAAGTTTTAATCTTCTATAATTTAATTAGCTCATCCTTGTGCCATAGACTTGTCTCTTGTTCATTGTGCATATTTAATACAATATCTATATTTTGATCAAGGGTTAAAGGAAAGCTTATGCATCTAGATATTTCTAATGTTGAGAGAGCATTTCCTAACTCTTGAACATATATAGTACATAAGTTATTTTCAAATACTAGGTTATACTCATTCTCGATGAGTTGACCCACACTTAGGAGGTTCTAGTCAAATTTTGGAACCAGCAGTACATTGTTAATAATTTTTTTCTTGTGAGAGTAAAAATTTTGACCTTGCCTCTTCGTTTTACTTTGACAAAATTACCAAATTCCCATTTTTACTTGTAAACTTACTAATGATTATAAATTCACAAATATGTCAGAGTTTCCAAATATATGGTTTAAGCAACCATCATCTAAAAACTAAGTATTAGGAGGTGCAATACTTATAGCATTTGAAACATAAAATATGTGTTTTTCTAAGGATTTCATCTTAGCACAACTAGCATGTTGTATATGTTTCAACATAAAGTACTTAGATAGATGACCGATTTTTTTACAGTTCAGTCTTTGATTCTTGGAGCTAAACCAACAATCTGATACTATATAATTGTTTCTCTTACATATATTACATGTGTAAGAAGATATCCTTATTGAAGAAGTGTTGGTTTTTATTGGGAAAGTAAGGTTTTTGCTCTTGTCTCTTGGTTTATTTTTATTTATAAACTTTGTTATCATTTGGTTATCTTGTTGTATTCCACTTGTATTATTCTTATCTTTTACTTCCTTTGCATGTGGTATCCATTTGGTTTGCATAGGTGACTCAATAGAGGGCCCAATTTTTTTGAATAATCTTTTCTCATATGGAGCACTCGTTGGATAGTAATCTCAACAAGCCCTTGGTTTCTTCAATTGCTATAACTACAATAATAAATGAGGTGGATAAATTATTAGGAGAATTTGTATTTTTTATTTTCAAGTTCTCAAAATCTTTTCTCAAGGAATGGAGTAGAGTTTCTAGGAATTTTTTTTCATCCATCTTGAAACTCTTCTCGAAGTAGATCCCTTGCTTACTTAGCCTTGGTGCATAAGTATAATAAAGGAAAAAATAGCATTGCTAATACCCTGTTAGATGAATAGTATTGCTTTAGCGTTTGAATTTTTTTAGTTCTCTTGCCTTTTATATCTTTTTTTCTTCAATAGAAGCCAGATTTTCAGGCTTTAAGTAATTATCATCAATAAGCTCCCAAACATCTTGTTATACAAAAAAGAGTTTTCATTTTTAACATACTAATAATCATAGTTTTCTCCACCTTGCAAGAGTATAAGTATAAACCATGAGCTTGAGAAGATGATATTTGATGTCAAAATATTTTTGTTTTAATATAGATGAAAAAATGTAAATAGAAATTTGTGAATCTTGTTTAATAAGTACTAATTTTATACAAATTAACTCTGGATCTAACCAGATTTGCTTTGAATCTAATATATACGTGTATTTTTATTTAAATCTATGCAAAAACCCAAATAATGATTAGTGTCTGGAGAAGAAACAAGATATTTTTGAGAAAAAACTTCAATCACCAACTAGCACCTTCTTCTGATACTAGATATTAAAGTATCTATCTAATAATCGTTGTATTTGTAAGGATTCATAGAACACGGAGTTAAAGAACTCAAAAAACATAAAACAATAAGATGAGCAATTCAAAGAGATAGCAAAAATAATAATAATAAACAATAATTTTAAAAAATGAATCAACAGTTATGGTGATTGTGGGGTGAGTGTAAAGGTGTCAAACGTGCCGGGCCGGGCCGGCCCGGCACGTTCTTAAACAGTGCCCGGGCCCGTGCCATGCCCGGGTTAAGATAATCTCGTGCCGTGCCGTGCCTGGCACGGCACGCCGGCACGGGTCCATCCCGTGCCGGTTCACGCAGGCACGCGTGGCACTGGCGGCGTGCCACGCGTGCCGTGGCGTGAGTCGTGAGTCACGACTCACGCGTCAGGCGTCATGCCATGTGACCCATCGGGCCATCCCCCGGCCCCCCCCCCCCCCCCCCCCCCCGTTAAAAAGACCGCGGGTCGGGTCCAAACAGACCCGACCAGCGGTCTTTTCTGCCGAAACCCGATTCCCGACGCCCATAGACCCGATCCGAGGAATTCCAACGGCAAAAAAAAAAATTTCAAACTTGAGCGATTTTCAGCCCTTGGATTCACCTCCAACGGCTAGGGGGCAGAATCCAATGATCCTCGTGATTCTGCCCCTTAAAAATCATAAAAAAATTCAAAAAATTAATAAAAAAATATTTTTTTTTTAAATAAACAATCTTTAGCCTATAAATTCTACCCCCCTCCCTATGATACTTATGTTTTTCAAAAACATAAAACCTCTCAATACTTTCTCTCTCTTACATAAACCGTGCATCTCTCTCTCGGGCCTCGTGATTTTGATTTCGGCTTCGATTTTCGTGAAACTCAACTTGAGTTTTGAACATCAGAGCTTCCTGCGGTGCACCTTGCACGTGACTGACCTCATTGCTTTTACCGGGTAATATATTTACGTTTTTTTGTACTTTCTCTCTCTAAAGCTTCTCTCTCTAGAAAAACTTACGAAAAATAAAAAATGACAAATACACCTAACACGTATTTAAATTTGGAAAATGAAAATGTTAGTGTTACACAGACGTCTGTGGCTCCTGAAACTTTGGTTTCTCCTGTCGTCCCAGCCCAAAGTTCTAAAAAACAAAAAACTAGGAGGACTTCTGTAGTTTGGACACATTTTAAAATCATAACACAAGTAGATGTTAGGGGTGAGGAACATGAAATGGCACAATGCAAATATTGTATGAGACTTTTAACATGCAAGAGTACATGTGGGACTGGGCACCTCAAGAGGCATGCTGAAATATGCTCCAAAAATCATGGACCGTTAGATCCTAGGCAAACCCAACTTGGCACTACATTTTTTGAGACTGGATCGAGTTCAGTCTCAAAGTTTACACCCTTCGTATACTCCAGCGAGTTGGGTAGGGACGGCATGGCCAGGCTCATCACATTGATGGGTCTTCCGATCAGATTTTCGGAAGATCCGAGGGTAGTGCGCATCATGCAGACTTATTTTCAGCCATCCTATCGTAGGATTCCTATGTCCACATCTAGGAGTGACATACTAAAGATATATAAGTTAGAAAAACAAAAAAATAATTAAGGAATTTTTGGCATTTAGTGGAGTGGTGTCCGTGACGTCCGATATATGGACATGTCACGATGATTCTTCTTATGCATGTCTCACGAGTCATTATATAGATTCTAACTGGACAATCAATAAAAAAAATATTAGGATTCACTGAGATTCTTCATCCTCATGATGGCCCGGCCATTTTTGAGTGTATGATGAAAATATTTAGGGAATATAAAATTCAAAATAAAATTTTTAGTGTCACTTTCGATAATGCTGCGAATAATGGAGTAGCGATCAATATGTTTTTTAGGAATATTAGAGACGTACCATTAGGAGAGATATTTCATGTCAGATGCATGTGTCATGTTATTAACCTGATAGTTCAAGCGGGTATGAAGGTGTGTTCCCCCGCGTTGGAAAATATACGCAATGCACTCAAGTATATTCGCACTCCTCGCAGACTACAAGAGTTTGGTAATCTCTGTTTGTCTGCGAATCTTAAGAAGAAGAAATTCCAATCAGATGTGAGACATCGTTGGAATTACACGTACCTGATGTTGGAATCATGTGTTGGATACGAACACGTGATATCCGACTACGTCAATAGTAAGAGTGGCGAACTTATTATTGACGACACTGACTGGGCTTCAGGAATTTCATAAATGAAATTCCTGAAGATATTTTATGACACGACGAATATGTGTTCGTTGGTTTATACGCCCACCACTTGCATTGCACTTCGTTGCATATGCAACATTAGTAGCATGTTTAGGAAGTATCGAGCGGACCCGACGCTTAGCCATATGGTTGCAGAGATGGAGACCAAGTACTTGAAGTACTGGTCCACCATTCCATCTCTTTATTGCCTCGCAGCATGCATGGACCCTAGGGCTAAGGTGGAAGGGGTTGAAAACACCCTGACTTTCATTTCCTCGTGCATGAACCTGGAAGAGCCACCTGAAGGGTTCATTTACGAGAAGTTGACAGACCTGTTCACATACTACGATACTAGGTATGGTGGTGGTGGTGGTGAGACTGTGAGTACGGACACTGATACCTTGTTCGGAGATGACGATTATTCCATTAACCTAGCGAGGGGGAAACGTAGGGGTGGACCTTCACATAGGAGCGAGCTGTCTCGGTACTTAGATACCGATTACTGCTCAATCCTATCACCTTCTGACAATAAGAATCTTTATTTATTACAGTGGTGGAAATCATATGAGTCCGCCTATCCCGTGCTATCTAGGATGGCACGGGATCTACTGACTCCTCCGGTGTCGAGCGTAGCATCGGAGTCTGCTTTTTCTGTTGCAGTGAACGTGATTTCGGATAGGAGATCGAGATTACGTCCAGATATGGTTAAGGCCTTGGCATGTTTGAAGGATTGGGAGGAATCGAGATTTAGCATCAGTGATCGTGCTGAAGCTGGGACTGTGACAGACACTGCAGTCGCATCCACATCCACTACGATGGCGGAGGAGGTGATTGCCGATGATGATGATCCATATGATACTGATCTTGTTGTTGCGGCTGATGATTCTCGTGATATGCCGCTTGACGATTGATGCTCATCTGCTCTTTTTTTTCGATGTTTTTTTATTTATGTTATTTATACACTTTGTTTATACTTTGTACCATACGTTGTGTTGAAACTTATACTTGTTTTGTTCGGACTATTGGTTTCAAAAGCATGAATGGTAATTTTTCATTTGTGTTGTTTAATATTTTTTTAATTAAAATTTTTACTAACTTAATGTATTTATTTATTATTTTACGATTTAAATTTTATTTTAAAATTTAATAACTTTAAATTTCAATATATAATTAATAAATTATAATAATAAAAAAAGCTAAATTTAATTGAAAAAAAAAAAAATTTCTAATATTTGTTTGTTTTATTTAATTTTAAATGTAATAATTTTTACAAAAAATTATATTTTTTAATTATTACTAATACTCTAAAGTCTATACAGAATCTTAATAAAAAATTTAAAAAAAAAAAAATTTTTTCTAATCTGCCATTTTGGCATTTTCAGCCCGTGCTCGTGCTTGGCTCCCGGGACCCGGACCCCAGTTGAGCCGGTCCCGCGTTGCGGCTCCCGCCCCGCCTGCCCTGCCCCTGCCGTGCGCCCGTGCCGTCTGGCCAAGCCAAGTCGTGCCCTAGCGGGCCGGGCACGGCACAGCACGGCCTTGCCGTGCGGTGCAGGCCGGCCCGTTTGACACCTCTAGGTGAGTGGTTTATATATCCTACTTTTCAGTGTATGATGAAATCAATAAAATCAAAAGGTCAAAATAGTCATATGGTGTACAGACATGCTCAACTTACATATGGATCTGAATATATTTCAGCTTTAATATAATTGATATGCTCAACTTCATAATGAGTTGAGCCCATTCATTTTCCAAATGACCCTTTTAGCCCACATATTTATCACTTATAAACTATTTTCCCAAAAATTTTCAAATGGACCTTTTAGCCAACGTATTATAACTTATAAAATCTATTATCAAATATTTTAAGATGGCTCTTAAACTCATTTATAGCTTTGTTATATTTTTGTGTATCGAAAATAAGAACCCTAATTTTGCCTCCAACATGACACATCAACAGGTTTTTAAAATTTAAAAAAAAAATCAAAAGTTTAAATTAAACAATCATAATTCAAATGCAAAATGTCAATTTGAGGTTTTAAACCCCATCCTCAAAGTGTACGCACATATATATATATATATATATATATACTAATCATACGAGTTGATGCATGTAACTGAATGACATAAGATGTGAGTTTAAAGCTCTAAATGAACCAAGTTGTGGAGCCCTTTAGCCTGCTCGTGATTATTGGTGTGACATAAAGCTTTTTATTAATTTTTTTTTTAAATTGTTGCAGTGTCATGTTGGAGTAAAAATAGATTTTTTATTTTCAGTCCATCAAAACATAATTATTTTATGTTTTAATATATATTTTTTAATTTTGAAAAAAAAAAATTTATAACTATTTTATTTTTATTCACTAAAAATACAAATTCTTCATTATTTTATATAGAGAGATTTGTATTTTGATGTATCAAAACTAAAATAATTTTTAAAAAAAGGAATTTTATTTTTCAAAATAAAAACATCAATCAAATTTGTCCATCAAATATATTTAAAAAAAATCTCAATTGTCGAAATTAAAATTCAATTTTACTATTCATAATTATTTTTTTTTTTTGTAAAATTATTCATAAAACCAAGATTGATGAGATTGACATTTAACCACATAACATTGACCATGCAAAACAATAATTAACCAACCAAACACATACAACTAATCATTTATATTGGGACAAATAGATAGATAGATATAGATATATATATATTGCTATAAATGTATCAACTAGGCCATGTGGTCTGAGCACGGCCCACCGCAAGGGACGATTCGATTGTGCTTGACCCAGCACTACACGATCTATTACTAGAGGTGTCAACCGAGCCGGGCCGGGCTGGCCTGGCATGAAAATTTCTCGTGCCCGGGTTTGTGCCCAGGTCAACCATGCCTCGTGTCGTGCCTGGCCCAGCACGGTACCGTGGCCCGTTGGATCGTTACTGTGCCGAAATCAATTTTTTTTAAAATTAGAGTTATGGGAGCACCGAAATCCTAATTTTTTTAAGTAGGGTTTCGGGGGCACCGAAACCCGAATTTTTTTTTAATTTAGGGTTCGGCCCAACCTGGCCGAACCCAACTGATCATGTCGTGGGCCCGTGCCAGGCTGAACCCTCTCAAAACCGTGCCTGGCCCGGCACGTCCCGTTTGACACCTCTATCTAGTACCGTGCCTGGTCCTCGACCTTGCTGACCCATGGCAAGACTTGTGTCGCGTAGGGTTGGTGCGAGTCGTGCATAGAGGTGTCAACCGAGCCGGGCAGGGCCGGCCCGGCACGTTTTTAAACCGTGCCCGGGCCCGTGCCATGCCCGGGTTAGGCACGAGCCATGCCGTGCCATGCTTGGCCCGAGCCATGTCGTGCCTGGCCCGGCACGGCGGCACGGGTTCTTCCCGTGCCGGTTTCACGCGGGCACGCGTGGGCGTGACCCGACCCCTCCCGAAAAAAAGACCGCAAGTCGGGATCCAATCAGACCCGACCCGCGGTCCCGACTCCCGACCCGGCACGGCACGGCCTGCTGTGCCTACGGGCCGTGCCCGGATATTTTTAAACCGTGCCCGGCCCGGCACGGTAGCACGTTTGTGCCCTAAAAAATGGGCCGGGCCGACCCGTTTGACACCTCTATTCGTGCATAGATCTAGTCCGTGGCATGGCCCATCGGGCCGGGTGACCCAAGACTGGCTGCAATCAGGTCTCGGGTCATGGTTATAATCTCACAAGGTGACTACGTTTATTTTTTTTTAATGGTCACGTAAGCTGAATACCACTTACGTTGCTGATCACAATTGAGTATTTTTTTTTTAAACAACAAAAAAAAAAAGGTTCAGCTTGGCACGAACCGACTTGAACAACATGCCCACCCCAGTCTGGCACGATCCTGTAATTTGTGGGCCAATCATGTTGTGCCGGGCTGTCAGTCTGGTCTTCGTGTCGTGCTGGGCACACCACGATGAGCCTCTCTGGCACGGCAAGGTGCCACAGTCGTGCTGTATAGTAATGGATCATATCACACTATAATGGGTCGTGCCTGCACATCTCGGCTTGTTTAACACCCCCATATAGCTATATATATTTATTTATTTTTAAGTAAATGACCTGTTAATTATGTTTGAATAATTAAGGTTTGTTTAACACCTTGTATTCGTGAAGCTTATTTTACTAAATACAAGGTAAAAAAATTGATTTTTAAATATTAAATAATAGTTTCCAAAATTTAAAATCGAAATATTTAAAAACACCAAAATTTAATTATTATCGAAATTTTATTTAATTTTTAAAAATAAAAGTTGTCTTTTATTAATTGTTTTGGTTTTGATGGGCAAAAATGTAAATTCTCTATTTTATATACAAATTTATTAATGATGGATTTGAGATAATGGTTTTCACGCCACAACGAGGTCACGTGCGTTGGATAAAAAACTTCGCTAATTTGGCAAATCGAATCTAGTCCACGTCATAATTTACCCAAAAAAGAGTTTGGACAAGGAAGACGATGTGAGCGCGGGGCCACGGGGTTCGGTTCCCGACCTCTCTCTCTTTGGGTCCAGGCATGGTCCCTAAGCACGATCGTCAGACTCTTCCTACTTGAAAGGCGCAACCCTCGGGCTCCGTCTCTCTCTCGCTCTCTCTGGTTCCATAGGTCCAAGAACTCCGCCGCTCTCTGCAAGGTGTGTTCGAATCGCTTCGTTCGTATCTTCGTCTCTTGTGTGCTTAATTTTATGTGAAATTCAGTTTTTGTGTAATTTCGTGACTTCGATTTCATATCGACCTGATTCGTTTTGGATTTCATCTCTCTGCTCCTGTTTCATGTTCAATAATCTGTCAGATGTAATTTTGGAGATTCTGCCGCCTTTTCCTCTTGATTTTTCTGCTGCTGTATTTTTTCTGCATCACCGTTTCATAGTTTTCTGCTTTGTTTCTTACTGTAACTTTCTTCTGTGCAATATGAACCCTAAATTATCTTGCACCACTTTAAACAAAATATGCTAAAGTATGAGTATAAGTATCTTGCATCGCTATAAACCCTAAAATATGCAAGTTTACGCTGAATAGGCACAAATCAAAAAATATAAAATGCAAAATCTCTTCTCTCCTCTTTGACTGTCTTTCAAGTGTTATTTTTATTTTTATTTTTTTTTTAAATGTTCTCCATGCAATTAATTGAGAGCCTGTTTGGCTGGGACTGCACTCAGGATTTCTGATTTCTCTTTGTTATTCTATGTGTTTTTGATATTTTTATTCAGGATTTTGATAACGCTTTAGTTTTTTTTTTTTTTTTTTTTTATGACTTGTCAAATTAAAAACAATTTAGAAGTGCGTTTTTTTTTTTGGGGGGAATTATTTTTTGGGGTAATTCTCATTAATATTTAAAGATTTGAAACTAATATTTTAATAGTTGAAAAATTATAATTAAATTCATAATAAAGTAAAATTTAGGACACTTTATTATTTTTATCCTAAATTATCCTCACCTTCTTCCATCTACCCTCTCCCATCAAGCTTGATGGAGCTTGACCACGAGCTCCTTTGAGCTTCTAGAGCTCGTGGTCGCGCTCCTGGAGCTCGATCGAGAGCTCCTGGAGCTCGACTGAGAGTGCCATCGATCTCTTGGAGCTTGATAGAGCTTGATACCAAACTCCTGGAGCTCGACTGAGCTCTCAACCGGGCTCCTAGAGCTTGAAGGAGCTCTCAACAGGGCTCCTGGAGCTCGACGGAGCTCTCAACCGGGCTCCTGGAGCTCGACGGAGCTCTCAACCGGGCTCCTGGAGCTTGACGGAGATGTCAACCGGGCTCCTGGAGCTCGACGAAGCTCTCAACCGGGCTCCTGGAGCTCGACGGAGCTCTCAACCGGGCTCCTGGAGCTCGACGGAGCTCTCAACCGGGCTCCTGGTGCTCGACGGAGCTCTCAACCGGGCTCCTGGAGCTCGACGGAGCTCTCAACCGGGCTCCTGGAGCTTTACGGAGCTCTCAACCCGGCTCCTGGTGCTCGACGGAGCTCTCAACCGGACTCTTGGTGCTCGACAGAGCTCTCAATCGGGCTCCTGGAGCTCAACAAAGCTCTCAATCGGGCTCCTGGAGCACGACAGAGCTCTCAATCGGGCTCCTGGAGCACGACAGAGCTCTCAATCGGGCTCCTGGAGCACGACAGAGCTCTCAATCGGGCTCCTGGAGCACGACAGAGCTCTCAATCGGGCTCCTGGAGCACGACAGAGCTCTCAATCGGGCTCCTGGAGCACGACAGAGCTCTCAATCGGGCTCCTGGAGCACGACGGAGCTCTCAATCGAGCTCCTGGAGCTCGATGCTAAACTCTTGAAACTTAATGGTGCTATTGATCGAGCTCAAGGAATTCACTCCGAGCTCCTGGAGTTCGACGATGAGCTCTAGTAGAACTACAACGAGCTCCTGGAGCTTGACCCAGGCTCCATTGAGCTCATCGTTCAAGCTCCAGGGACTCGACGATGCTCTCGGTGGAGCTCCAGGAGCATGACCACGAGCTCGATGGGAAAGAGCCAGGGCCGATTGGAGATAGCGAATATAATTTAGGATAAACGTAATAAAGTATCTCAAATTTTAATTTATTATGAATTTTGTGACATCTTATTAATTATTAAAAATTAGTTTCAAATCATTAAATTTTTTAGGGGAAGTACCTCAAAACATAATTCTTTTTTTTTTACATACTAGTGCTTAAATTATATTAGATATTCATCTTTTATTTTATTCTTTATAAGTGTAAATTTTATAAATATTTTTAATTTTATTAAGTTTTCTAAAATAATTTTATTAATATGTGTATATCTTAGTAATTTTAATTTATTCTTTTATAATATTGATAAATTATAAAATATGAATTATTGAATAATTTTATTATTAGCTTTCTTTTAACTATTAGATATTTTTATACTGTATAAAATTCTTAATAAATATTTTTTTATTTTATAAATCTACTGAATTATAATTTTTAAATATAAAAAATTTATATTTTAAGATTTTGACATCTATGATTTTATTATAATTATTCTAAAATTTTAATATATATTTTGTATTTAATTAATTACTTTTGAAGATCTTGCAACTTAATACATTGTCACATCCATTTATCATTCATATTATATATTTTTTTATTTTTACTAATTTTTGATCCATAATTTTACTTGGATCAAAAATTGGCATGTCATCTCACATATGAAGTGCATATTTGTTAATTTATTTTCTTATATATTTCTAATGATATCAATTTAATTATATAATACAATAATATTATGATTTGAATATCATATTTATTTTTTATAAAAATGCATTATAATATTTAATTTTGTAAATTTTATTAATTAACATTATTAATTTTTGAATCCCAATTTTTTTAATTAAAATTTTATAATGTCTACTATTTTTTTTATTTAAATTATCATACATTATTTTTATATCTTTTGTCCTAGTTGTGTGAAGAGATGTAACATGCCTTTATTTTTTGTATGTCTAAGAGCATCTTCAACTCATTTTTTATTTTTTACTTTTAGCTATTTTAGCTAGTCAAATATAATAAATTTATCTTTAACCAACTCTCTATTTCCTAATTTACTCAAATGGCTTAACAAATCTGGAGAGCCATTTGAGCTCTCTAAATTTTCTATTTCTTTTTTTATTTCTCTCTTTATATATATATATTTTGACTTTTTAAAAAATATTGAAAATTGGTGTAAAATAGAAAGTGTGGTTGAAGTGTATTTAAAAAAATTACTAGCTAAAATAGTGAATTTAATATTTAAATATATTTTGAGTATCTATTTTGTTAAGAGTGGCTGGAGATGCGTTAACTAAGTATGTTAGCGGAATAATCTGTATTCCATTTTTAATATATCTATTATGATTAAAATTTTTAATTTTTATGTTATTATATTAATAACTTTAAAATATTATTTTTTTTTACTATGTACATTATTATATTAACTAACATATTTTTTTTATATCAATTTACTATTTAATTTCTTCATTTTTTTTTTAGTTTTAGGTTTGAGTCATTTATATTTTAGTTAAATTTTCAAAAATATATTTTTTCTTTTTTATGCTTATTGTGATTTTTTTTTTTTGCTTATTTAAATGAATTATTATTTGACATAAGAATGTGTGAGCATGTGACAATGTTGTAAAGTCTTTTGTTTTGTCTTTTTATTTTCTTTATTTTAATTTATGAAAGATATGTAATTAAAAAAAATGGATATGAACTATCATGTGGATTGCATTTCATCATCATTTTTTTTATTTTTTATTTCATGTTCATTTTTTTTATTTTTTATTTCATGTTCATTTTTTTTTTTCATGTTCATTTTTTTATTTTTTATTTCATGTTCATTTTTTTATTTTTTATTTCATGTTCATTTTTTTATTTTTTATTTCATGTTCATTTTTATATACTCTTCCTCACTCTCTCTTATTATCTCTCTTCTTCTTCTTCTCCTTCTCCTCTTACTAAGATACTTATTCTTTATGTTAAACATTCTTTATGAAGATAATCAATCAATAAGAAGAAAATAATAGAGAAATTACCAATCACTAAGAATTTACTGATCAGTAAAAAATTATTGATCAGTAAGAAATTACTTATCAATCTTACTGGTAAGTTTAATGCTATCATTATTGCAAAGCATCTAATATATATGGTAATTTTTCTAATTTTTTTGATTCATTCACTTGAATAAAAAATAACTAATTTTAATTTAATTACATTATTTGGATAATTCATTTAATTTTCCTTTTAATTTATAAAAAAAATGTTAACGATCCCATAATCACGAGCTAAGAAAAATTCATAATATTGATTTATTTGCTCGTACTTTTAATTTTAATTTTTGATTTTTTGAATTATTGTTATTGAATCTTTAAAAATATTGTTTATTAATGCACTTGCCTCGTTTTTATTCTCATATGGTACTTCAAATATTGTTTATTATTGTCATTACAAGTAGCAAAGAATGCATGTAATATAAATATTTATTTGCCATAATACTAAAATATAATTTTTGATATATACATGTAATGTAAATATTTATAAGATAATCATATATTTTAGTAATATTTCAATCAAATTAAATGAATTTTAATTTCTTTTAAGATGTTAGTGTTTGTGTATTAACTTATAAGACAAATAATAATAATAATAATAATAATAATAATAATAATAATAATAATAATAAATATTTGTAATTTGATACACCCAACATAAAATATTTGATTTTTGGGGTACCAAATTTTTTATAATTTTAAAAAAAATGAATCAAATTCTAAAATAAGAAAGTTTTATACATTAATATTCATCAGTCTGATTTTATCTTCCAAATTTTGAAAAAAAAATTTAAAATAAAATGTTATTAATTAAAAACATGTTGTTAGAGTGCAATAAAAACATGTGGTTTTTATTGTAAGTGTACCAAATCAAAATGTTTATATACAAAAATAAGTTATGATACACATAAATATATATAAATATATGTAGATATATATATATTTTTTTATTTATTATTATAAACATATATATATATATATATATATATATATATATATATATTTGTGTGTGTGTGTGTGTTTGTCTATACATATAAACATATATATGTATATATATGTTTGTGTGTGTGTGTGTTTATATTTGTACATATATGTATGTGTGTGTATTTATATTTGTACATATATGTATGTGTGTGTATTTATATTTGTACATATATGTGTGTGTGTGTGTGTGTGTGTGTATCAAATAATTAATATATAATTATATATAAATGTAAATAAATAAATTAAATTTAAAAAAAAATTAAAATATGCGATTCATTGCTTTCTAATACAAGTTTCTAATGAAAAAAAAATTATTTAATTTTTAAAATTTCCTGGAGTAAAATTGAGTTAATTAATTTTAATTATTATTAACAAAACTTAATTATTTATGAATATTATACATTTTTTTTAATTATAAAAAAGTTTGGTGCCCTAAAAATAATAATATATTTTAGAATAATAATAATAATAATAATAATTATTATTATTATTATTATTATTATTATTATTATTATTATTATTAGATTTAATGTTATTCGTTACTTTGTCTTCTCTCTTCAGGCGAGCGGCCTTTTCATAGTCCATTTGCAAGTAGCAGGGAATGCTGAAAGATGTGCTTGAGATTCAAAATCAGCGAAGCTACTGAGTTTGTTTCTCCGTGTGTGCTGGCCCAATGTGACTTTGACAAGGACAAACCCAAAAGCCAACCCAAGTCTTATGTCCAAATGCTTAGTTTCGCTGTAAACCCAAGAGTTGACATCATGCCAAAGCACGACCTCTGCGATGATGGTTGAATCTGGTATTGAATCATAGATTCATATCATCTTTGTTGCGGGGGGATTAGTTTTGGTTCTGGGGGAGGGCGAGGCGGAGCCGGAGCCGGAGGCGAAGGCGGAGGCGAAGGCGGAGGCGAAGGCGAGGCGGAGGCGAAGACGAAGACGAAGGCGAATGGAGAGGATGGAGCAGAAGGGTAGTGTTCTGATGCAGAAGTACGAGATAGGGAAGGTGCTGGGGCAGGGAACATTCGCCAAGGTGTACCACGGAAGAAATCTGAACACGGGAATGAACGTGGCCGTGAAGGTGGTGGACAAGGAGAAGGTGTTCAAGGTGGGGATGATGGAGCAGATCAAGCGAGAGATCTCCGTCATGAGACTGGTGCGACACCCAAACGTGGTGGAGCTTTACGAAGTGCTGGCGACGAAGAGCAAGATTTACTTTGTGATGGAATACGTCAGAGGAGGGGAGCTGTTCAACAAGGTGGCCAAGGGAAGGCTGAAGGAGGATGTCGCGAGGAAGTATTTTCAGCAGCTGGTCAGCGCCGTGGATTTCTGCCACAGCAGGGGAGTCTGCCACCGTGATCTGAAGCCGGAGAACTTGCTGCTAGACGAGGGCGGGAATCTGAAAGTCTCAGATTTCGGGCTGAGTGCGCTGGCCGAGTCGAAGCGTCAGGATGGCCTGCTCCACACCACCTGCGGGACCCCCGCCTACGTCGCTCCGGAAGTGATCATCCGGAAGGGCTATGACGGCGCAGAAGCAGACATCTGGTCCTGCGGGGTCATCCTGTATGTTCTCCTGGCTGGCTACCTCCCGTTCCAGGAATCGAATCTGATGGAGATGTACAGGAAGATCGGCAAGGCAGAGTTCAAGTTCCCGTCCTGGCTTGTTCCCGAGGTGCGCAAGCTCCTCCTGAAGATTTTGGACCCGAATCCAAACAACAGAATATCCATGGCCAAGATCATGGAGAACTCGTGGTTCAGAAAGGGCCTGCTGCCCATCATCGCTGACGAATCGGGGGCAAATAACAGGCTGGGGTTTCTGAATCATGCGGGGGATGTGCTTCCCATAAATCAAGCAGAAGCGAAGCCCTGCAACTTGAATGCGTTCGACATCATCTCCCACTCCATGGGATTCGACCTGTCGGGCCTGTTCGAAGAGAGAGAGTGCAAAAAGGAGGTGCAGTTCACCTCCAAGAAGCCTGCGGCAGCCATTGTTGCAGAGCTCGTGAAGATCGCGAAGAAATTGAACATGAAGGTAGTGAAGCAGGATGGGGGGGTGCTGAAGCTGGACGGCCCGAAGGCCGGCCGAAAAGGAATTCTTGGGATTGAAACGGAGATCTTCGAGGTGACTCCCCATTTCCATTTGGTCGAGATGAAGAAGACGGGGGGAGACACGCTGGAGTATCAGCAAGTTCTGAAGCAAGAGATAAAGCCCGCTTTGAAAGACGTTGTGTGGACTTGGCAGGGGGAAACCCAACAACGCTCCCGAGAAGACGAGCAGCCGCGCGAGCTGATCTTTGAGCCTGCGCACTATCTTCCGCATTTACCTGAAACAACGCCCCCGCTCTGAAAGACGTCTGCCGGCTGCTGCTAGAGGAATTGCCTCTTCTTCTTCTTCTTCTGCGAGATTTGTTAATTGCTGGTCGGCTCGCCGTTGCATTCTTATCATCTTAGCTGTGTGTAATTTTTTTTTTTTTCTTTTTTTTTTTTTCTGGATTTGGAGATTCTCGTCTCCGTGTGTATTTTTCTAATTTGCTATCTAATGATGGAGCAAGTCCATTTGGAAATACAGAAATGGAGGAAATTATTAAATTTATAAATGAAAACACATTTGATTTCTATTGAAAGTGAAAATATGTTTAAAATATTATAAATACGGTGGATAAGGATAGCCAGCCCTCTTTGTCTGTTAGTGTTATCTTATTTATTTAATGAGATGATTATGTTTATGTCACCCCCTATTTAATAATAATAAAAATAGAAATATAAATTTTAATATTAAAAAAAAGTATAATAAACTATTAACTAATTAATTTTTGTTGTTATTGTTGTTGTTAACTTGTTATTATTGTTGTTATTATTATTGTCGTTGCTGGCGCGCGCGCGCTTTGTGTATCTATGTGTGTGTGTCTGTGTGTCTGTGTGTGTGTGTCTGTGTGTGTGTTTGTGTCTTTGTGTGTGTGCATGTGTGTGTGCCTGTGTGTGTCTGTGTGTGTGTGTTTGTGTGTGTGTTTGTGTGTGTGTGTGTCAGTCTGTGTCTGTGTGTGTGTGTGTGTGTCAGTCTATGTGTCTGTGTCTGTGTGTGAGAGTTCTAAAACACTTCACTTGTTTAACTAGGAGCTACTCCTGTATTACCCTTCACCAGTTTCGCGAGGAAGAAGAGTATGCTACAATGGAGTAGTAGTTTATGTCATAATAATATATTTAAAATAAAAAAAATGACATATAACATTCAGTTCTTATAGATTATTTAAGAATGTGACATTTTTTTTTCTTTTAATTTTAAAATATGATATTAAAGATTATATATATATATATGATAAAAATTAATTTTAAATAAACCAATTAATACAATATAATAACAATTTGTTTCTAATCAAATTAATCATTCTAATTATATACACACATATACTTTAAATAAATAAATAAAATCTATAAAATATTTTTTATGACATTGAATTGAGATATGGAAGAGACCCTAGCCTAAATAAGATCCCGGGCTCTCAATATAAATTATATTTTATCATAATTTACATTAATTATAATTCAGCTACTACAAAATTATAATTATACTCACTCACTTATTAAAAATAATTTATGTTTTTTGTTTTTTAACATTTATTAAACTATTCATATTAAGATTACAAATACTTATTGATTGAGTTAAATTACTGAGAATCTAAAATCTCTAATTATTTCCTTGAGAATTGCCACTTAACTCGTTTAAAAGGTTGGATCAAAATCTATTTGCAAGGTTTGGCAACATCAAAATTCAAAGTTTCCTAAAGGAGACAATCAATCCTTCTAAAAGGACATAGATTTCATTAGTAATAAATATCCACCAATATACTTGATAGAGTTATATAATTCATAGAGTTCATGTGTATTTTCCTATATATCATTCTTTATGAATCAAAACAACTATTAACAAGTATATGTGAATATTAATTACTTAAAGAATAAGAGTAAATAATATATATAATAATAATAGTATATTTTATTTTACATATTAGTACAAAATAATCACGCTGTGGTTGTCCCGTTCAATACGCACAAGTGTACTAGCACTATAATTTAGATTGTGAATACAAAACTTATATTTCATAAGAACTAATGATTTAATCTTTTTTGCATAAGTCGAATTCTATGCAATAAATCCTCTACATTATATAATAAAAGACATGTGCATTTCCACAAATTCAACTCATTGCAAATTTATTAATTAAAACAAGAAAATGATGCAATCCAATCAAAAGAAAAATGACCAAAAATAACTCTTAGCATAAAATAATTCCAACAATCTCTTGCTTAGACATTAAGTCATAATACAACATGTCTAACTCTTATTTTTTTTCATATGTCTATCAAAATTTCTAGCTAGAAAGCTATTTGTAAAAGGATTTGCCAAGTTGCCTTCTGATATCACTTTCATTACCACCATGTGTCCACTTTGTATAAGATGTCATATTATATGATATATATGTGCGATCTATTTTAACTTTTGTGGGTTTTAGGTCCCTTTGAATTAGCAACTACTCTATTATATTCATAATAAAGTGTAATGGACAGTTGCACAGAAGGAATAACCCCTAGGCTTGTCAAGAAGTTTCTAAGCCATAGTCTCCTTGGTTGTCTCCCAGGCTACCACATATTCGGCCTGTATGGTGGTATCAAGAATACACAATTGGTTATTACTTCTCCAACGTATTACTCCACTCCACAAGGTAAACACCTAACCTAAGGTGAACTTCCTCAAGTCCTCATCAAATTTGAAATCTAGATCTGTATACCCAAGAGGTAAAAGATTGTCCACTTGGTACACCAACATATAATCTTTAATTTCTTTTCAAGAAATTGATTTTGTGTTTACAACTATCTAATATTCTTATCCTAGGTTGGATTGATAATTATTAACCATGCTTATAGCAAAATATATATCAAATCTTGTGCAAAATATTAGATACATCATGCTTTCTATTGCACATATATAAGGAACTACCTCTATTTTCTCTATCTCATTGAGTGTTTTGGAGTATTGATATTTTGATAGGGTGATTTAATGTCTGAAAAGAAAAATCTTTCTTTAAATCTTACTTACTAAAATGAGTTAATATCTGATCGATATAAGTATTTGAGATCAGCCCAATATTCTTCGCTTGCAACCTTGGAAAAGCTTAATATCAAAAGTGTGGGCAACTTTTCCTAAATCAGTCATGTCAAATTGATCGAGTAACTAGATTTGAACAGAAGATAACAAACTTGTGTTGTTACCAAAGAGTAATATCATTAGTATACAATACCGAGTATACCACAGCACTACTACTCTCCTTCATATATACACAATACTCATCTTGATATTGATCAAAATCATAAGACTCAATGGCTTGATCAAAATGAGTATTCTAAGATCTAAATGCTTGTTTTAGTCTATAAATGAACTTGCTTAATGTGCAAAATTTGTGCTCTTGTTATTTTTATATGAATCCATTAGTATACATCATATAAATATATTCTTCAAGATGCATATTCAAAAATATATTTTTTATGTTTATCTATCAAATCTCAGAGTCGTAATATGTTGCAATAGATAATAATGAATAGAATCCATATTGACATTATTATGGTTACTAGAAAAAAAAATTCCTCATAATTGATTCCCTCTTTCTGAGTCTGACCTTTTACGATAAGTTTAGATTTATAAGCTTCGATGTTACCATCTATTCGTTTCTTTTTCTTACAGATCCACCTATTTTTGATAACTTTTATCTCTTTAGGTGATTCCATAAGATCTCAAACATGATTGGCATACATGGACTACATCTCTGATTTCATAGCATTTTTCCAATGTTATACATCTTTATATTTAAGTACTGCATAGCTTCCCGGATCTATATCCACCTCATCAGAGATCTTATCATAAAATTCTCTTGAGAGTGTATACCATATAGGTTGATGAATAACTCTCTCAATACAATGAGGTACTCCTCTCGATTGTATACTTTCAATGACATGCTGAACATATATTTACCCTTCTAAACCATTATGATAATTGCTTTCCAACTATGTAATTGGCATATCAATGATTGGTTCATGAGATTCAGTATCAACACTATTGTCAATAGTTCTCCCATTATGATTAAAAAATGAGGAATCTGAAATATTACCTTGTCGTATTTATTATTGTATTATTAGAATTGAAAGAGTTTAGACTAGTTTATTTCCTCTCAATTTATTTAGAACAATCTTACTTCTAAGCTTATAGTTTGTTATATAATCTTCTCCTAAGAATCATGCATTGATGCTAACAATGACTTTTTAATCCTTTGTTCTATAAAATAAATTATCTTTTGTTTATCCCACCAATAAATGAACTTCTATTCTTGATTTTAACTTTTCTATTTTCTATTTTAGCACATGTGCTGGGCAACCTCACAAATCAATATGTTTCAGACTAGCCTTATTTCTAGTTCACGATTCAGTTGGAGTTGCAAGTATGGACTTAGATGAGAGCAAGTTGAAAACACAAGTTGTTTCTAGAATATTTTCCCAGATTGAATTAGATATATCCGAATAACTTATTATCGAACTTACCATCTTCATAAGTGTCATATTTTTTTCTTTCTATCATACCATTTTGCTATAGAATGTCATGTGCAAACAACTAATATGTAATCTCTTGATCTAATAAGTAGTCCTAAGCTATCCCAAGAGGTACTCGCTTCCACGAGTAAATCATAATATCTTATGATATTTATTTTGATGTTTCACCATTTTTGTCTTGTGATCTTTGAAATTCTCAAATGTATTGTACTTAAAGCGTATCAAATAATAAATACCCTTGTCTTGAGTAATCATCAATAAATATGATGAATTTCTCAAAAGTATGTTTTGCTTAGAAAGATATGGTCCTACATAAATCAAAATAAACTAATTCTAGTTGCTCTTTGACTTTATAGCCCTTAGCCACAAATGATTACTTGGTCATATTTATTTCTAAGCTAGATTCACATATTAGAAATATTTTCATCTTCAACAAATCCAATGGACCATCTTTAATTAGTCTCAAAATTCATTTTAGATTTATATGACCTAGGCATAAGTATCAAAAATTAGTCTAATTAATATCAGAAAAATATTTTATTTTATATTGTATGATATTGATATTATTTAACTCATATCATAATAGTGGAGTAATAATAATATTAATAATATAAAAATTATCTTTAAAATTTTATGCATCAGAATAGGTATATTTTTTATTCATATAAATTCTGACAAAATCATTCGATAAAAATGAAAATTCATCCTTAACCAATCTGAAGTAGATAAATGAAGACAATTTTTATAAAGGTATATGAAGACAATCTTTTAAAAATAAATTAGTATATCTTTCAAAACTAAGGTGTGTAATCTCTCACTATAACAGTTATTGTTTTTGTAGTATTTTTCATGTGAAGATCGAGCTCACCATTAGTAGAATAATTTGATGGAACCACCATAAAAAAATTACAAATATGATTAGTGGTGCACGTATCTACACACCATGTATCAATAGGTACACCACTAAACATGTGTCAACTGCTAGTAATTAAAATTTACCTTGATTATCACCTTTATGAGATAAACCAAACATTCTTTCTTATAGTTTCTTGACACCTTCCAATAAAAATATTTTTCCTTCATTTTTTTCATTCTCACTTGTGACTTAGGTGCTGTAAGTGAAACACAATCATGTTTATAAAATTTCTCTCTTATTACCTTTTGGTTTAAATAACACTTTTTAGCCATTAATACTCTAGATAATTTCCTCATAATATTTTCCATCAATACCAATTCTTTAAGAAATTGTGTCAATATCTAATCAGATTTATTCATGTTAAAATTTAAGCAGAATTGCCTATGAGAATATAGCAATAACTATAAAATAATATTAAGCAGAGAATTCACATCAATTTTAGTTTCACGGATCTGTGATTCATTCAGAAGACTAATCATAATTAGAACATAATTTCTCACCTGGAAATTTTCAACCATTATAATATTATTTGCAAGTATATACTCTTTAAGTAAATAAATATTTAAAATAATTTTAACATTGGAAGGCTATGGAAAAGTCCACAGCCTAAATAAGATATTGGCCTAGATATATAAATTATATTTCATCCTAATTTTTATTAATTATAATTCATATTACTATTAAATTATAATTAGACTCACTCATTTAAAATAATTTATATTTAATAATTAAATACTTTAAAACTCTTGATATTGATATTACATATATTTTTTGATAGAAATAAACTACTAAAAATCTAATTCAATGATTCTATAATTATTTTTTTAAAACATATTTAAAATTCCAGATCAAAATCTACTTGCAAAATTTAATAATATCAAAACTTATAAATTCTCTTAAAAGGGGACATGATCAATCCATCTAATATGACATGAATTCCATCATCAATCAACAATGACTATATGCTTGACAAATTATGCAAATCATAGAGCTGATATCTATTTAGTTTCAATTTATTTACAAATCAAATCACAGAGTGATAATGATTTTTAATTACTTCTTAGTACAAAATAATTATACTAAATGTACTAAAAATTAGAACTTTGCCTATCTCTATCATCAAGATTAATGTACTGATTTATTTATTTTTTTGCTACAATTTTACCAATAGATTATTCAATTTAATATAAATTGTGATAAAATAAATTATCACAACAAATAATTCAATCTTTATCCTAAATCAAATTCCATGTAACATCTAGTATACAATATAAATTATACACATAATTCTACAAATTTAACACTAAATTCATTCATTAAAACAAAACTACAAGCTAATCAAAAGGAAAACATTAAAAACAAAAACATAAAATAGTTGCAACAAAATACATAAAGTAGATATACACACACGCACAAGATTGAGCTAAGAGTGAATTCAATGCACAAATTTCAAAAAGTGTGAATTTGTTCATAACTGTGTGTGTGTGTGTGTGTCTATATATATATATATATAATATTAAAAATACCTATTTTAATTAATATATATTTACAAGTATGCCATTGCCTTAAATTATTGAGTAGTTAGTGAAATGACTTATCCTCATCCTTGTGCATTATTTGTTTGGTGCACAATACTTGTAGAGCAGTTTAGACGAGGTACTAGTTAGAGATTAATAATTATCTGATATCCCAATTTATTGGTAACTGTAATTGACTGGTGCACGAAACCAAAATACAAGAATATCTAATTCGATAAATTATAATATAATTGCAGTGATCAAGATGAAATTTTTACCAAAAAATTAGGTTTTTTGAAATTAGATAAAAAAAAGACAAAAAAATGGGCTTTTTTAAATCTGATTACATATTTTAATTTGGAAAAAAAACAAGATATTTACCGAGATCAATATGTATATATAAATTGAATTATATATAAAAACACCCATTTCTTATTATATTTAGAAATGGGCAGTAATTATATAATAAATGCATGATTTTAATGAACACATTAAGTTAGATATGTAATTATAATGTATAATGATAAATATATTATAAAGAAAATAAAATACGCATATCATGAAAATGAATTTTACTAATTCACAACCAAGAGAATATCATGAATCCCAGATAAAAAATTGTTTAAATTGAAAAATTGAGAAAAAATCAAGAGTGGCCAATTTGAATGAGAAGGGGAGTTGGGTAAGAGTAATATTGCATAAAATAAAATAAAAATTGAATCTTTGAAAAATTAAGAAAATTCTTAATTTGAAACTGAAATTGAAAAACAGATAAAATCAAAGAAAATTAAATTGCAATACATACTTATTTACAACCTCATTCACATCACAAAAGTGATCTTTCACACTCAAAGGAGTCTGCAACACCTCACCTATTGGCTCGCGCCTCGCACGCATAAACGTGTGCGACAATAAAAATAATTAACAATTTTTGATCAAATATCATATTCAATTGCAAATACAATAAAGGGAGGCATTCTTTTATTTATAAAAGAGAACTCTATTTGGGCACTAATACTTTTGGGGCACACTTTCAGCAAATAAAAACCAAGATTCAAAATTACCCCTATATATATATATATTAAAAAAAAACACACACACACACATATATATATACACACATTAGATATTACTCTTACCAAATATTTTGATGAAACATAGTAATCACATATCTACTATATTTGAATTATAAGACAATTTTAAAAATATATTTTGATGAAATAACAACTCATAACCATTGAAATTCGTACTTTTAGTGAGATATGGATAATTCTTTGTTTTAACTAAGATAACAATATAATTTGTGAAATATTAATACTAAATAATAATTTTTTTTTCATTTTCCTTCTTTTCTTGAAAAAAAAAAATACTAGTTACTAATTTTAGATCAATAAAAATATTATTATTATAATATGTCAATGTGTCTTCACCTTGTTTTCCCTTGTGAGATGTTAATACAACGTAGCAATTGATTGAAAATGATCCTATAATTCATTACATGAATCTTTGTAAAAAATATTCATCATAACTAAGACATCAATAATATTTTTAAATTACAAAAAATATAAAGAATTGTTCAAAATTAAAATACAAAACTCATGGATGAAAGTCATCATTATTGCTTATATGACTCATGCTCTTTTATTTATACATATACACACATGTGTGTGTGTGTGTGTGTGTGTAATGATGAGATACTTTTGTTATCGAGCTTTTGAGACACCACCTAACATAAAAAAATTAGTCAGCATAACAAAGTCGCAATAAGTTTTTGACACCATTATCAGGGTTTATTTAGTTTGATTAGTCAATATGAGATAGTGTAATTACTTTTCTAAACGGATAATTACTTTTTAGAAGTTCAAATATCATTGAGTTAGATAGTTGTATTTTGTTTTGATAGTTGTTGTTTAGTTTGATAATTCTTAACTCTAAATGCTAAATCTTGTTGACTTATTTGGAAAATAAATAGATATATTTTAGTGCATTACTTGCATTATTTTTTTTATTTGTTTCTTTTAAGCACCTTTTTAAAGAGTTGAAACTCTAGGATTGAGCTAACTCTTTTGGACCTGGAAATAAAAAGAACTAGAGGAGCAATTGTTAAATAAAAAACTAATAAAAAGACTAGAGAACTAGTAGTAATAGATAGCCCCAAAGAAATAAAGAGAAGTTTTCCATCAACTCATCCAACACCATACCTTGGGAGACAATTAGAAGCCAATGATGATGGATAGTTATTTGGGTATTTCAACTGTAACTAGTAAATGTGAACTACTTTGAGGCAAAGCTGAGTCTTATAGTTATGATTTGATATCACGAATATAATAGAAGGGCATCAAAAAATTTTAATGGACATCTCATAATATTTTCAGAATGAAGTGACATGGTAAAAATAAATGGAATTTACCTTGACATAATGAGGTTACATCTATTTCCATTTTTATTAGGGGATAAGGCACATAGTTGTAACTATTATTTACAACCTAACTTCTTTGAGAGTTGGGATAAAGTTGTGAGTGTCTTTCTTATTAAGTTATTCATGCCTCAAAATATTTTTCAATTATTGAGCGAGATAAGCTAGTACTGACAAGATAAGCATGAGACTTTATATGATGTTTAGAACTATTTTAAGGAGTATTGGAGCTGGTGAAAAATAACTACCAAAATCCAATGGGTCGTTCATTTGGGAGAAGTGAAGTTAGAGTAATGGAGTTAAATCAATTCGCTATAATTGAAGCAAAGTTGGAAGCTCTCTTAAAAAAACTTGAGACTCAATAAGAAAAGAAAAGATTATCAATGTAGATCAATATTTTACATCCACTTGAATTGGTAGACTTATATCCCATTTATCAAATGGAAGAAGCCAACCAAATAAAAATTAAAGGGTATATGTTTTGATCCAGCAACAATGACCCAACACATTATCATCCAAATGTGAGAAATCATGATAATTTTTCTTATTGAGGATATAGAGCTAGCTGCAGAATATTAGATAATTTTCAAAAAATATTGGGAATAATATAATAAGCTATAATGATTAATAAAACTTAAGATTGAATTGTTAATAATCATGAATAGAATAAAAGATAATATTTGAATAAGGAATGAATTTCATCCTGGTAAAATTCAAAAAGAGAAATAATACCCAAGACAATTAAATGAGGATGCTTGATGTGAGAAAGGATCCAACGAGTTAAGTGTTGAGGAATACAGAAAATTAAATTAGATAATTGATGCTATCAATGAAGTAAAAAAAATAAATGAACTACCAATTGATACTGAAACATATCCAAAGAATTACTTTTCTATATTACTTAGAAGTGGGAAAAAGCTATTAAAGTAATACATTGAACAAAAAAAAATCTAATATTTTTGTGGCTTATAGCACTACAACTTTCTCAAAAGTTTGGCTCCAACTAAAAGTTTTCCAAGAAGCCATGGCCCATATTTAATAGAGATCAAAGGATGAAGGATATGATACCGTGACACCTAACAAGGCCATGACTTCAAAGAAAGTGTAAGCTTAAATCTCACTCTAGGGAAACAAAAAATAAAGGAGTGAAAGTATGTTTTTGGATTTATGAATATAAAAAATTAAACCAAAATGAAACTAAGAGAAAGTTTTTGATAAATGTTCCATATCCATAATGGTTTAGAAAGAGAAAATTAGACAAACACTTTAAAATTTTTCTCAATATATTCTATAAGTTAAAGTGAATATTATTTGCAAAAATTCTCCCCAAAATCAAACTACATGATATTTATGCCACATATAATGATTGTAAGAGAAAATTGGAGACATATTTAACCATGATTATTCAAAAAAAAATTATGATTGACTAAGAAGTATAGTATAATTATTCAATTAAAATTTTTGAGGAAATTAAAAGACCATGGATATTTTATTATACTTTGTACTATTGAATACTACACATTTCCAAAAATATTATGCGACTTGGAATCAAGTATCAATTTGATGCCTTTATTAATTATGTGAAGATTTAATATTGACAAAATCACTTCAATATCTTTCTTACCTTAAATGGCTAAACATACTATCAAACACCTAAACGAGATTATCGAAGATGTATTGGTTAATTTGAATATCTTTATTATTTTTAGTGGATTTCATTATATTGGATATGGAGGAGGACAAATATGCACCATTAATATTATGATGAAAATTTTTGCAATAGAACAAGCCCTTATCTATATAAAGAAATGGGAGTTTACACTCCATGTTAGTGAGAAGCAAATACAGTTTAATATTTACTATGACTTATGAGTTTACATGATGATGAAATAGTGTATTGGAGAAAAGAAAATCTTTTTTGTACTAAAATTATACAAAAAGTGAATTTTTGATGGAAGAATTTTACAAAAGACTTGTAGTCACATGAAGACAAAGGATATGAAGCAGAAGAACTTTAGGGCTTTAAAAGTGATGAAGACATAAAATCTTATGAGGAAAAACTATTTTGGAGTTTCAAAAATGAGAAAAAGAGGAAGATGACTGCTATGAGATTGTAACATTCTTTGAAGTCATAAATTTGGAGAAATCTTATGTTGCCAACTTAAAATAAGTTGAGGAAACAATTAAAAAAGATAAGACTTATATAAAAATCATATAGGATGCTGTTGGGGGGCAATCCCATGGCTATGTATAGTACTGTGATTTTGGGGTAAATAATAAAAATAGCCAAGGAAGGCATGGGGGTGGGGTCAAGGTTGTGCATAACACTGTGACTTTAGGGTTATAAAATTAATTTGACCAAAAAAAACATGAAGACAAAGTTATGGTTATGCACAGCACTACAACTTTGATGTTTAAAGATAAAGGTATACATAATGAGTTAGTCCATCTGAAACTTTAAGACGAATGCATGATTGTGCACAATACCTTAACTTTGAAGTTATAAAATAAAAAAAGAAAAGAAAAGCTTAAAGATAAAGCCATGTTGTACCCAATGTCACAACTTTGGAAATATAGAAAAAAAAGGCAGAGAAAAGCTAAAAGGAAAAACCATAGATGCACTCAATATCATGACTTTGGAGATCCAAGAAGAAAAAGGACAAACTAAGCTTGATGAAGATGGCATGATATTCGCTTAAGTCATGGCATTCAAATAAAAAAAGGCACTAGAAACAAATATAATTGAAGCAATACCAAATGAAAAAATAAATAAAGAGATAAAATAATGTACTAAGAAGCCAGCTTGGATATCAGAGAACTCTGATAAAGAAAAAGAAGTTTTGATGATCTAGTAATGGATATTAAATGTAACATTACTTGGAAGGCAACCCAAAAAAATTGTTTTCTATATGTTTTATATAATAAACATTTATATCCGCTACATAAATGACTATTAATATGTTCACCTAAATTTGTTCCACTATTTTGATATTCTATGATACTCAAACATATATCTTTTAATAAAAATTATTTTATATAAAGATATAGAAGACTTTTTTGATATGGATGGGAACTTTTTACTCGGAAATGAACAATCATTTTAGTCCGAGAGTTTATTTGATATTCAAATTATCAAATATTTTTATAGATTTTGGTGATCTATGATGATGTGCAGCATGGAAATTAGATAATTGTGATTTGATTTCATTACTTTTGAGTTTTGGTAGATTTTGATAAATAATCATAAAATTGATAGATTTTTCAAGGTGTTTGGCCAAGGGGTAAAGTATGGTATCTCACATAATTTCGGCGTCAATTCTTGGTCGAAGCTTTGCTTTCTAATCATGTAGATCATTGTATTTCATAAAATCTCCAACTCGTTAGCACAATCATTTCATTATGCAATATGTTTTTATGGCTATAATATTGTCATAGCATCATAATCAAACTTATCTTATAAATTTTAAATGGCTATAATATTAATATTATGTTATAGTAATCAAGTGTCATACTAATGCTAAAAGTCATGGCTTTGATATTAATTTTATGTCATAGTAACTAATTATCACACTGATGCTAAAAATTGTGGTCCTATCCTAGCATCATTACTTTATATTTAATATGGCTTTATAGTTTTAAGTCATAATAATGACCTTTTTATAATGTCATGACTTTTAAACTGTAAAAAAATTATACAACCAAAACTATGGCAAAATTTCCGGAAATTATTCAATACCATGATATTTAGAATATAAAATATTATAGAGAGAATTATTCAAGTATGATCATTTTTCAAGACCACAACTCTTATCCTAAAGGGAAGGAAAATTTATGACTTTTATATTCAGGCTAATTGCTAGTGTCATGGCATCCTTATAGTACCTTGTGATATAATATATGATAGAAGTGAAGGTTGGTATATCGGCCACTTACAATGTCATGGACACTTAAGACACGTGAAAAGGAAAATTTTGTGTTGCACCATTTTTTAGTGACATGGCCATAAGATACAAATGAAAGGGCTTCTAAATGACATCCATTTACTAGCGCCATGACCATTTAATGATCAAGAAAGACTAATATCAATGTCACAGCTATTATCCAGTGTCATGGTCATATTATAATATGAGAGGTCATTCACAATATTTGGTCATTCTTAGTGACACAATCCTATTTGAAGAATAAGAAAGAAATGCACAAAGTCATGGAAACTTCATAGTAATGTGACTTTATTTAGAAAAATATTGAGATAAATTATAGAGTTATTGCTATTTTTTAGAATCACAACCTCAAGCTTTAAATTGAAGTCCAAATAGAGTTTTCTTCTAAATAATATGACTTTCTACTTCAATGAATGCATGATCACTAGATTATAAAAAAGTAAAAGAGATAAATTCTAGAAAGCTCTATATTTTTTCTTCATCCTCCTCGCAACAAGAAAAGATATGGCATAGCTACCAAATCCTAAGGACAAATTTTATACTCTCTAGATGTTCCACAGGTAATCAAGGAACATTAGACTTAGTATTAATTCCTAGAGTTCGGAGATTTGACTCTTAAACCCTCATCTTTAGTGTAGATTCAAAAATTTTTATCGAATTATCTTATATTATAGGATTTGAGTGACTTGGTTTATCTGATATTAATGTATTTTAATTTTTGTTGTGTTATGGATATTCATGGACAAGTGATTAAATAAAAATTAAATTAGGATATTGACTGTTTGTAGGTTTGTGCAAGATTATCATGGTAGATGATGATAATTAAACTATGAGGCTTACCCATGTATATAGTAGGAAGGAAGTGAATGAACTTCTAACTATGATGTGCGAGATAAAGCTATACATCAAAATATAAAATTTGGATATGTTAGCCTTTGTGATTATGATGCTTATGAAGTTGAATGGGTGGATACTTTTACATACTAATATGTTATACACATCTTGGAAAAATTAGTTCTTGTTTGGGATAGATATTATATAGAATATTCTCCTAATAATTTTAACTTTAGTGTATGAGTCACATTATCACCAAGGAGGATGATAATATGTAAATCCCAAGATATGCACGACTATGTTTTAACTCATAAGATATTCATAGCCCCTATGAATTTTTTCACTTATATGGTTCCCACCTATAAAACTTTAGGGAAGCATATTTTAATTATGAGAGTATGATACTCATAAAACCAAAAATATAACTACTTACAAGCTATGTCACTTATTGATCTTAATGATATTCGAGGATAGTGAATAAAAGTATATATACAAATTAACTATCAATGGTAATTGATGAATTGCCTAAAAGATATTAAATTATGAATTACTTTTGAGTAGAGATGATATGTTATCTTAGTAGTAATGTACAAAGGGAACTACTAATGGGATAGTCTTAGTGGTGATAGTCACCTTGTATGTCATTAAGGAAAAGAGTCAATACACATCAACTTAATATTCATTATGTATCCAAACATAATATAATAAAAGCTAATTTAAACATACATTACCTAAATTAAATGAACAAACCAATAGATATAAGGCTTATTCAATAATCTAAATATCTATTTTATTAGAATTGAGTTTTCTCATTATTGAATAATTGAACTCTTGATACAAGCCTTGTATGATAGATATATAGACAAAATTATTTTTTATTACTTGTATGACATGTGCACTTATGGATCTCTATTGATGATATTCTCTTGCTAATGAGATTTTAGGATATTGCCTAACAAAAAAAATTAGATGGCATAATAAATTCAGAATAATTGTGATAAGTAAACTATGAGAAAACAAAGCAATGTGTGTACATCGATAGAAAGTGACATCCCTCCAATCACCTTTTCCTTGTGATGGTTTCTATGGTTGGAATTCTAGGCTAACATAAGTTAATTGATGCATGTTTGATGGTAATAAAGTTGAAAGCACAATTGTTGTTTGGACCATATCATTTTATATTTTATAATAGTACATATGACATAATAGATATACGCATAATTGAAACAACCATCAAGGAGAGCTAATAGATTGCTAAAATAAGTCAAAATTGTAGGGTATAATTATTAGGTCAATGTGTGGCTTCAGTGGGTAGTGATAGGCATACCAAATGCAATACCACAAAAGGGTCATCCACAATGATAATATCTCATGATTGATGGACTAATGAATACAAATAAGATGATTGATAACTCTATATTTTTTTGCCCTTCATTCAATAAACACGTATTGCATGACCATAATACATAAAGAAAACATCATCATGCATAATAAAGTAAACTAATCCTTGAATCAAAGTGTTATCACTAATCTCTGTGAGATCAATATCTTGACTTCTATTAACTTAATCACATTTATAACTCATTTACTTATTGAATTCTGTTAGGCACATACATACGCCTAATGAGCATTTGGTGTACTACCCAAACTACCATGTTTTTGGAATCATAGCAAATTCATAACAATTTCCCATAATAAGTCTCTTATATTTGAAGCTTTGTTGATTACATAGATTTAGATTTTAAAAAATGAAAACTACTAGTCAAATTCCAAAAAAAAATTAAAATTGCTGATGTGTGAAAATGTATCAAAAATTAGGTTTTTTATTTTCAGTATACTAAAACATAAATATTTTATATTTTGTTATATTTTTTATTAAATTTTAAAATTTTATTATTTGTTTGTAAATACATATCGGTGAATGCACCATATATATATTTTTTAGTGAGTGCACCATGTAAATATATATATATTTATTTTTGTATATGTTTATATATATTTGTTTATACACACACAAACACACACACACAGACAAGTTAAAGATTAAAAAAAATAAAATGAAAACTACTTTTCAAATTCCAAAAAAAAATTAACATTGCTCGTGTGTCAGCAGTATCCAAAATTTGGATTTCTTATTTTCTGTTGGGTCTACCCAAGTTGGGTAGACTGGTTTTGTTTATTTTGTTTGTTTATTTATTTTATTTTTTTTAATACATGGAGAATGATAGACCAAATACAATGGATAAAATCTCATATTATATTTAAAAAAAATAGAATTAGAAAAAAACAAAAATAGTGGTGTTTTTTAGCTGTAAAGCATACATTTTTTTAGAAAAATGAGCCAATGTGTTTTATTTATATAAATGAAATGGTGTGTGCGTTTTTTTTTGGCTAAAACTTTTTTGCAGGTGTGAATGCTATTGGTTTTAATTTTATGCGTTTGCAAGAGTGTGTGCAAGAGTGTATGCCAAAAGGAATTAGATTTTGGTTAACTCTAAAAATTAAAAAACTATAGATAGAATCTCTTATTCAGTCCAGAAATAATGATGTCATTACATTGTTGATTCGAAGCCATAAATTCGATGAATTGACCAATTCACCTAAAGAATAATAAAGAAAAAAACCTTATGCATTCACCCTAAAATCTTAAGTTTACATATTTGTACTCGAATTTTGATTTCTATAGTTATATATCTTAGAAAATATATTTTAGTCTAAAACATAAAATTGGGCATATTATTGTTCTTTATGAACTTCTAGTCCAAGTGAATAAATCTTTAGTATATATCATTCAATTTGACATTGTTATTACTTTACCTTTATTTTTATTAGATTTTTTTTTCATAATTTTTATTTTGAGGTTTTTCTTCATTTTGGGTTGTGATTATTTACTTTCATTACTTAATCAATTATACACCATTCCAATTACTTTATTATTTTTAATAAACTATGTTCTAAACATATTATCTCAATAATTGTATCAGAGCGAGATTCTACTTCCACCCAAAATGTGGTATCTAAACTTATATTAATAAGGTTTATTCATCATTGATGTTTTGATGGTGTTAAGTATATCCATTATCATTATATTATTATTCAATTATTCAATTATTCTAATATCAATGTAGTGATTTTAAACACATTCCAGAACATCCCCCCTCAAGTTTATTACTCATTCTTGAAGTTAACTAGGACCAATTATTCTATTTAGAAAAATAAAATACATAACTACCATGTAGTCAAATAGTTAAATGATTGAATGAAGAAAATAGAGAAACTTAAAAAGTTGAGTGAGGAAGAATAAGAAGACCTACATTTTATGGTTGGCTCCACAATTCAACAATGGATAAGTAGTGATACTTATCAACATGTTACTAATGAACTTAAGGCAAACAAACTATGGAATAAGCAAGAGTCTATGTTTGAAATGAATACATTTAGAAATAAAATATTGGTTATTAGACATTTAGCTAACCTAAAGTTCATGAATGGTAATCTAATGTCAATGCACATTAACATCTTTCAAGGGTTAGTGAATTAGTTGTCATCCATGAAAATAATTTTGGAAGATGAACTATTAGCTTGTCTAATGTTGAGCTCACTTATGGATAGATGAGATAACTTTGTGATTTCTCCGAGCATGTCACCGCATGGGGTGTTATGTCAATGAATATTCTCTCTAAACAATTATTGTCCGGATAAGCAAGGAGAAATAAGAAGGGAGAAGCTTTTGATGGTATTTTCATTTCTAAGAGACTTGGTATGAGCACTATAAGGTACAAACAGTCTGACAGTCAAGTTGAGACATGTGAAAGGGGACTGTTATACTTGAAAAAAACTATAACATAGGTAATTGAGAGGAGAGAGGCTCGAGAGAAAGGCCAATGTCACCTCATAAAGTGACTTGATACTAGTTAGTGATGATCATTCAACTAATATTGAATCTCAACAGAGTGATTGGCTTATTAACTCAAGAGTATCATTTTATATCTTCTCACACATTGACTTATTTACTGCTTACGAACCTAGTGATTATGACATAGTAAAAATGAATACTTATGAGACATCACTAATTTTAGGCATGGAAGATATTTGTCTGCATATGTAGATAGGACATAAGTTCATGTTGAGAGAAGTTCGATACATACTAGATATTCATATGAAACTGATATATGTTGGCATGTTGAATGAATTGAGTTATATTAGTCATTTTGGTGATGTCAGTAAAAGTTGGTCAAGGGTGCATCAGTCATTACTTAGGATAAAAAGGTGAGTACTTTGTATGTTACTTAGGCAAGAATGCCTGGAGATTAGGCAAATATTATTCATCATTAGAGTAACATTGATCTCTAGCATAAAAGACTTGGTCACGTGAGTGAGAGGACCATCAAATACTAGCTAGAAGGAATATCTTTGAGTTTTCCCAAGGATCTTTTCTTGAAGAGTGTATAGGTCTATATGGCTGAAAAAATCATAGATCACCTTTTCATTCTCGTGCACCCTTGAGGAGATCAAATATTCTCGATTTGATTCATACTAATGTCTATTTTATGTAGAGTAAAATACTTAATAGAGTCCTTTATTTTATCTCATTCATTAAAAATCACTCTAAGAATACGTAAGCATATACACTCGAATTAAAAGATTGAGTTTTTCTTATCTTTCAAGATTTTAATGCTAGAGTTGAAAGCAATATCAGTATAAAATAGATCTTCGTACATTCTGATAATGAGAAATAATATCGAGTTTAGTTTGATAGCTATTATGTATCTAATGGTATTAGACATGAAAATATATTTTCTTAGATGCCAAAATTAAATGGTGTTGCTAAGAGAATGAACCAAACTATCGAGGAAAGAGTTAGATACATACTTTCTCATGCACATCTTTCTAAGAAATTTTAGGAAGGAACTAGTGTATGGCTGCTGATGTAATTAACATGTGCCTTATATCTACCTTGGATGAAGATGATTTCAATAATATATGGACCGAGAAAGATATATCATATGATTACTTATAATTTTTTGGCTACAAAGCCTTCATTTATATTCAAAATGATAAATTATCTAAACTTGATGATACTACACATCCATGTATCTTCAGTGGCTATGCACACGAAGAGTTTGGGCATAGACTATGGAACACATTTTCCAAGAAGCTTGTTTGAAGTAAAGATGTGACTTTTTTGGAGGAATAGTTTATGGATGGCAATCATCCGAGTAGGGATGAGAGTGATTCCGTAGAGATTATTATTTGCAAAGATTCAGTACATGTTTTTTCTAGAGATCAGTCTATTCAAGTATGAGGAATTGAATAGCTGCCTGATATTTCTAAGCCTATGGATACTATTGATATTTCTAAGCCATATGATATATAATAAATCATCAAGCCCTAGGATACACCTATTGAAAAGGTGAGAGACCATATTCCAACTATAACTAGGTATCACTCAGTTTTTCATTATGATATATCTCAGTCTGAAATAACAAGATCATCTTAAGTCTCACTAGATACCCTCTAAAGTCCGTGATTATATATTCCTCACTAGTGTTGGTGATCCCGAGACATTTCGAGAAATAATGTCTTTTGTGAATAAATATGAATGGCTTTAGGGTATGCAAAAAAAGATATAGTCTCTTCACATTAACCTAGCTTATGATCTAGTACTCTTACCGAAAGGGAAGTAGACTTTAAAAAATAGATAGCTATTTAGACTAAAACCTAGCGATGATAACTTTCAATTGGGATACAAAGCTAGGTTAGTTTTCAAAGGGTTTAGTCAAAAGAAAGAAATCAATTTTGATGAGATATTTTCTTTGGTGGTGAATATGTCTTCTATTCGAGTAGTTTTGAGCTTATCTAATAACTTAAACTTAGAAATTGATCAACTTGATGTGAAGTCGACATTTCTTTATGGTGACCTTCATGAGACTCTCTACATGGATTAGCCCTAGGGATTCATTGTTGAAGTTAAAAAATATCTCATTTACAAATTGAACAAGAGCTTGTATGGTCTTAAATAAGCTCCAAGGTATTGGTACAAAAAAATTTATTCATTCATGTAGTTTCATGACTTTCAGTACTTGTACAAATACATAGCTCCAAGGTACTATGTATTTGTCAATCATCAAATAGTAGATGATTGACTTATAATTTTATTATATTTTGATGACATATTGAATACCAATCATGATAGAGCACTAATTGATAGGCTTAAGGGGGAGATTGGAAAAATCTTTTCTATGAAAGACTTAGGCCCAATCAAATATATTTTAGGGATTAGTATCTTTCGGGATAGCCTTCTACGTATATCTAGTTATCTCAAGAATGATACATTAGTAAAGTTCTTGAAAAATTTTTTATGAATGAGACTAAGCCGGTCTCAACTACTTTGGCTAAATATTTTTAGATGAGTATTGAGCATAGTCCCAATACTGATGAAGAAAGGAAAGATATGAGTTGTGTCCCCTATGCCTTAGTAATTGAAAGTCTTATGTATGTTATGGTTTACACTAGATTGAATATAATAAATACTATAAGTGTTGTTAGTCATTTTCTCTCGAACACAGGAAGATATCACTAGGCTGTAGTGAAATCTATCCCAAGGTACTTATGAAGAACTCAATTATTTTTGTGCTTGAAAGGGTTAAAACCAATGCTTATTATATATATTGATTCTAATATGGTCAGTGATTTAGATTCACATATATCGACTTTAGGTTATTTTATAACTTTTAAAGAGAGGGTTGTATCCCAGAAATCCAAACTGCAAAAGTGTGTAGCACTATCCAACACTAAGTTTGAGTTCATTGCAGCTACTAAAGCTTACAAAGAAACTTTATTGTTGAAAAGATTTCTTCGAGACTTGGATGTGCGACAAGATAGATATATATATATAATGATGTGACAATTATAATACTTTACATCATTTTAAAATTTAACTATCCATAATAGTTCAGAGCACATTAATATACAGTATTACTAATGAGATGTATTAGATCACTAGATGAAAATTCAGTTGTACTTGAAAAAATATACATAAATAAAAATATTATCTTTATATTCATAAAATGACTATTATCGACAAAGTTTAATTTCTTTAAATTTATATGCTGTTATGTGTCTCATCACCTTGGGCAGAGGGCGAGATTTGTTGGCGCTGCCTAAGTTAGGTAGACTAGTAGTATTTATTTTGTTTATTTTATTTGTTTTGTTTTTTTAATACATAGAGCATGGTAGACTAAGTATATGAAATAAAATCTCATTTTCTATTTTTAAAAAAAAATAAAAATACAAAAAAAGGAAAGTTTTCTAAAAACTTTATGAAAATTGGTAGAATCTAGAGATATCAAATGGGTCAGGACTCATGGCATGTCTAGCAAGACACGACGGGCATGACCATGCTAAACAGCGAAGATGCATGGGTCGTGCATCTTCATCGTTACCCATTGCGTCACGATCTACGACTAGCCAGTTTATGAGTTGGTTATTTACAATTGGCCATGTGGTCAATAATATTAAAAAAATTGGACAGCCCAATGGGGATCATATCGGGTGGTCACTTCAGCCAGTTTACCATGCCTATGGGCTAAGCACATAGGGCATGCCTTGCCCAACATGATGCATGGCTCGTACCGGCCCAGAATAACATTAATCATGTCTTGAAGTTGCCGGACTCGATCCGAGGCATGGTTCTGGACCATGCCGTGCTGGGCACGGCACTACTAGATCGGGCCATGTCATGGGCCGTTCCCAAGCCACCCAGTCCATTTTGACACATTTTTTTCATAAAAGCACGCATGAAATCCTCTTAGATGGGGAAGTGCCCTTGTCAGATCCTTTTAAAAAATAGAAAATAGTGAGTTTTTTTTTTTTTTGCATAGTGTGCAAATGGGCTAACATGTTTATTTTTTATAAAAATGAGAATGTGTATGTACATTTTTTTTGCATTAGTTTTTTTGTAAGTGTGGATGCTATTGATTTTTACTTGTATGTATATAAAGCATTTTATGTCATATAAAATTAGAGCTTCGAGAATTTTGAAGATTTAAAAATTATGAACAAAATCTCTTCTTCGACATAGAAATAACTATTAATTATTCACTATGAGCCATAAATCTAACAAACCACAACCAACTTTATCACCTAAAAAATAATGTTGAAAGATACTCGAAGGATTCGCCCCAAAATCACTAGTTTATGTATTTATATTGAATTTTTGATTTCTAGGAATTTATATCCTAAAAAATATATTTTGGTCTAAAACATAATTTTGGGTGTATTGTACCTTACATACTTTTAATACGTGTGAAGAAGTATTTAGCATTTATCGTTTAATTTTATATTGTTGTTACTTGAATTTTATTTTAATTGAATATATTTTTTAGAATTTTTATTTTGAAATTTTTTTTTTCATTTTGGGTTGTTGATTATTTAGTTCTGTTATTTAATTAATCAACCATTATTTTTGTTACTTTTGTAGTTCATATATCCTACTCCAATATTTTTAATATATCAAACTATAAATATTTTATATTTTATCATACTTTTTATTAAACTTAAAAAATTTATTATTTTTTTGTAAATACTTTTTGATGAATTTACAATAACATGTTTCTCCCTAAAATATATATTAATTAGATGTGATTATTATACTTTATTTATAAATTGTATTATCAATATTTATATTTAGGCGATTTGTGTTTAGGTATACCAATATAAAATAATCTAAAAAAAGAAATTTCACAATTAAAAAAAAGTGTTAGAATTTTAAAACTATTTTCATACTTTATGAATTCATAAATTATTTTATCACTCTATGGATTTATAAATTAAGATACCTAGTTATGAATTTAGTTGGGGGAATTATGTTTTGAGGTGTTTCCCCAAAAATTTTTAATATCTAGAAACTGAAATTTTGATATTTTTTAAAAAGTCACAAAACTAAAAATAAATTAAAAATAATGACACCCGAATTTGTAAGTGCTAAATAGCCTCACCCCTCACCCTCGCCCGTCTTCCTTTACCCGTCTGCCTTCACCTTTTGCCCCTCTCTTTCCACCCTTCTCACCTTCGTGTAGCTCAATAGAACTCCACGAGCTCCATGAGAGCTCGTCGATCTCTTTCGTGGAGCTCTATCGAGCTAGACGTGGAGCTCACTGGAGCTTATTGAGAGAGCTCATCAAGTTTTAGTGAGCTCCACTTCAAGCTTACTGTGGCCATACGAGTTTCCTCGTGGAGCTTGTGGAGTTTTGTCGAACTCCTTATTGCAGGTTCACATCAAGCTTGCTGGAGCTCCATGAAGAAGCTTGTGGAGAATGACATGGAGACAGGGGTGGGAAGAGAGGGGCTAGAAGTGAGGTGAAACGGTAGATGGAGATGGGCGAGGGTGAAAGCGTGGGCTGGGCGGGGCAAGGGCTAGGGCTAAGGGCGAGAGGCTAGCTCGATGAACTTATGAATTTAGGTGTACTTATTTTTTATTTATTTTTAGTTTTATGAATTTAGTAACTAGCTTACATTTATGTGAATTCAAAATGTATTTTACTACTTTATGAATTCTAAAATAATTTTACTACTTTATACTTTATGAATTCAAAAACTACTTTACACTCTATAAATTCAAAAACTAATTTACACTTTATAAATTCAAAAACTAATTTACACTTTATAAATTCAAAAACTACCTTGCACTTTATAAATTCAAAAACTACTTTACAACTTTTTGAATTCAAAACTACTTTATCACTTTATGAATTTTAAAACCACTTTACTACTATACTAATTCGGTAACTATTTTACAACTTTAAGAATTCAAAAAATACTTTACGAATTGCAAAACTACTTAAAGAATTTAAAAATTTATATTATATTTCTAAAATATCTTTCAATTTGAAAACCAATTTTGATTTATAAAAAACTTTAAACAAGTTCTAAGTTCTAACTATCTATTGGTTAGAATCAATTAATTGGTGATTAAAATAAAATGATTAAAATTATATACATATATATGTGTGCGTGTGCGTGCGTGTGTGTGTGTGTGTGTATATATATATATGTATATGTGTGTGTGTGTGTGTGTATATATATATATTAATTTGATTTAAATAAAATCAAATTAATTGGTGATATATATATATATAATTAAAATTAAACTAATTTAAATTTTTATTATACTACCTCCAAGTGGAAGGTACAATATATATAGTCTTAGAAATTTTGATTGTTACTATTTACAAAGTTAATATTATTTATATTTTAAATTATTGTGTGTGATATAAAAAAAAATTAAATTGAATCTTAGTTTTTTTTGGAGTCTGGTGACAAAAATAAAAGATAAATCTCATTTTATATATATATATATATATATATATATATATATATATATATATATATATATATATATATATTTATTTATTTATTTATTTATATTTATTTATTTATAATCAAGTGATTTGATATAAATGATTGGATGATTAGAGGTAAAGTATAACTAATTATATGTAGGAAGTGAGCTAGAGCCCTGCTAGAAATTTAAACTTTCTTAAATCAAAAACTAATTTTCAAATTCCAAAATTAGTTTCCGAATTCAATATATGGTTCTTGAATTCTATAAGTTTTAATTTTAATTTTTTTTTTAAACTTGTGGGGGAAAACTTGAGTTAATATATTTTAGTGCATCAAAATTTAATAATATATTATTAGTATTTTTTTTAATTTTGAAAAAAAAAGCACTTTTCTTAAATTATTTTAAGAACTATGTTTCATTGCACATAAATTAAATAATTATTTATCTTGGTATATTTGTAAAAAATAAATATTTAATAAATAATTTTTATTTTTTAAGAATAAAACCTATTATATATATAGGTTGAAGAATACTCAAAAGAATATTATTTTTTATTTTTAGAATAAATTTAATTTGTCTTCAATTAAATTTATCAATCCGTAGTCAATAATATTAAATATATTGATGATTAGAAATTAGTTAAAATGCATTTAGTATTAAATAAATAAATAAAATAATACATGAGAATTTTCTTGGGAACCATGGCACTATTTCGTCCTTGGTCATAAGTTGAAATGTTGAATGTGTCAAATAGTCATTTAATTAAATTTCAATTCAATCTAGTGTGAAATTTCAAAATAAGAAATAATAAGCCAACATATATAAATGAAAATTAAATTAAAACAAACATGTCATATAGAGTTAAAATTTGATTAAATTCTTGAAGGACAAGATTTCACTAATTTACACATTTGTATATCTTATAAAAATATTATTTAAATAAAACTTTAAAAATCAAAGTTTAAAAACAAATAATATGTTAACTAGTCATAATAATATTATGTTAAATCAATTAAAATAAAGGAACACAAAGTCACATTCACAAACATGCCTTTAAAAGTTGTTATTTAACTATATTAAAATTTTCAAAAAATATAAAAAAATTTACATCAAATGGTAGATTATTTCAAATAAATCAAGATAAGTGTCATTATTTAATTAAATCCCAAAACAAACAAGTTTGCATTTTTTAAATAAAAAGTGACAATCCACATTAATTATGAGACCATAACCAACAAAATTAAAAAAACAAAAAAAAAAAAAAAAAAAACACATGTTTTACCATGTGTTGCCATGCAATCCCCACTTATTTCATTCAACTCAATCAATAGAGTGGAAAGGTGCCTTACCATGGCTAGGTTGTTAAGATAAACATTTTTATAATCTTTAAAAACAACTAAAAATAAATAAAATTACTTTGACATTATAACTTATTTACAATCTCAACAACAGCACAAATATGATGAGCCCGATTGCCACTGAGAAATTGCATTGGAAGTGTTCATTTATAAATAATTATTTTAATAATTTCAAATTAAAAAAAGATTTCAATTACAAACAAATAATAAATTGAAGTCATTTGTGAGGCATTCTTTTATAAAATAGAACTCTATTTGGGCACTCAATAATTCAATTGCAGCACAAATTTCACTAGAGATGAGCATCAATTCTTGAACTAGTGTTGTAACTTGGGTTGGGTTAATCTGAGTAACTCGAACTGCACCTCAGGAAAATTCGAGTTGGGCTTTCTCAAGCCAAACTTAAATAGGGATGAGTTCAAGGCTATAGTTTGGGCAACATTACCCGATCACAACCCAAGATGGATAAATAAAAAATAAAAAACAACTAAATTAAAAAAAACAACTTAAAAGAAACTAAAAATTGTTTTAAAAACCCTGAGTGTAACTTACATAGGGTGTGGCATCATGTCTGTTATCATTTCGTTTGTTAAGTGTTGTGTAGCTATGATGTGTTATGTTCGTCCAATTCTTTTTTTTTTTGTCTACTATTCTTCGTGCTATGCTCTCTCTGTCCTTGAAAATATAATTCACTCATATATTCACAAATATAAATTGCAATTGTAATTTACAAATTAATTATATTCTAATTTTAAAAGCTAACAGAGAATGTACCCTTTTTAGTTTCTTCTCCTCAATTGTCTGCTCTCGGGTTCATGTACGTGTATATTATAAGATGCATTGATTTGTTAATACTATAAGTATGTACTCTTCAATTCAACAATTGCAAAAACAATTATATTAACATATGTGTAAATTACTGGAACTGATTTATATGAAAAGTCATCCCTAATTATTATTCCATTTTCTTAATTTATATCTTTTTATTATTTTAAATAAAAAATTTTATAATTAGCTGAATTTATGAAAATATAAATTTTCATTATTATACTTTGTAGATAATTTGGTGAGTAGAGTTTAGCTTACATACAGAAGAACTAATCATCAGTTTTTGTGAAATATAAGTTTCATATTCACAATCTATATATAAATGGATAACTCATTTATAAGATTATAGTGCTAAATTTTAGTATGTCTATATTAATTATGGTGAATAGTGAATTTTAACTTATAGTACTAGTCCACTTGAGTGTATTGAGCATAACCAATATGATATAATTACTGTGTGATGACTTATAAAATAAAATACATTATTGTTACTATAAATGTCATTACTCTTATTCATGAAGTAATTAACATTCACATACTATTGTTTATAGTTTTTTTTTTTATTCATAAAGTGTGAGATCAATAAATAGGTTAAATTAGATCATTAGATATTATCTAAAAAGTATCAAAAAAAATAATTAGATATTGATTAAATTAAATTATTAGTAAAGTAGTTCAATCAATGTGTATATGTAATCTTAACACAAATAATTTAATTACTATTAAGTAACAAAGGCACAAATTATTTTAAATAAGTAAGAAGTATGAATATAATTATATAGTGATATGAATTATAATTAATACAAATTATTATCAGAAATAATTTTCTATTTAAAGACAAATATCTTATTTAGACAAGGCTCTCTTTCATAGTCTTATCTAGAGCCAAATGAAATGTTTTAAATTTTTTTATTTATTTAAAATATATATTTTTATACAATATGAATAATTATTTTGATAGGAATCAATAATTTGATTTTATTATTAAATCAAATTACTAGATTCATATTTAATTAATATTGTTTATATATATATATATAATCTCTAAATGTTAAAAATACATTTTTAAATATTGAATGAACCACTTCACGTGACATCTAGTTTCATAAATGGTCTGGTTTCATTAATTTAAAAAGAAATGTTCAGACAATGCTAACCATTATGTCATCATCTTTTTCATTGCATTTTCTAGAACAAGGACACACGGATGAAGGCCTTCCCTCCTCGAGGTATCATATTGTTATTTCAAACATGCATGAACTCTGCTCAAAAATATAAAATAACTCGTTCTACTTACATTACTGGCTTACTAAATTTTAATTCATGATTCTCTAACATATATATTAGATATGTTAATAATTAATTCTTTATGTTCTCCAACAAAAATCAAAATATTGCATATAATATATTGTTGTTTTTTTTATATATAATATATCCTCAACTATGCTAGTGCACGTGTAATATGTATATTTTTACTATATAGTATGGTGCATATCTAGTATATATTATTAATTTATAATTTGATATGTATACAATTAATTAGTTATACACTATTGCATATAAGTAAATCATATATTCATAGATATGAATTATAAAATATGTAAATATGTAATGTATTGCAATGTAGATTTCATTTTACATTTTGTCGCATATTATGTATATAGATATAGATATACGATTGGTTAAAGAAATTGAGACAAGAACGTAATTTCTAAAGATTGTATCTTTACTTTTTATATAGAAAGTATCTAATGTTCAGAACATATTATAAATAAATAAATAAATAAAAATACAAACACGCACGCATGCATGGGCACATACACACACACACAATATATAAATATAAATAAATAAATAAATAAATAAATATAAATATATATATATATATATATTGTAGGTAGAAATAATGATTTTAATGACTTTCTCTTACTTTCTAGGTTTATTTGCAAAATTTTTGGTAAGCAGTAAGCTTTTAATATATTTAAAAGTTAAAACTTATCTATTACTATTTTATAATTTTATTTATTTATTTAACAATTAATATAGACATATTACATATGTTCATTTATTTTTTTTTTTTTGGTTTTTGAATTGAAGGATCATGAAAGTATCTATTACCACAAAATTGAGCATCAAATTTAAAAAAAAATTTAATAATGCTAAAGTGAATATTGTATTGATTCTGACAGTGGTATTTGATTCTGACTGTGGTATTTGATTCTTATTATGAGTTAAAATATATAAAATTATTATTATTCAAAGTTTTATCAGGATTGAAAAGATAATAGGAAAGTTAATATTTTTTTATGGAATTACTTTTCAAATAATATGGAACAACATTATTATACCATTCTTCTAATAATGTCATTAAATATTTTCAAAATTCTTAAAATATTGATAATAGCAATACAAATTCATTTAATATTGTTCTTAATAAGAATAAAAATTCATTTAAATGAATAGTTAAGTATTTATGTTTATGTTTATGTTTATGTTTATGTTTATGTTTATGTTTATGTTTATGTTTATGTTTATGTTTATGTTTATGTTTATGTTTATGTTTATGTTTATGTTATGTTTATGTTTATGTTTATGTTTATGTTTATGTTTATGTTTATGTTTATGTTTATGTTTATGTTTATGTTATGTTATGTTTATGTTTATGTTTATGTTTATGTTTATGTTTATGTTTATGTTTATGTTTATGTTTATGTTTATGTTTATGTTTATGTTTATGTTTATGTTTATGTTTATGTTTATGTTTATGTTTATGTTTATGTTTATGTTTATGTTTATGTTTATGTTTATGTTTATGTTTATGTTTATGTTTATGTTTATGTTTATGTTTATGTTTATGTTTATGTTTATGTTTATGTTTATGTTTATGTTTATGTTTATGTTTATGTTTATGTTTATGTTTATGTTTATGTTTATGTTTATGTTTATGTTTATGTTTATGTTTATGTTTATGTTTATGTTTATGTTTATGTTTATGTTTATGTTTATGTTTATGTTTATGTTTATGTTTATGTTTATGTTTATGTTTATGTTTATGTTTATGTTATGTTTATGTTTATGTTTATGTTTATGTTTATGTTTATGTTTATGTTTATGTTTATGTTTATGTTTATGTTTATGTTTATGTTTATGTTTATGTTTATGTTTATGTTTATGTTTATGTTTATGTTATGTTTATGTTTATGTTTATGTTTATGTTTATGTTTATGTTTATGTTTATGTTTATGTTTATGTTTATGTTTATGTTTATGTTTATGTTTATGTTTATGTTTATGTTTATGTTTATGTTTATGTTTATGTTTATGTTTATGTTTATGTTATGTTATGTTTATGTTTATGTTTATGTTTATGTTTATGTTTATGTTTATGTTTATGTTTATGTTTATGTTTATGTTTATGTTTATGTTTATGTTTATGTTTATGTTTATGTTTATGTTTATGTTTATGTTTATGTTTATGTTTATGTTTATGTTTATGTTAGTTTATGTTTATGTTTATGTTTATGTTTATGTTTATGTTATGTTTATGTTTATGTTTATGTTTATGTTTATGTTTATGTTTATGTTTATGTTTATGTTTATGTTTATGTTTATGTTTATGTTTATGTTTATGTTTATGTTTATGTTTATGTTTATGTTTATGTTTATGTTTATGTTTATGTTTATGTTTATGTTTATGTTTATGTTATGTTTATGTTTATGTTTATGTTTATGTTTATGTTTATGTTTATGTTTATGTTTATGTTTATGTTTATGTTTATGTTTATGTTTATGTTTATGTTTATGTTTATGTTTATGTTTATTTTATATTTATATTTATATTTCAATTTCAATTTCTTTGTTGTGCATGTTGGTAGCGAGCTATAGAGAACAAATTATAACTTGTGTTTGTCATAAAAATTGATCAATTTTCACTATAGGACCAATCAAATTATCAACTGCCCACCATATGAAATATGATTCATTTTGTTTGTTAGTTAACATGGTTTGTAACCCTATTAATATGAAGGAATCATATTTTAGCATATACACCAAAGAATATTTATTAAAACAAATCCCAAATTTTTATTATCTAATAAAATTATACTAAATCATAAAATTTTTATGTTTTATCATATTGAAATTTGAAAACAAACATTCTATTTTAAAACTACTTTTCAAATTCAAAATGTTTTCATTTTATTAGTTTTATATAGAAATTGTGTACAATATATATATATATATATATATATATATATATATGCATATATATACACAATTATAAATATATAATATATATATACATGAAATCTATTTTTCACACTACAACAAAATTTAAAATATTTTATGTGCCAATGTGTTGCCAAAATTGTGTTTATGATTTTTAGTATATTAAATCATAAATATTTTATATTTTGTCATATTTTTTCTAAAATTTTAAATTTTATTATTATTTTTTTGTTATTACTTTTTGGTGAGTTCAACATATATATATGTTTGATTACTACACACACACACACACACAAACAATTATAAATATATAATATATATATACACATGAAATCTATTTTTCACACTTTAACAAAATTTAAAATTTTATATGTGCTAATGTGTTGCCAAAATTGTGTTTATGATTTTTAGTATATCAAATCATAAATATTTTATATTTTGTCATATTTTTTGTCAATTTTAAAATTTATTATTATTTTTTTGTTAATACTTTTTGGTGAGTTCAACATATATATATGTTTGATTACTATATATATATTACACACACACACACACACATATGTATGTATGTATATGCATGTGTGTGTATTTACACACACATACACGCGTGTTTTAGATTTCAAAAAAAAAATGAAAACTACTTTTCAAATTGCAAAAAAAAAAAAGCTAATGTGTTAGCATATATCTAAAATTGAGTTTCTAATTTTCAATATAAAAGACATAAATATTTTATATTTTATCATATTTTTTGTTAAATTTTATTTTATTTTTTTGTAAATAATTCTTGGTAAGTATACCATAACATAATTATCTCTAAAATATATATTCATTAAATGTAATTATTGTACTTCATTTATAAATTTTATTTTAAATATTTATATTTGTGCGATTTGTGTTTTAACAAACAAAACACAAAATAATTCTAAATAAATTTGCATTATTAAAAAGCTTTAAAACATCATTACTAAGGTTCAAGCTAATGCCTTGCATATTTTTATTTGTGCATCTAACTATCCAATAATTAGAACAAATTATTTGGTTAGTACAACGAAATGACACACACACACCCACCCACCCACCTTCACCCACCCAGGCACGCACACACATATACAAACAAGTTTAAATGTATAAATATGTATACATATATAAGGGAGAATTATGTTTTGGTGCACTATTCAAAAAAAATTGAAAAAAAAAAATATTTTCTTTAATATTTAAAAAATAATACACTAAAATATTAAGGGGCTATTTGATAATGCACTTAAAATCTTCAAACTATCGAAAGTTAAAATTTTCGATGGTTTGAAGATTTAAGTGCGTTTGATTAAAAAATGTTGGAAGCTAAAAATTTTAAAATTCAAGTAAAAATTCATTAAAAATTTTAAGTAGGTAGAGACCTACTTAGGTCCCGTTTGATAAAACTAAAAAAATTACGTACTGAAAAATAAGTGTTAAATTTTATATGTGTTTAATTTGTATTGAATAACTGTTTGATAAATTATTGAAAATTGAATGCTTAAAATAATAATTTTGTTTGATAACTTTAAATGTTGAATGCTGAAAATGATATTTTTTACATTGTTATCCTTATTATTAATGTAGCTCATTTTATTCAAATTAAATAAAATTTCTAATAAAATTTGATTTTTCAGTGCAATTGTTAATTATTATTAAAAAAAAATGTACTACAAACATTTTCATAATTATATAATAAAATCCAAAAAAAAAACATAAAAATGTTGATAAAAAAACAAAAATTAATTTGCAACCAGTTGATTTGCTATTTCCTCTCTTAAATTAATCATGAAACTTTGATCAACTTGTGCAGCTCTTCCTCCAGCTTGTAGCAGACCTTCATGATTATTCTGATGTATTTCCCAATTTTCATCATAATCATTTTCACCATGCTCTAAATAAATATCAGCAATACATAATTTCTGAATATAGTCATGTATAGCTGCGCAAGTAATAACAATATTTTTTTTGAACTAGAAAAGGATATGGTGTCATCCTCTTTAGGATTAGAAAACGAGCTTTAAAACACCAAAAGATCACTCAATGGCATTCCTCAATCTTGCACTTGCATAATTGAATGTCTCTTCTTTTGTACGAGGGTGGACAACATTACGAAAATCAAGCAATCAATATCATGCATTACGGTAAAGTGTCATAAACTCTTGAGTATATGGATATGCAGCATCACAAAGATAATATTTATTAACAAAAAAATATAATTTTAAAATTAATTATGAATTTATTAAAAAAAGACGAGAAGAGAATAATACTTTCCTGGTAGATGTATTGGAAAATTATTTTCTGGATTACACATAGTCCCTGATAAAACTCTTGAATCATGTGCTATGCCTTCCCATCCACCCCAAACAAATGTAAAAATCATATTGAAGTCACATATTACTAGAACATTTTGATAACATTCTCTTATTCCTCTTCCTTTATAAGACTTGTTTGTTAGATGGTATCACAGCATTAACAAGCATCCTGTCAAGTGCACCAATTGCACCCTATTCATTAAAAAAATATCAATATAATAATAATTATAACAACAACATGAACACCAATAATAATAAACATGTAATTTTACTTACCTTGAATACTTCCCTTAATCGTTGATGGGGATAATTTTTTATTATTTCATTAATCGGGATAGACACGATCATCTCTCTTCCGAAGAGAAACATTGCCTCTAGTACTTTATGAAAGTAATGATGTATGATTTGAGTTGAATGGTTGAATCTTCTTTTTGTAACATGATTTCTCACGTTGTGGTTTAAAGTCATAAGACACGTTGCCATTTTTTCTTTAACTTTGATGTAACGAATGTCTTTCAACCATTTTCTATTTTTGAAATGCTCACATATACCCAAAAAGTTTACTTATTCATTCTTAGAATTTCAAGGCAATATGCTAGATTACCATTTAAAATTTTTTGTACATATGCAAAACCTTTCAGTACTGAATCAATATATTGTCTTCTACCAAGTCACTTTTTCCTAATAATCTTCTTGACTAGAATCATTACCGTGATTTTCAATATATTTATTTGCTTTTCATTTAACTTCATCTGACAATATTTAACATTTAAAAATAATTAAATAAAATAAAGTTAGAACAATTACAAGCAAAGTGAAGCACAAGATATTGTCAAAAAAAAAAATAATGTCAATATAAACAAACATAAAGACAAAGTATGAAACAAACCCATAAAATAACACATTAAATTGTATTTACTCTAACACCAAGAAGCAAACAAAATCTAAAGCAATTCCAATTTTTTTGCATTCATCCGGATCCAAACAATTCTGATTGCCTCTGGCATTTGTGAAAATATCATCCATTATTCTTTGCATGCATTGCTTTCACAAAAAATGCTAGAAGCTGCAATGTACAGCAGGTCATCCATAGGTAAAGTTGCAATCTCACCCAACTTCTTATTACATTTTTCAATGCTAGGCCCATCTGATTGCTCCATTGTATTTAGAACAGCTAGTAATTTTTCATCTAGATCTCATTTTTTATTTTTCTTTTGGTTCTTCCTTTTGGTAATGATTCTTTTAATGATGAAGGGCTTGGTAAAGATCCATGCTTTATATCCTTGTGTGTACAAGAATTCTCTATAGTTGGATGAGTACTTGATGAAAATATGTTGGCACCATTTTTAGGCAACCCCTGTCTATATGGACCCCATGAATATTGCCTGGTAGATGTAATACCATCAAAGAGTGATCTCATCTCATCTTCAAATTGTAGCCCAGTATATCGAAATTATTTTGCATCCAAAATTTTATGTTATTCAAATCATTGTAATTAGACAATAGTAGTTAAATTTATTTTTTCAAAAAATTAACTAAAGAAATGAGCTATACCTTGATATACTCTTCACACTCTTCTGACGCCCAATCAATTGTATTAATTATTTGATTATAGCCATGGCCAGAATTTCTTATTAAATTCGACCACATCGTGTATTTATATTTTTAATAATTCCATTCGTTTTTCAATTATTTTGAGTGAAATTTAAAATTTTGATCTATTTAAATGTTTTGAAATTTTATCCCATGATTCAATATGCAAGCTCCCACCCTTTTTTTCCAAAATATTTTTCTGATAAAGACATAAATCTAAAAAAAGTTTAACCTGTGTTGGGTCTTTTCAACTTACTCTGGTAGAATCAAAAATAGTCATTCCTATATAAAATAAGTAATCGAATGTTATTTTAAATATAATCTTACATCAAGTTAATATAATAGACAATAAATACAAATTTACATGCATAAACAAATAATACAACAACAAAACTCACACTAATGTATTAAATATAACATACAACTCATTTACAAGCATAACCAACATACACAAAACCACAAAATGTGATTAAATACATTACATAATAAAGAAAAAAGAAAACATTTTCTTAGAGAAGTAGGGATAAAATACATAAACCCACTAAACGCAAAAAATACATAACATAACAACAAAACCAATATTTTGGATGAAAATAAAAAATATAGAACAAAAAATCGAACCGATAGGGATTTCAAAACAATTCAGGAATCAAATTTTTTTGCACTAAAAAATACATTCGGTATTCTAACCTCTAAGCAATCTGCAAATCGAAGTATTGCGATAAACAAGTTTTGGTTTCGTTTTTTATAATTAAATCATAATAAGAAGGGTTTTCGCAAAAAAAATATTGATTTCGGAAATTATATTTTATCCAGAGAACAAAACGAAAACATACCGATTCACAATATTAACATCAAATACCATAAATACAGAAGAAATCCCAAAGTTAAACATCATTAACATCAATTTTGCTCATCGAAAAACTACGCCGAATTCACTCTCGAAACAAATAGAAACATGCGCGAGGAGAAATTTTTTTAGGGTTAAAAATGTCGACGAAGGAAAATGATTCATGAAAATATTTTAAGGGCAAAATGATAATTTTTTTAAATTTATATTGTTTAACGTTTTCAGCGTTTCACGACAAGTAAAGTAGATCTCGACCAACTTAAAATTTTCAGCACATTTTCACTTAAAATTTTAAGTATTCAGCTCCAAATATTTTTTTATCAAACGTACTTATAATTTTAAATCATTGAAAATTTTAAATTTGAGTGTGTTGAATTTTTTAAGTGTGTTATCAAATAGCACTAAAGTCTCTATCTACTTAATATGTTTAATATTTTTTTAATTAAAATTTTAAATTTTTAGTTCTCAATATTTTAAGTGATTTATAAATCATCACCTTGTTTCAATCTAGATGCTCAATATTTATAAAAAGTCGGCTGGTCCTGGTGACTTGGTCTCGAAGTGAGAGTTCTACAGTATAAACTACTCTACGTCTAGCCGGTCCGCCCAAGAGCAAGACCGTCTGAATTTCCATGGGGCCCGCGATCACAGCCAGCCAAACGTCCCCGTCGAAGACCAGAGCCAGACGAAGGAGCAAGTTCCCTGGTGTTGTGCTCGTGACGTCAGCGAGTCCATCGTCGGGGAAAGGGAACGCGAAGTACAGCCGGTCCGGTCCCGGTCTGCTCATCTTGCTTCTACTCTGGAATGATATTCTCCTCGAATCCTTTATCGCTCAGTATCCCTGACCCAGCATTGGAATCTTGGCTCCGCGACTCCGGCTACCTTGAAATCATCGATCAATATCCGGCGATCGACGCTGTTCCGGCCCCCGCGCCATGGATTGCGAGTGGCCTGTTTGCTGCTCTGTATTCCCATTCTCTCCTTTTCATCTCCTTCTTCACAATCAATCCCTTTTCAATGCTTACCGCGAGTGATTTCACCGGCCCCACGCCATCTTGGAGCCTCTCTTTTTTGGCGGACTACGGCTCTTACTCGTTTCCAGCTGCTTCAGTTCAGGCTAAACTTCGGATTCACGAGAATATCAAGCGCTATGCCAGAAACTATGCGTGTCTGTTCGTTTTCTTCTTCGCCTGTGCTCTGTATGGTATTTTCTATTTTTGTTTGCCTCTGATTCTTGACGTCTCTTGAAATTGATCGCCATGGGATAATCTTCCGAGGATTCTTGTTCTAGTAAATTAGACGAACGGACTTAATTCCAAATTTACACTCTACTATTTTCGAAATCGACTCTCACGCACACATGCTGGGTCGCTTATGAACTGCATAGCGTCTCGCCTTACCTAACTATGATATGCATCAAGCTGGCAGCAGAGTCTGTTAGTTTATCTGTATATTTGTTCGAAAGTTGGCATACTGTCTGAGATTTTGCGTATCGCTGCATAATCTACCTGGAATTCGAAGACCCTATTCCCATTGGTTTCTAGGGCACGTATTTCATATATTATCATGCGCGTATTATGGCGTAGAACCTCATCTAATCATAAATTGTTTCATGCGTATGGAAGCTGAGTGTTAAGGTGAACAAGAAGTTCCCCTCAGTCCAACTCAATGCTCCATCCCTTACGTCTATGCTTTCTGGAAAGATAAAATGGAAGCAGCATTGATACCCATTATAGAAGCTCTCATCTCGAGCACATGTTAGGTTTGAATCTCATTTTCAGTCATATTTTGAAGGCTGTTATTCTGTTGCCTTTTCACCATGATCAAGGCCGTGTGTTCCTCTTGTATTTTCCATGCTCTTGATTTGTATTGAAGTTTGGAAGAATCAGGCATCCTAAAATGTTCTTAATGGCTATAATACTTAAATAAAAGCTCATTGTTCTTGATTTAGTCGGTGAAATAACATTTAACATCTTGATTTTAATGGGAAAGTAGAACCCATGTGATTATCTTTGATTAACTAGATTGAATTTGGTTTAATTTACTATCAAGGAGAAATATGATTATTATAAGAGTGTTGGAGTCTTATATGAACAAAATTATGATATATTACTAATTGGTTAAGCAAATTGATCTCGATTGAAATACATTGTAAATGTTTATGAGATAATATGAATAGTTGAAATCATATATATTGATAAATGGCATGATTATAAGGTGAGTATAAATTTGAATTAACAAAATTTTAAAAATAAAAATAATAAAATGTAAGCGAGTGTAGATACAACTAAGTGATGAAAGAATTATCAGGACAAATGTTTTATCAATAAACATATGAAGAATGTTAGAGATGAAGTATTTTTTTAAGAGTAAAATGTTAATCATACAAAAAATTAAGTTATTCTAGATAAAAATTGCCATAATAGAATAGCTAAATTTATGAATTTTAAAGAATTTTTTATTAATATTTGAAAAATTTGGGCTAAAATAGTTTAATTTTTATTTATAATAAATTTTTATTATAATAATCATCAAAGTTAATTTTTTGATATAACTATGATTGATCATATTAATTTTAATTTTTCAAATAATCTGATACATAATCAAATAACTAAATTTATTAATCTTAAAGAAATTTTATTAATATTTGAAAATTGTGATAAAATATATTAATTTTATTTTTAAGAAAATTTTAATTTTTGTTATAATAATCATGAAAGTTAATTCCTGATATAATCATCTGATACATAAATTTTTTAATAAGTTTTGATGATACATATTTTTTTCATAATAGTTATTTAACTTTTTAATTGTCCAAAAATATTATCTCAAGTGACTTGATCATATTTATGAATTATGAATTTTTTTTGTTTATCTAAAAATCATTGAGAGACATGAGTATATTGATTATTTAAATTTTTAGTAAATTATTAATAATATGGAAGTATGATGGAGGAGTGGAGACAAAAATTCTAGTTAGACATGATATTTAGACTTATAAATTATAATAATCATATGAGATCAAATTCGCAAAATATTTGTTGTTTTTTTTAAATGTATAAATATATGAAAATATTATTTTTGAAAATTAATCTGTGTTATATTAAATAATTATATATATATATTTTGAGAAATTATAAAAATATAATAATTTTTTAATAGCTCATAATTATATATTATTATTATAATAAATATCTACATATGATTTTTATGCTAAAAGATAAATTAATGAATATATAATTGTTCTTTTTTATATATAAAAATGACAAGTTATATCCAATCTAATAATTATTTATGAAAATATCATTATTTTTGTTATTGAAATATGTTAAGAATCAACATTAAAGTTCATAATTATTTATATCAATTATCAACAAGTTAATAAAAAATATCTAAAATATTATTTTGTGATGCATTTTTTGCTAATGAAATTATATTAATAGACGAGTCTTGAACTATAATAATAAAAGTGAAGAATAATAATGAATACTTTTAAAAGAGTTTTAAATTAAGTATAATGCACATTGTATCGAATGGAATCTATGCTTATTTAGTGTAAAAGTTTTATTGGCGATAAATTATCATTAATATAAATGAGAAAATAATGAAAAAACTATCAATGTGAAATTGAAAATGGCATAAATAAAGTGAAAAATTATTATTAGAATTTTATGTAATATGATTATAACATTGTTTCGAAAAATACCAAAATTTTTATTATACGAACATAATTAATATAAAATAATGAGGTCTTGTTGAAAGACTATACACGATCTTCTATGAAATGTTGTAATTGACATAAAGTTATTTTGATAATAATAAAAAATATTATGAGTTGATTTGGTTCATGAAAATTAGATGGTATAAGTAAGAGGTATGAAAAAAGCTTACATTATGATTATAGCTCCTAACTTTATGTTACGCTAGGTGCTCAAAAATAAATATGATAAGTGCACTTTTGTACTATATTCATCTCATTACAATGTTTAAACTAAAAAAAAGTAATTAAAAAAATAATTTCAACAAAATCTTAAATGATTTCTTAAGTAGTAATTATTTTTTATTTTTTTTAAGACACAAGATTTATTTTTCTTAAAGTATAAAAATTCATGATAAATATTTTGGTGATGAATATTACAATCTCGCTCGAATATGAATAACTGATTCGTCTAGATATCTGTTGATCTTTAAATGTAAATTTTAGTCTTTATGTCTTATATGTATATCTAATTATATAAAGAATTTAATTTATATGAGTTTGTCTAAAAAAAATCTAAGAAATAGTTAATTATACTAATATCAAATATAATATGTAATCTCGAAATTCTAATATATTAAAGATTTCAAATATTTATTTTATATTTAATCAAATTTTTTAGAATACATGAATCAAGGAGAAATTATCTACATAGATCAAGAGGATATTTTTAGAGTATAATCAATAATGGTAAGTTCTAAAAGAATATTTATTCCATATTTTTTCAAAAATAATTATTTTATCTTATAAGACTGACATTTTAATATTAAGAAAATATTTTAGTTTTTTAAGATTATTCTTCATTGCATATTATACTGATGTTATTTGTACATGTTAATAACTATTGAAGTTTGATTTATTTTTTTTTTGTTTTCTTATTTATTGTATTTTTTTATTATTATTTGGGAATACTCGATATATGAGCGTTGTAAATTGTATATATATAATTTATGTTGTATCTTGAAATAATTTTTTCAAATTACTAAAATTTATTTGTTTTAATTCTTCATTCTCTTTCTTTTTTTTCTTGAAAACCTAGCTCTAATTGAACATTAAATCTCTGAATATGGTATTAGAGGGATGTTTTCAATGAAGTGAGAATGGTGTTGGGGTTTGTGGGTGATGACGCACCTCATGGTGGTGCCGACGATAGAAATTGTTGGTAGTTTGCCATGGTGCCAGTAGTGCCGTCATATTGTAACTATGAAATATCCATGCACAATGGGTTACCTTGGGGTTTTTATTTGTGTTTTGTGGTCATTGGACTTCCAATGGCTTGTTTTGAGTTATCAAGATATTTTTTGGCATACAATGGTGGATCTCATGATGGCTTGGTACAAGAGTCTTTCAATGGGTATTTTAGTCTATTATTGGTGTTTCATGGTTGCTTGTCAGTGTGTAAGCATTTTAAAATATTTGATATCTTTATTTTTTAAATTTTTTTATAAAATTATTGTGTTGTATATAAGTTTTGTTTCTGATTGATATCGATGTGCAATTGTGTTGTGTTGTGAGATAAAAGAGAGAAAAATGATCAGAAACATTAAGAGACAACTGAGGATAACAACAACATAATAAAAATTCAGGGTAGATACATACTTCCTTTGGGGTATGTCAGTGATGATATGTTTTGTGACTCAAAATATGTGGGTCATTTATTGAAAAATTCATACTAGTTCGATATTGATAAATAGTTAATGATTGTTCTACAACTATTAGTGCACATATGAAAATAAATTGATCCTAGTGTGTTAATTGAATTTGACTATTGTGATATTTGCAAAATAATATTTTACTTGAATATTTTAATATATTATTTAGGAATATTTTATTTATATGATGATATTACTTAATTGATGACATACAAATTAATTGATCATGATGAGATAACTCATTATGTGAACTTGACATAATTGTGGGAAAAGATTGTTGGTGTGATATCTAAGTTGATAGATCAAACTGTATTGATCAGGTTTGACGAGTAAATTTGTAATATTCTTTATATGCATTTATTGAAAGAGTAATATACTATTTTCTGAACATAGATTTTTGGAGAGATGATAATTTTACTTTTCTCTTAGAAGTTTATTAAAAAGTGATCTAGACATTTACAATTATATTTCGATTGAGTGAAGTTTATTTGATCAATCATAGCAATGTAATATCATGATGACATAATAGCAATGCAAGAGTTGACATAGATATTTTGAGAGGTAGAAAAGTAAAAGTTACATGTTCTTTTTGCTGAAAGTTGGTTATTGGTACATACTCAGGAGAGTGTTGGATATTACACATTAAGTTATGATTAACTTTTTGAGGTTTAGAAACTATACAATATACTATTGAACCTTGATTTTTTGAGGTTCAAAGACTATATAATATACTATTGGACCTTCTCAGTTTGGTTTTTCTATAACTATATCAATTAGTCTTTGGCATAATGATACTTTCTTTAGAAAAACATGTTATGTTTTGTTTTTTGGATCCTACTAGCTCAAACACATCTACATCCACTATACTTTTTGCTTACAACTTCATTCTAGATTTATAAATATTAGATTCATGAGTGAATATTCTTTTTATAAGTAATTATATTTTTTTTTATTTTTTTATATAGAGGCTAGAGTATGATTTTATCGTGATCAATAATATTGTTGCATGAGCAATGAGGTAGGAGAATATTAATGTTAGTCATTTTTTTTGATGCATATTTTATATATGCTAGATTCAGACCATATATATGTTTTTTATATTAATTGAGCAAGATGAATTGTACATGTTTATTGTTAATCAACTAGAGATTCACTTTCGAGTGTGATACCATTCAAAGGACAAGTTAAATATTCGAGATTTGAGTATCAGATGAACGATGTTTATTAATTATGAGACATGTCAGTTAGAAAAAGATATCAAAATTTTTTGTCTGACATGTCAGGAGGGTCAAGAGAGATTAATTTCATCGGATTTACTCAGATATTTGAGGATCTTATAGAGTGATCATATATGTTGAGATAATATATTTTATTATTTTTATTGATAATTATATTTAGTATATATGATTGTCAATATTAAAGGATTTTTTTTTTATTTTTTATAAAATTTTATAAAAAAATAAAAACTAAATATAAATGTGATATTAAGATATTTAGAAAAGATACTATTTTAGAATATGTTTTTTATTTGTTTTTTTTTATTTATGAGGAGCAAGAAGTAATTTATTAGCCATCATGTGTTTATATTCTTGCATAGAATGATATAACTAAGAGAATAAATTAATATATGATTGAGATGATTAGAATACTTCTAATTCATATGAAGGTGCCTAGATTTTCTTGGGGAAAAGTAATGTTAATTGTTAATTTTCTAATCAATAGAATATTATCTTTTATTTTTTTCAGATTATATCTCATACTAGCTCATATATCTAAGTGAGAAATTTTTTTCTTCTACCCAAATTTTTTTAGAGAAAATGATTGTACATGTCATCAAATGCTTTTTTATTAGTTACTTTAATAGTATAAGAGGTATATATATGTTATTCACTAGAAATTATAAAAGTTATTATGAGTTTTAATGTAATATACCTTCAGATACTTGTGATCGGCTCATTTCCTTATCTAGTAGTTAATCTCCATGAAAGAGTAAATACTAATCATGCTAATATGCTAACACCTAATATAATTAGTATATTTGGTTTTGATGAGAGTTGTGACACAATATGCCAATGAGAGTTTCTCACTGGAAAAAAGGTGTGAATCTTTTTAGGAGAGAGAGATGAATGTTGAGAGACTTGATGATCCTTATTTAAAGGTACATACTCAATGGATACATTAATAGTTTTTTTTTAGATGAGTCTTTTGTATCATTATTTGATTCAATTCAGAACGACACGGGCCCTCTGAAGTGAAAGGAAACAAATGCATATTCTACCCAATATTTTTTATTTTGAATACTCTCTTATTCTTATTTTGGTACTAATAAGTCTAGTTTTTTATATTTACTTGATAATTATAGGATCTCGGACTTTGATCTCTTGGGAGTTTGATGTATTAATTAGGTGTTTATGTAAATAGGTATAATATTAATTAAGTATAAATATTATATATTTTTTATTAAATTTTATCAAAGTTTGATTTTAATTTGAGTATTTATTATTTTATTATGTTTTCTTTTATAGAAATATGAAGAAGCTAGGTAATTTGATGATGCTTGAGTTTTTTGGGAGTTTGATGACACAACTCTATTAGCATTTATACTAAATAACTCACTATCTTAAAGTTAAAAAAGATAACTGGAGGTGAGAATTTTTTTTTCCACAATCCATTAATTTTCCGAATCAATCTTATATACCAAAATTCGATTAATATTCTGTTTGATTTGTAGACCTTGATCCCTCATTCTAGTATTATACTTTATATATACTAGGGTAATCAATCTTTAATATTCAAGTTTATTTTTTTTGTATAGATCTACAAATATTAAAAGAAAAAAAATTGTGTTAAATTGAGATAAAGTTCTCTATCATTGAATTAGAAATATATGTATAAAAATTGTGTTAATATATGTATAAATCTAAAAATACTACAAACAAGGCTAAGAACATTCTATCAAACACATCCACCAATTTGTAGAATGTATTAATGTTCGAGAATCAATTGAAATATGATTTTCAAATTCATTCACTATTTAGTCATATGAATTCAACTCAATATTCTTGATAAACTAGTATCTTATGTATGCATTCAAATAAATGCTTCCTCATCTCATCAATATTAGATAATTTATTTCTAATTCATAATTGAAGATTAAGCTAATAATTTGCTACATGTAAAATGTTATGAAGCTCATCTTGCATTAATTTTTTATTTATGTAGGTTATCTTTTTTCTCTATCTTCATAATTAAAATGTTATTTTCTTTTTAGTTGAATTAATCAACTCATAAATATAATACATGAGCTTTTCTTAAAATTAATCTCTTTCATATACTAATTAATGAGAACTATGATCTTTATGCAAAAAAATTGAAGACAAAAATTTAGGATCAAAGAGTATTGTACTTTGATTTTTCATTCCTTCTACCATTTTAGCACGTGCTCGAACATCATTTTTTTTTTTTGAGAAGAACATTGTTAGAAGAATTCGTTTTCTCTTATAAAAATTTTGAAGAGTAAGAAATGCAATATCAAACCATGTGGTATGTAATTGTCAGATGAAAAAGTTTATGATTTTTTATAAATGTTCTCATCAAGCTAAGAACACAAATATGCACATATATAAACTTTATTATTTGCTTAGCTTAAGAATGTGTAATAACATGAACATTTATTTTTTAATATCTTACAATATTTTTTCCCCCTATAAGCCTACTTGTATTATTCCCATAATTAGAGACATTATTAGTAATGAATTGAATAATACTTTTCTCCAATATTATTAATTACATCATCAAGATTTTTTGAATAGTAATTCTTTGTTTTTTATTGTATTATAAGTAATAATTGATTTCATAATTCATGGCGCAACAAGATTATTCATTAAAAAAATTAATAAGATATTTGCTCTTTTTGTTTGTCCAATCATGTAACATAATTAAAAATTTATACTTATGTTATTTACCTCTTCTTTAAAGATTTTATGCCCTCAATTCATGCATTGATTGAGACTTAATTTTATTTAAATCTTAGGGTTTTTGTGTTGAATGAGGAAAGAGAGGATAGAGGGAGGACACGTAAAAATGTAAAACTTAATTTTATTAAAATGAAAAAAAAATTTATTGAATACAACATATATCATTAATATATATGATTTAAGGTAGTCAATTCCAAGTAATTGATATAAGAATTAATTGATGATAATGATATGGTTTGAGCCAGTCCATAAGTTGGATGCTTCCAAGTAATAAAAAAATAAATAAAATAAAAAAATAAACTAAAATGCAACATTTCCTTTCAAGTTGAGGGATTCATATCACATATTTTTCGCTTGAAAGAGAAGAAAGTAATATATGATCTTATAAGAGTCTTTGTGAAGATATTTGTAATCGAGTTGTTGGTTTGTACTTGGTAGATATTTTGTTTTGATTAGATCATCCTCATTTTTTTTATGAATGAAGTGATAATCAATCTTAATATATTTTATCTGGTCGTGAAATACTGTGTTGGCTGCAATGTAGTGGGTTGCTGACTATCACAATACATTGTCATCAATCTTTAAATTGGTAGGTAAAACTCATCCGATAAGTGATTGGTCAATTGGAGCTTACAAGTAGATAAAATAAATTTTGTACTTTATATCTACACTAAATTTTAAAATAATTATTTATCTTTTATTTTTTTAAGAGATAAAATTAATTGTAAAAAAACATAAAAACCTCTAATACCATGAAAAATAAAACCCTACTGAAATATTAGGTTTTTTGTGTCAAATAGGAAGGAAGGAAGAGAGGGGAGAGATAGAGAGAGATAGAAGCACGGGCAAAAACAAAAAAATAAAGTACTATCAAGTTTATGACTATTATTATAAAATATTATTAGTTATTAAAATGATAGGCAAAATTTTTCTCATAAGTGAATTGTCTGCTGAAACTCACAAGTAGATAATGTCATAGCTCTTTACTTTGTCTTAATATTTGATCTCAAAATAATTAATTCTTTTTTTTTGCATTTTTAGGAGATAAGAATATTCATACAAAATTATAAAAATATGTATCGTATCTTTTCTTTATAATCATGATAGTCCAATTAGAATTGAAATATATTTTTATCCAAGTATGTTCATGATTTTTTAAATATAATTTTATATCCTATAGTTTTCTTTATATTTTTGAGAATCCTAAAGATGGATCAAATAGTTATTCATCAAGTACACATTATGATATACTAAGGTCAGATAAAATATAGATATAATTATGTGTTCATATATATAATGCACTATAGTGTATATCTTTATCCACTACAATATATATTTATATACATTACATCACATATTTATATACAATGGATGTATAAACATACTGTAAACACTCAAGGCTTGATATATATATATATATATATAAACATTGCATTGTCTGTGTATATTTACATATAATTAAATACATATATATATATATATATTATAGTATAGATATATAAAATTTAAGTTGATAAAATAAAATAAACATACCTAAAGCAAAGGATGACATAAAATAAATGGAAAATTGTGTTTTGTTGCACCCACCAAAAAATATTAAAAAAAGATAACTCATCTATTAATATTTAAAAAAAAGTATCAAATTATTAATAAATTAAAAATCAGGATACTCAAATATATTAATCTTAAATTACACACATTCTTGTCATTCTATTGTCCTTGCCCATCGTCCTCACCTTTGCCCCCCCCCCTCCTATTCCTCCTCATTCTTGCCTTTGCCTCTCGTCCTTGCCCCCCTCCTATTCCTCATTCTCGCCCTCGCCCCCCCGCCCCTTGCTCTCGCCATTACTTGTCTTCCCTTGCATGTCTCCTCTTTTCCCTCTCCATGAGCTCTATTGTAGTGCTCATTGAAGCTCAACGAACTCCATCATGGAGCTCACCAGAGCTCCACAAACTCCATCGTGAAGCTTGCAGGAGCTCCACGATGGAGCTCATCAAGCTTCAACGTGGAGCTCGTGAATCTCATGGAGCACGATGGAACTCAACGGAGCTCCAAGAGCTCCACGACGACGCTCAAGTGAGCTCCATGATGGAGTTCGTGGCGCTTGACAAGCTCCATCATGGAGCTCAAGGAGCTCTAGCAAGCTCCACTAGCTCGAGCTTGTGGAGAGGGGTGAGGGGAGTGGGACGAGAGGCAATGGCGAGTATGAGGGGTATGGAAAATGGAGAGGGGCTAGTGTAGTTTAGGATTAATATATTTGAGTGCTTTGAATTTTAATTTATTAATAGTTTGGTCCTTTTTTTTTGAAATATTAAACAATGAGTTATTTTTTTTTAATATTTTTTGATGGGTATACCAAAACACAATTCTCCTTAAAATAAATATACAAAAATATATCTGAAGAGCAATGACGAAGTCACGAAGGAGGACATACTTAAAGTCATAAGCATACATACTTGATGGACGGAATAAACTAGACATCCTTAAGAGGATAAACATACATAAACATACTTGAAGAGGCGGGACGAAATCACAAAGGAGGAGTCGAGGAAGAGGAGACAAGGAGGAGATGACAAAGGTTAAAGGGAGGATAAGTTGAATTAGCAAAAAAAGAAAACAAGGTTTGCATTATCTTTCTTCCCTGCCTAATCCATCCCATATTATCTTTGGGCCTTGGTTCCTCGAGATTGAAGCAAGTAAGGTTTCTCGTCCATGCAGTATAAGTAGAGCAATTGGAAATGATCCCCTAGAAACGCATATCATGCATCCCTTGGGATCTAACTCATGTTCCCATGGTTGAGCAGTCTTCTCACTTTGCTAATCTGACTAACATATTGTTGGTTGGTTGCTAGTTGTTTATTGTTTTAGTTCTTTATATTTCTTTTGTGAGGTGTGGTGAGTTTTGTCTGGGTTTTTTTTTTTAGTTTTTTTTTTTTTTTTTTTTGGGTTTGCTTTAGGTTGCATGAGCTTTAGGGTTGAAACTTGCCTGAGTTTAGTTTTGGGTTGTGCTTGATATTGATATTTTTTTGGGTTGTACTTGATATTGATCCGACTCAAGTTGCTACCTTACTCAATGATAGAGTCTATACTAGCTGGTCATAAAAAATATTTTTTTTATGGTTATCTTGTGAAAGAGATATATATGAAGTGATAACTTAAGTTTTGATCAGTACAATTATATTTAATTTGTAGATTATTATTGATATTATATGATTTGAAATAGTCATCGATGACTTAATTTATTAGATTTTTATTGGTAGTTATTTCTTTTGACTTAAAGATATGTGTGAATTTTTTTTGGAGCTCAGATTATAAGTTTATTTTGTTGATTGTGTATATGAATAACATCTCTATTATGAGAAACAATGAGTTTTGAATTATCTAATGTAAGTAGTATGTTTATTTATAGTTCTAGATAAATGATTTTATATGGCTCATATATTTTCTTGGAATATATGTTATATATTTTTAAAATGATATTATGTTTATTACAGATAAAATATATAGTTGATACTTTTATATATGTTAGTTTTTTGAGTCGTGCTCTAGTGGATACTGCTACAAAATCATATTAATTTTTTTTATGTGATGTAAGCTCTTCAATCAACTTTATTATATACAAGAGAATTATAAGAAATATTCATTATTTGTTTATCATCAGATTATATATAACCTATCCACTCACTATATTTAATTATTTTATAGATCTTTATTGCATGTTTTATGGTTGTTGTTTTTCACATATTAAAGTATGAGAAAAAAAATCTAATCCTTGGTATTTTTTTTAGTGATCATGAGTACTTTAAGTTGGTTAATTTTTTAGATTTTAGTTAGGTAAAACTTGCATCAAGATGAGGATCTATCATATGTTTTTGTAGTTTTTGGAGACAATCTTGTCTCTTGAAAAGTAAGAAAAATTAATCTTGAGATCTAATGAATAGGCAAAATTTAGAGTGGTGATGATGATTATTAATGAGGCACTGTGGATTAGATATCTACTTGATGAGATCGACTGATCACTTATTTCTCTCATTATTTTTCTATTGTGATAGTCTGCCAATGATACATTTAGTCTTAAATTCGACGCTTCACGAGTGAATGAAGTACATATAAATAAAATATTATTTTTAAGGAAAAAATTAAGGATTACAATTAAATTATTATCATAATCTATGTTTTTTACAAAAGATTAGTGAATTGCCATATTCATGAAAATCGCGAAGAAATTTTCTCATTTGTCTTTCTTTTAAGTTTGTTGCCTTAAATACTTATGCACCAACTTGATGAGGTGTCATAGATTATATTTATTTTATGAATTTTGTATTTTATGGATGAGAGAATCCAACATTTGGAATGTCCCAATCTAAATAATATTATTTATATAAGTTTTTTATTTGTATGACATATATTTTTTATTTTTATTTTTGAGTTTATGATTAATATTTATCACACAAATATAGATATATATAATAATAATAATATAATAATAATAAGTATTTGCTTGGTAGGAGAAATGTCAATTGAAATTCTATTCTTAGTAGGATTATACTAAATATCTTATTTTAATTATATTTTTATTTAAAATTTAGATAAGTTAATATATTTTTAGGAAGATTCATCTTGATATATATTATTTATAAATATTATTATCTTAATAATTGAAAATAAGGAAGTTTTATATCAAAAATTAAATAAATTATTTGACGTATTTAAGAGTAATAATTTTAAAATTATTCAATTGAATATAGAATATTTTGTTTATGACTTTAATTTTGAATTTGAAGAGAGAATTTAATTGATATTGAAAGCATCATGATTAAAAACATGATCTTTTTGATATTCGAAGTCTAATTTATAAAATCATTAAAGTTTTTTTAAAAAATATTAGAAGTATTATGTGATAGAAGAATTCTTTTTAAATAAAAAAAAAAATATAATAAGATAATTATAAATCAATCATGTTTTAATTTTTAGAATTTTGAGCAACTACTAAAATAGATATTTAAGTATCAATATCATATTTATAGAGGATAAAATTAGAGTCTTCTTAATGATCTAGGTATATGAAGTATAAATCATATGCAAATCTTATTAAAAAATATTTAAATTAACAAGTAAATATAAAAATTAGAAAAAGAGATGAACAATTCAAAATTTGGATAAAATTTTTATTATTTGCAGAACTAAAATATAAATAGCTGATCTCTTTTATAGCCTTAATATGATATAGTGATGATAGTGATATGTGAGTTGTGATAATAATTTATGTATATTTATGGATGTGTATTTTAGTTTTATTTAATTATTTTATATTGATATTATTAAAATTATAATATATAATATCTATTTTATAAAAATTTAAATTATATATATATATATATATATATATATATATATATTTGATATCGATATTTATTAAACACATTAAAAAAATTATCTAATAATACACTCTAAACTTGGAATTATGGGCCTCAGAGCAGCCGGGCCGGACATATGGGCCTCAAAGCTTCTTGGTTGGAGCAGGTAAAACTTCATTCATACCAGTATGAGTAGAGTGATTGACAAAGATATAATGAAAAAAGTGTATATGACATCCTTAGGGATCAAACTCGTGTCCCAAGGGTTGGGCGGTTTCGTCTTTTTGCTTATCTGACTACTATATTGTTGGTAATGGAGAGGTTGTCATACGTGTAGGGATTTGATAAATGAAACCTAGTTAAATGGAATCATGCTTTGATAAAGATCATGATCCTACTTAAAGAATCACGTTGTTCATGTAAGAAAAGTTCTTCAATAGGAGATCATGCTCTAGTATCACCTATGGGTGAGACTCAATCCGGTGGCCTGAGGGAATGCTGGGATGCAATGGTCATTTCAACCACAGCAAGGGTTTATCCATTGATTGAAATGATTGTTTGACTAGGAAGAACTCTTGGGAAAATCCATGCTGAACTTTTTTACCTCTAGCACCATGCCAAACCTAGGGTTTTTTTTGACATTATCTCTCAAGTTGTCATCTCCGTAACATTTATAATTTCAAACAAATTTAATTTTTTCCTTAAAATTAGATGGTAATCTAATTCTTTTTTCTCTTGATATATAATTTGATATGATACTCTAAGAAAACTCCATAACATTATAATGTAATACAAATAATTCTCATAAAATATTAGAGAAGTTTTGATATTATAAATAAAAAAAATAAAAAGTTATGGTAACTCCACCGGTTGGGTGATTCTATCAAACAACAAAAGATTGTTTGTTGTGCACAGAAGTCATACTTAGCATGTTGTCCATAAGAAGCTAATATATTGATAGTTTTATCTCTGAAAATCAAAGAGATTGTGTTTGCAAAGTCAAACATGAGACTCACTATTTTTAGATGAACATACTTGTCTTTGCATATATATATATATATATATATATATATATATATATATATATACTCTTTTCATAAAATAATAAATCAAGTTTGAATAAAAGAGAAGCAGGTTTAGATTTCTTTCAGTCTTTAGTGAATATATCGGCTGTATTATCTTCTGTAAGAATATAGGTTATAGTAATAGTCTCATCTATTTATGTGTAAAGTATGATTCATTTGCTCTTAGAACATTGAATTAGATGTTATATGCCTTCCTATGCAAATATTATAATCTAGAGTAATAAGAGAATTAAGAATCTTTAAGAAGATGATTGATTTAAATTATCTCTCAAGTGATTTTTGCCGTTACATTGAACTTTACTTTTGTATTGAATTTCGAGATTGCCCTTGTCTCATATTTTTTCTAGATTTAAGATTTTCTTTGAAAAATATAATATTATGTAGTATTACCTCCGTTCCGAAATGATAGTCTGATTCATGTATTTCTTTAAAAATAAAGAGCCAAATAGCAGGAAAATCTTGTGACTGTGTTTTTTACGAAGATCATTTCGAGAAATTTTGATTGGTGTATAATTTGATAATGTTATGTTACGTACAAGACCTGCTAACTAGATCTCAAAATCAATTAAATTAAATGTAAATAGTAAATTTCAATAATAAATAACTAGATATTGGCTTTTTCAATGTCATCTAGTTCCTTCAGCATCAGCAGACAACTAAGGACATCGATGAGTTTATTACTACTTTGGAAAATTCTTTTTGACAACACTCTTTGGAGAAGCTCAATGATGTTTTTTTGATATTTCAGAAGTGCATAAAAGCCATCAATGATAAATTACTGGATCGATGAGTCTTCCTGTGACTGTCAGTTGTAACCAGAAACTCATTAATGCAGCAAAATTGACTTTATAAATGAATAAAACTTTACTTTATTATATCGGATCATTATTTCGAAATAAATTTTTGCGCGATATCGGACGACTATCATTTCGGAATTGAGGTAGTAGATTTTTTTAACGTGAAAGATGGTAGCCAACTCAAATTTGAAAAACTAGCTGATTGGAGGTCTAGTGATCACTAAAACAGAAACCAAGACTTATAGATTCTTTACATAATTTAATATGTGAAGAGCTGCATGCAAGCGAACATGTTTTAGAGAATTGAATGAATGATTAATTATACTGACTATATAAGTTATATGTTATCTGGTGACACTTAAATATTTAATATTTTCTTATGTTTCTTCTACATTAATTGTATCAAATGAGAAGCTGTATCATATAAGAAATTAACATTCGATTTAATAAGGATATATATTGGACTACAACTTAAAAGATTAATATTAATGAGAGTATCAACTTTATACCCCCCCGAGTGACAATAAATTACCTCTCATATCATATGTCATTTCTATTGTAACAAATTACCTCTCATATCCACAATCATCAAGATAAATCTATTATATAATTTTTTTAGGAAAAATAAAGATCAATCTTTATTATATTTGTGTAAACTAAAAGATATAATCATCATTAAAAATTTTATAAATTAAGTTCTTGGTAGATTATTTAGGTCATATAATATATTTTATAATATGTAAATTGAATCTAAATTATTCTGTTACTAATCAAAAATTATGTGATAACTTCATATATACTTTTTCCTCAAGGTTATCGTGAGTATAGAAATTATCTATATTTAATTGGTGCATATTTATTATGTGAAATATTTTTAGTGATATAGATATCATACTAAGGTCATCTTAGTTACTAAAGAAAAAATTTTATTATAATTGACTGCATATTTGAGTAATCTCTTTCACAATATATCTCATTTCTAGGCATAGTTCTAAAAAGTATTTTCAAGCAGTACTTAAAGCGTGCCCCCAATGTGAGACTTTCTAAAAAAATTTCAAGGCTTCTTGAAGGCACAAAGGTGTACACTTTTTTTTGCCTAATTGCAAGAGGTGTGTGCCTAATGGGAAGGTGAGATATCCTCGTTAAATTAAATGTGCACCATGAGCTCCACGAGTTCTATCATGGTGCTCATTGGTGTTCCAAGAGCTCCATCGTGTAGCTTGACGAAGCTCCAATGAGGACCTATAAGAAGCTCAATCGAGTTTTTTGTGGAGTAAGGGAGAGGGGCGAGGGTGAGGGACAAAGGCAAGGGCGAGGGAAAGTACTCCATACTCTTTTCATATGATATATTTTTATAAAAAATAAATTTAATCATTTTCATATTATTTTTTTATAAGTAATTTAAAAAAATTACAGCAAAGTTATTTTTAAAATTGTAATGAAAAAATAAATTTAAATTTTTAATTTGATAATGATAAAATAATTTTAAATTTATTAAAATTTAATATATAATAAGTATTTATTAAAATATTCCATATTATTTTATTTTATTTTTAATATATTATAAAATATTTATTTATTATATTTATAATAACAAAAAGCATATGCCTCAATAATTCGAGGTTTGTGTCTCGTCTCACAAATATGAAAATACCTCACGTAATACTTTTGTCTTTCAAAATATTATTTCTAGGTGATCTACCTTGTCATCTGAATCAATTGTTATAGTGAATAGTCACTTGTAATTAATAATATTTTTTTTCATGAAAGTCGAGATACTTGTTTTTAGCTCCTATTAGGATGAAGGATATTTATCTCTTCTTTCAATATGGTCTTATATCATTCTAAATATGATAATATTAAAAAAAAAACTTAGATATATTAATACAATAAAAAAAAAGTAAAAGAGACAAAAGAAGGAAAAAAACAACAATATGATAATATATGTAAAATATTGTGATAGAATAAAAATTTTTTTTTCGAAGAATAATTAAAACATGAAGATCAGAAGAGTTGACTACATGTAGTTGATCATGTCTCTCTGCTTCCGAGAGATTTTTTTTTTCAATAAATTTCACTCTTTGTATACTTGATTTATTTTGTACTTATTAATATATATGATACTTTTATTAGAATCATCAAGGAATCACGGACACGGCTCCCTACAGTCGTGTCCACGTGTCCGACACCTGGACACGTGGACACGGTACGGACATGGTACGGATACGTGTCCAATATGCCACGTGGTGTATCATTGATCAATCCGTATCCGATATGCCACGTGGCATATCGGATGGTTGCGTCGGCAGCCGTATCCATGTCGATAGTGCCCGACATCCGACGATGTCGGGTGGCCAAAGTCGCCGCATGGGCGACGTTGGCCACTGGCAGGGGGCGGGCGTGATTTGAGGGAGAGGCAGGAGCGGGTGCGATATGAGGGGAGAAGACGAGGCGGCGCGATTTGAGGAGAGAGGTAGGGGTGGTCGCGATTTGAGGGGGGAGGCAGAGGCAGGCGCGATTTGAGGAGGGAGGCAGGGGCGGGCACGATTTGAGGGGGAGGCAGGGGCGGGCGCCATGTGTGAGAATGTGGCATAAAATAAAATATTTTTATTTTATAAAATAAAAAATATATATTTTTATATAATATAATTATAAAATATTATTTTATAAAATAAAATAATTATAAATATTATATTATATAATAAACTAAAATAAAATATTTTTATTTTATAAAATAAATAATATATATTTATTTTATATAATACAATATTTTTATTTAATTTAATTTATTTTATTTTATAAAATACCAAATATTTATAAAAAAATAATTTTTATTTTTAATTTTATTTTTTTTTATCATTCTGTATTCTAGTCGTATTCGTATCCTAGTTTTTTAGAATTTATCATATCTCTGTATTCTGCTGTGTCGTATCTTCATGTCCGTATCCGTGTCCGTGCTTCTTAGAGAATCATTATAATGTGAATTAATATGTTTAAAAGTAACTGAGAGGTGATATTATCTCTTAACAGGATGCCAGTATGTCACTCTCGAAGAGTAACAGGAATACATTCGGATGTATCATATAAATTTTATTATTTTGTCATTCTTGAGAAAAATCAACAAAACAAATGTTTTTAAAAATTTTGAGAGATAAACTAAATAATTTTTCTTATGTATGAGATCTGAACATGCATGTTAAGAAATACAAATGAAGATATTTTCATGATCATATAAATTATAGTTAAAAAAAATTATATTTCTTTGCCACTAGATAATTTATAGTATTTTTGGTCTCTATTCTGAAAATATTTTATAAATAATTATTTTTGTTATGCCATTTTTTTATGATGTGTGTGTTGTGCTAAAAATCTTTTACATGAAAGCACCATACTGCACATCAATGCACACTCGACAGATGCCAACTGGAGGTGTCAAATGGGCCGGCCCGGCCCATTTTTTTGAGCACGGGCATGCTTTCGTGCCGGGCCTGGCCTGGCTGTACAGGCCAAACCGGGGGCCGCGGGTCGGGTCCAATCAGACCCTACCCGCGGCCTTTTTTGCGGGAGGGGCGAAGCGAGGGGGACACGGGACTAACCCGTGCTGGGGTGCCATGCCTTACCCGGACACGGCATGGGCCCGGGCACGAGATTTTTCCATGCCGGGCCGGCCCAGGCACGACCGAACCGTGCCGAGCCTCGTGCCTCGTGCCGGCCCGGCCCAGTTGACACCTCTAATGCCAACCATAAGTTAGCATCTTTAGCACACTGTGCTATTGTACTGCATGATTAAGTTCCACTCAAGCAGACTTTATAATTTATGCACGCACACTGTTATTGCACATGTTTGCACACACAGCCACTACTCTGTCACAGTGCTGCACATTGCACGATTGCGCACCATTGGAAGCACACACAATCACTGTGCAGGTTCACTCCACGGTGCACCACGGTGCACCACATTTGCATCCAGGGTTTGCATGTGGTTCATGCGCCACTGTTTGTTTGTAAATGGCATGCACATAATCGCGCGTAGGAATTGTTCGTTTGACTGTGCGCAACAAGTACTGTTCATACAGAACCACGCTCGCTGTTGTGCACCATACCAAGGTTCAGGTTCAAACTACTGTTCATGACTAACCCATCATTGTCCATCGCATATTTCTATGTTTAGGGTTTTAAAGCTCTGATCTGGTACTGAGTGAAATAGTAAACCCCTTAGCATAATATCACTTCACGATAGATAGAAAATAAAAAATTGGGGCAGCCCACATGTTGATTGTTCTTATCAATCATAAAATGCTTAAAAAAGTAAAATCCACAACAAAATAGACAATTGGATGCAATTCATTAGCGTACACAATTATGATAGTAGAGTATTATTCGACTTAGCTAGCATGAAGTCTCTTTTATTCAATTAAATTATGAGATGATGATGATGGTCATATCTATCCCGTTTCATATACTTTCAATTTGTATGGCCTGGCACGTTATGACTTGACCGACATATTGTTAATGAAACATAAATATAATAATAAAAATAAAAATATATAAACATAAATTGTAACTTTTACACTGTAATAAAATAAAAAATAAAATACAAATTTTATTTTAAATCATGGTTTGAGAGATAGACATGAAATATAAATAATAAATAATAATTAACAACAATGGAAAAAAAAATCATCATAAATCATAATTATAGTATCAAAATTGAAATATATCATACCAAAATGATAATTATAAATTATAATATCAACAAACAATAATTAATCCCAATGTTAATTGATATCTGTATGCAAATTATCATCATCATGTAAACGTATGATGATATTGTCAGTGGTGATCTTAATATCTTTTAAGTCTTACGAGTCATTATGTGTTAATAATTTTTGTGCTTCTGCTCTATCCTAAATGTAAAATCTCAAATCTTCTTAGTCTGTTATGCATGCAAATATCTCAATGATATTTGACTGTAGTCTCAATCTTCTATATGAAATGATATTTGTTGTCAAGAAAAAGTAGACTATGATGTTATCCTAGATATTAGAGGAGTCAATAAATTATATGCTATCTTATATATCACGAAATAAGTGGATTCATATGATTTTTATCATAGTATAATATCAATGTTCTCGTTATCGTTATATGATAGTCATGAATAATAATCAGTATTTAAGTACCAACATAGTTTGCTCTATATGGATGAACCACTTTGTTATTTTTTTTGTTAATTAAATAGAGAACTTACCTTGTTCAAATATGGTGTTTATGTTTATACTTGAGTATAGCTACAACTAATATAATATCAAATATCATAATATATAAATAAGTTGGTCAATTTTTCGTAAAAGAACTCTTCAGTTTGGTGGTCCTGGTTCATATACATAAATATATATATTAAAATATTATCTATCCCTTCTATCTTAATCATAGGTTTCATGTAGTCAGCTAGATAAAAAAAAATGATAGGCTAATATTTTAAATATTTAATTTTCATCTTAATGATTTAACACTAAATGTAGGATGATCTCTAAAGTAATAAAATATATTACTAATATTACATATGAACCTGTGTGCAATGTAAGTGATAAGAATGTACAAAGACAAATACATTTTTATCATGTTTTTAAAAAATATAAGAATTTCATTAAAAAATTTTATATCTCAATTAGAGTCATCAATAGTAAGCTCGTTACTTTTATTATTTATGTATTTGGATATCATGTATTCATATCAAACACACGACTCAAATATGATATCTTAGGCATGCTAAAATATTTTAGTAATTTGTTTTAAAGCAGGATAAATAGTCTTAATCTTTGTTTTATTATTAGATTAATAATGTGACACATATATTTAATATATATTTTGTTAATTAATGTTCATTCTTTGATAGTTATTACAAACATGTTTATAGTAACTTCATTATTAGGTTTATTATATCAAATATGATATTAATATTTTATTAGGAATATCATAATTTTTAAAGATTCTTATCATTCACATATATATAGTATAACTATCATGAGGATGTAAAATTTTAATATATTTTAAGTTTTTTTTATTAAGTTTTCATGTAGAATTTATATAGTGAGTGATGAGATATACAAATAATGTATCATCGTAACTAGTTTAGATATTCGATATCATGAATATTATTTTATTATATTTTTTAAATTCATTAATTATTAATTATTTTTCTAATTTATATTATTTAATTATGTCATTATTACATATAGATCTAAGAATCTTATAATAAGCAGACTTGAAATAAGTATGCATAATACTAATTATCCCAAGATTCTTTAAAAATTTATTTAAATGACTCATAATTATAATTAATTTAGTCATGTATTCTCTTCCTAAATAATTGTGATATATGAATGAGCTCAAAGAAACTGAACTAGATTCAGCTTCAAATACTCAACTGTTCATACTCTTTTGGATTTATTTTAGATCTAATATATTGTATTTTTTGGTGCATTGATTGATATGTTTTCTTAAGTGACTCGTGCCACTGGTACTCTTATATATGTAAATTTTTTGACAATATATATATTGTGCTGATTTATAATCGTTATTATTTGAATTTTTATTTTTTATTATCTTATAGTGAATTCAAATAATTAAAATTCTCTTAGTTTTTCATTTTTTAGGTATTTGAGTTTGAGTCGAGATTATGAGAAAACATATAATTTCTACCATTGATTTTTTCCTATGATCATGAATATTATTCCTATCTAAATTAATATTAATTTCATTATTATTATATTCATTATTAGTCATTGGTTAATTTTTTTATTTATGTTTAAAAAAAATTAACTAATATTTATAAACAACTAAAAAAAATATTTGGATTTTGGTATCGTTTGGTGCTAATGTAACTGTAATTGAAGAAATCATTTCTTTTTGGTTCTCAACTTACAATTGGCCAATTGATAGCCATAGTATTGCAAAGAGAGAATTATGGGAAAAAAAAAAACTCTAACTTGTGATTTGAGATTTGAGAATGAGATAATTAGGGGGAGGAACAATAGGGGACAACACATAGTAGAGGAGAGGGAAGAGATTTAAAAACTGAGAATGAAAAACTCTTAGTACTTGATCTATATTTATAAAATTTATTTATTAAGATAATATATATTTTTATTATTTTTATATTTTTTTAATATATAAAAGGGCAGAAATCCGATAGGCGTATGATTTCTGCGCCTAGCTGTTAGAATAAATTCCAATGGCCATGCTTTTCTGATGTTGGTATAATTTTTTTTTTAATGCAATGCTGATGCATGTGCCCGACAGCCACAGCAATTGCAATCGCCACTTCAACGTGGTGGATTGGTTTCAAATAAAAATACCCGTCACATGGATGTGGTCTTAGGTCATGGTGATTTGTAACCCGTGGATGTGATCCTGGGTCATGGCCACTGTGCCGGCTGACTGTGCCAACGGTCCACTTGCACGATGCACATAAGCCTCTGGCTCAGCATGGCATGAGCCGTGCTCTTGGCATCCACAACCCAGGTTTAGGCATGGTTCTGGACCGTGTCGTGTTTAGTTAGGCACGACTTAGTCGTGCCGTGCCTAGGGGTGTAACCGAGCCGAGTCGAGCCGAGTATTAGGCAGGCTCGGCTCGGTTTTAAGGAGTAGGCTCGAGCTTGTTCACGAGCCTGTTTACGAACTGACGAGCCGAGTTTGAGGGTGCTCGGGCTCGGCTCGTTTAACTCACGAGCCTCAAAATGATGTTCGGGAATTAAAGAAAATGTTCATCTAAAATAGCCAACATACAACTAAATTAAAAAGATAAGATAATAAAAGTTTAATTAACTTGATTGAAATTCAAGAGTTAAAATATTCATCATGTTCATTTGTAGGAAAAATTTGTTGTGCATCAAGCCTTCTCCATGTTCACGAGCCTGTTCATGGGCCTGGTTAACGAGCATGCTCACGAGCCTGTTTACGACCTGACGAGCCGAGTTTGAGGGTGATCGGGCTCGGCTCATTTAACTTACGAGCCTCAAAATGATGTTCGGGCTCGGCTCGTTTACAGCCCTGGCCGTGCCCGGGCTGCCTGACCCACTTGATAAGTGATTCCTCCGAGGATGGAAGGTCTATAAATATGGGAGATGCTAATCTCTCTTGTGCATCTCATGTTAAGTAGGAGTCTTGTGCAATAGATATGATGGTCTTCATGTTGGATCATGCACGTCGACCCGGATCAGCCAGGCACACCCAGTCAGCCCCTCTGCTGCATCTGGCTCTGCAGGGGGCCGCACCATGGGATGGTGGGGTTGCTAGCATCTATTTGAGCAGCTTCTTTTCCTGATCCACAACCCCCCAAGCACTATCTGTTGCAGGTACCAAATGCCACTTGCCCTCGTTGGAGTTGCCTTGAGCCTGACGATCTGGGACTTTTTCAAGTTTTCCACTGCTAGATGGCGCTGGGATCGATTCCCTACAGTTCGGCTGATCCTGCTTCGATTTGCTCAGTCCAGTGAGTCCTCCTGAGCTCCTCCCCATCTTTTCATCTCAGAGAGAGAGAGAGAGAGAGAGAGAGAGAGGCATATTTTGTTACATTTGCATGAACTAGAATGGCTTGTTGGTTCTTCATCTTGGGCAGCAGCAGCAGTTGTTCTTATCGGTTTCAACGTTCAAACGGCAGTCTTCTGTTCGCTTGGCATCGGCTATGCTGGTTGGTAACTGCTGATCAGAATTTTTGCCCTTCATTAACGAGTCGTGTTCCCATTATTTAATGCTTGCTGTCTCCTTCCTCTCTTCTCTGCCCCCCCTCCAGTCATGATCACGCACGCTGCTTTTCGCAAGCTGGCTCCTGTAAAAGCAGCCTCGTCGCCCCGAGCACGCTGAAGTGTTGCATGGCCAGCCTCTCCGTGCCCCCCCCTGGAAGCTAAAGCCACAGCGTCTTTATTTTGGGGGGCGTGCGCTCTCGCCCGCTTCTCGGAATGGCTTTCCCTGAGTTGGCGATGAACATCAATCATGCTGTAAATATTTTTCGTTAGCTCCAACAGTAGAATCTTTGCTAAGCCATCGTTATTTCTCGTGTGGCGCAGATATCAGAGATAATCTTAACCGCCCATTTTTAAATCATATTTTATTTATTTATTTTTTTTTAAAAAAAATTGAGTTTTTCAGAATTATATGCTAGGAGAGTAGGTATCATTTCAAGATTCATCAGAGACAAATTTCTTTGATTTTTTGATTATATATTATTGTTATTATTTTAACCTCTCTCATATGTTATATTAAAGTGGGAACCTTATATATTAAGTACGGCATTATATATATATATAATGCACACACACACACACACATACATACATACATACATATATATATATATATAAATATAATGCACACACACACACACACACACATATATATATATGCATATAATAGTTATATATAGTTGTAATAAGGTTGGCATTCTAATATTGAACACAGATATGAAGTATAATCTAATAATAATTCATAGTGTATCAAATATATTTAACCATTGTTGAATTATTAATAATCTAAAAGAGGATTACTAGATGCATGTTAATAAAAAAATAAAAAAAAAATTAATATCTCAAAAGGGAATCTCTAGATAAAAAAAAATAATAATAATAACACAAAAGAGGATCACTGGATTTTATAAAATAGAAAAAAAAAAATAACCCAAAAGAGGAACACTTGAGTTAAAAAAAAAATGGAATAATTATGTTTTGGGTGAATATTCATAAAAAAACAAAAAAAAAAAGAAGTCAAGTTTTAATATTTAAAAATAGAATCACCAAAATATTAACTAATTAATTATTGATGCACTCTTTTATAATAATACAAAAATGTCTTTATTTTTAAACAAGATAAACTAACTCAACTTCTATGTTGCTGGAACTCCACGTAACTACAAGCTTGATTCATCGAGTACCACCGAGGAGTGCGCTAGAACTCGATGAGCTCCATGGAGCTCCTTTGGAGATTTTAGGAGCTCCACCAGCTCATGGAGCTTATCGAGCGATGAGCTCGATGGAGCTCTAGGAGTTTTTTTTTGAAGTGGAGTTCCAGTAAAGCATATAGGAAGTTAGGTTATTTTGTTTTAAATAAGGACAATTTAGTATTAACCTAAAATAGTGCACCAAAAATTAATTATTTAAGAGTCTGGTGTACTATTTTTTAAATATTAAAACTTAACTTTTTTTAATATTTTTTTTGAATTGTTCACCAAAACATAATTATTCTATAAAAAAAAAAAAAAAAAAAAACCCATAAAAGCATTAATAGATAAAAAAAATAACAACCCAAAAGCAGATAACTAGATAAAAAAAAAAACTCATAAAAGGATTACTAGATAATAATAATAATAATAATAATAATAATAATAATAATAATTCAAAAGAGGATCAAAATATCAAAATAAATAAAAATAAATAATGACCTAAAAGAGAATCACTAGATTAAAAAAAAAATAATAAGAAATTAATAATCCATAAGAGGATCACTAGATAAAAAATAAATAAATAAAAATTAATAACCCAAAATAAGGCCACTAGATTTTTAAAAAAAAAATTAATAATAGAAGAGGATCTCTAGATTAAAAAAATTTAGAAAAATTAATAACCCAAATGAGAATCACGAGATTTAAAAAATAATAATAATAATAACAACCAGAAGATCACTAGATGCTTCTTAAATAGAGACACATTAGATGTTATTGAATATATTATTTCATACTCATTGTCAAATTCATTAATATTTCTAAATAGTTATCATTGCAATATGACATTTAGTATCAATTATCATTGCCACCTACTATATTGAAGGGATATTTCTATTTTGGAGCACCAAATATAAAATATTTATATTTTAGCGAACTAATATTTTCATTATAAAAAAAAGGGTATCATATTCAAAAATAATTAAGTTTTGATGCACTAAAATTCATCAACCCGATTTTGCCCTCCAAAATTGGAAAAATAAAATCAAATATAATTATTTTTGTAACTTTTGTTGGAGACCATGAAACTAGATATTGTAATAGAAGGAACATAGTGGGATTCAAACCCACGTCCTCTACTTGCAAAAACCACATCCGACCACTCGATCACACAGTTACTAGGATGTGAAAAGCAAATCTAAATATTTATATATAGATTATAGATATAAATATAAATGGAAACACATATAATTATACACATTTAAATTTATAAACATATATGTAGATATAAATATAAATAAATAAATAAATAAATAAATATATATCTATCAAAAAACATATATATACACCCTACATAAACATAATACACACACACACACATAAATAAATAAATAAATAAATAAATATATATATATATATATATATATATATATAATTATACATAACTATATAATTATATTTATATATAATTATATATCAACACACACACACACACACACAGAGACACAAACACAGACACACACACTTATATACATCACTACAAGAAATAGGCACATTAGAAATGATCAAACTCGTTTCTAATACTATAGCAATCATGAAATAGTGATCCGGATAGAAACAAAATTTTAATATTTCTAAAATTTTTTTTTTTTACTTGTTAGAAATGGAAATTACTTGGACTTTTTTTCGAATATGCTATGGAAAATTTCAATTTCTAGCTATAGCGATGGAATTGGAATCTTAATTTTCATTTCTAATTCGATACTAAAATATTGATGAAATAAAAATGCAAATTTTGTTTTTAAATTAGAATCAGAAATGAAATGTTATTTTCCGTTTCTATTTTCTACAATAGGAGCATATTCCACTTGTTGGAATTTCTGAATGATGTATATAAGTTTACAAATGCATACAGAAATTATATACTCTACAATCTAGTTTTTTTTTTTTTTGCATATTATTCATTCAATAATATTTGCATAATATCTACTAAAAAGTGGAGGTGCAAACGGGCTGTGCCGGGCAGGCCCAGCTCTTTTTTAGCCGACCCGACCATGCTTCCGTGTCGGGCTAGGAACGGCATAGTTACTGCACCGTGCCATGCCTGGCCCAGCACGGTTCTGTGGAGGTCAGCCTGGCACGGGCCCGTGACACGAATCCACTGGGTTCGGCCTGGTTGGGTCAAAATCCTAATTTAAAAAAAATTAGGGTTTCGGCGGCATGCTATAGCGATTCTTCTTCACTTTCGGGGCTCGGCGAGCCTCGCCCATAGGACTCAGCTTCTGCCACCAGGGCAGTTTCTCGGCTCGTGATGAGGCACCGTGTCAACAAGCCACGATACTATGTTAGGCCAGGCACGTCACGGTTAGTGCTATGGATAGGCACTACACGGGCACGAGCACAGGAAATTTCCTTGGCGTGCGGGCCCACACACGACCGAATCGTGTCGTGCCTCGTGACGGGCCGGCTGGGCCAGGCCGATTGACACCTCTACTAAAAAGTATAACATCAAATAGCAACCATCCCTTGTACACACATATTACATTCAATAATAGGAATACACACAAAAAAAAGTTCAACACAACAAATTTCTTTGAAAACATGCCATAAACAATATAATAGAGAGTCACGACTCATTGTCGAGATGAGTATTATCATTCGGAGATCTGGATGAATCTTCTTCATAATGATGAAAAAAAGTTTGAGCATCTGACAACTTATACATAATTTTCTCCATATTCAAAATTTTCTGTGGTATTTCCTCCTCTTTTTTTAGTCTTTCTTCTTATTTTATTTCACCTCTTCAATTTGATTTTGTATCATTTCATTCTTGTGTTGTATCTCATCAATTTTTTTTGGCAAATTATCTTAAATTTCCTCCATCTCCTCTTGCAACCGCTAATCAAATAAATTATTATAATCGGAAGAAGAAGATGAAGTACTTTAAACAAAATCTGGATAAAATATAGATGCAAGTGTGCCAATACTGTATACTCCCCATTTTTTTGGCTCCACTCCAACGGCCAGAAGGTAAATATGCACAACATTAATATCTAGAGGCTCTGTATAATGATCCATCACTTGAGAAGCAATGACAACTATATTCTCCACAGTTTCCTTATAATTATAACAATATAATATAACTCATCAGTACTTTATTCAGATAAAATTTAAACTAGCTCATCAAACAGTCAATATCATACTAAATATTAATCTAAAAATGAAGTAAGTCATTTCAGTTAAGGAGTCTATATATAAATAACTCATCATTATTATTAATAAAAAGAATATACTTCACTTAGAAAATAAATATGTGATTGCCAAAAATAAATATTTTTACATATTCTTTTTTCATATATTGTAATTTACATAGTACACTAAAAGTAGAAAATAAAAAACTCACATTAATATCATTTGACTGCTTGTTTATAAATAATCAGTTATTTTTCTTATGCATTTGTTTGAATACCTCAAATGATATCGGTGGACAATCCCAACTCAACCTCCTGCAAATAAAATAATTTTATCTAATGATGTACACGAAACATTATTATTGATTTAGTATTGTTTGTATTCACAAAGTTAAAATCAAAATAAATTAGGAAATACACATTTACCAAATCTACTGAATATTAGTAAGTTGTATTTAGAACCTCCAATATGTTCGGAAGGTCCTGATCATTCTCCTACTTTCTCTGATTGACAAATTTGTAGTATCATCTAGGACAAGGCCTTAAACTTTTCACTATCCTAGTATTCACACCATTTTATCCAAACATTTAGGGGAACACTATTTGATTTTGCATCTTTACCATACTTTTTTCTTTATTTTTCTAAGCTTATCATTATATCTGACACTAGCCACATGTTTCTATATATTCTTTATAGAGATCAACAATGTGTTATTCCATTTATAGTTTTTATGCAAAAAAAAAAAAAAAAAAACATTGTGATGCACTTATTGTTACAGTTTTTAATAATAAAACAACGACATTTTAGTAAATGCAATAAAATTATACTTCAAATTCTTTCTAATAATATTATTTCATATTTGTTGGTATTTGCTCTACTTTATACCCTCTATAACTAGTTTTCTTTTAAAAATCTTTCTGATTGTATGAGAAGCATAAAAAATAAATCTATAAGTAATTTAAAATTAGCACATACATATATGTATATAAATGATATACACTCATATTTTTGTTACCAAGTTAATATTTTCTTCATTTATATTATTTATCCTAAACTTCGTAGCACAAATATAATTTTAATTATGACTAATAATGTTTGATCAGTAACAAAATCACAGTTATTTATTAATTAAAATTACCAGATTTTAATTAAAAATATTCATTTATATTTTCAAGCATAGTTCTAATTTAAATTTGTTAGTTGTTACCCATGAAAAGAATGAAATATTATAATACATACAGTAGTAAATTATATATGCATATATATATATATATGTATGTGTGTGTGTGTGTGTGTGTGTGTATATCTACATGCATACTATTTGTATGTTCATGTATTATATATATATGTACTTATTTAGACATACATAATGCTATATAATATGTGTGTGTGTGTGTGTGTGTGTGTATAATTAATACATTTGTATTATTTAGATATATCTTCTTAGAAATATCTACATCATAAACATAAATTGTACGTCAAACCATGAGTGAACTTGGGGATCTTTTTTTTTTTTTTTGACATCCCAAAATATAATTAAATCTTATATTATTCATGTTTTGTGACAAAATATTGAATATTTAAATTATTTTTCCTGTTTGAACCCTACCATGGTTCTTGACGTTACCTAAATCTCAGGGAGTGGGATGGAAGAGTGAGAAGGGCGAGAGAATGAGCGCCAGAGTTGTCATCAACCTTAGTTACTGATCCTCGGACGCCATGGGAAAGACAGGCCTGAGCTTCAGCTACAGTATCTTTACGCGAGACGATTGATAATTACAACGAATCAATAATGCCCTGACCTGATAGACTGCCACAAGCGGACTACCTTTTTTTCTTTCTTTTTTCAGGCTGTCAACTTCCATTCTCATATGCTCGACAGTAACTTCCATATGGCTAATGGGTAATGGCCACCGATCTCGTCGCTGTCGTGTCCTTCCTGACAGTGCCCAATCAAGCACAAAAAATAATAATATATATTTATATATTTATACATCCTCTGATCGCCCTTGCTTGTTTCACATTTCGAGAAAGAATTCCAAGTTTAATCATGCTCTGCTTTTTATCCATTTAAAGAACACGAACTCACGAATGGCAATGGCTCTCATTTTGCTCAGCTCAGATTATGCTACTATTCTTATCGATAAGCAAAATGATATCATCTTGCTCGTCTCCCAGCTCTTCCCTCCTAGGCGACGTCGCCTCGACTCAACTTCCTCACGCCGTCTGTCAACGATGGGATACCCATCACTCTCGTGCATCGTTCAAGTTTCCTCCATCAACATCAACGATGGCGATTTTTCTCACCCCTCAAGACTCGGGATAAAAAAAGAAAATAATTTTTTCTTTCTGAAAAAAATTCTGCCGACTGCTACGACAGTCAAGTAGTACAGAACTACTACATTTACAAGTTGGCACCGATCAAATCCAAGTTTGATGGCCCGTTGCCTGTCAATTCACGATGTATCACTAATTATTTTACCGAGTCAAATCTGCTGCTCAGAGAAGAACAGTTTCATGGTCGCCCCCCGTGCCACGAAACAATTTGTGTAGTCAGTTCCACAAACAGGGAACTTATTCTTTGCCCAATCAAATATGGTCATTTTGGTACAAAACTTTTTTGTAAAAACTTCGTATGAACTAAACTTTGCCCTTTTTTTTTTTTTTTTTTAATTCTACTTAATATTTATAAATAGAATAAAATAAAAGACCAAGATGAGCATATTGTGCCAAGGATCCACATGTTTTATTGCTAAGTATATGTAGTTATTACCCATGATAGGGTGTTACATTTGATTTTTAGTTAATTTTATTTTATGTTTTAGTTAATTAAAGAGGATGTGACTTATGAGTATCTCAAACCTAAGATCTACTAATATTATCATATGAAATAAATTGTTATTATACCAATATATGATATATTATAATTATTTTATCACAATGAATGTCTTTACTCATAATTATTTTAATTCTTTTTTGGTTTAAATAATTATGATTATCTGGGTTAGCTTGTTTGCATATTAACCAACAAAATGGTATTTCGATTGACAAAGGGGTAGGCTGCCTAATAATGAGGACATGAGTTTGATTTCTAGGGATGTCTGGTACACATCCTAGGGTATCTTTATCAATCGCACTATGCATACTATTGAGATGAGAGTCTTATACCTACTCTGATCTCAGAGCCCCAATAATCATATATAAGCTAAGAGATATCATATGATGAGTTTGGAGGAGAGAGATAGAGAGAGGGAGGGGATGGGAGGAGAGGAGATAAAAATACTAACCCTAATTCTATTGCCAACTAAGGGACTGTTTATTTTTTGGGATGAACACTTAAAGCAATTTGTTTTCAGTGTTCAATTATTTATTTTTCAAAAAATATATAACTTAATGCTAAATTTTTTTAAAAAAAGTGTTGAATAGAAAAATTTTAAATTTTTAGCATTTTTTATTATAAAAATTCATTTTCTACCAAAATAAGATAAAATTATCATTACCTAATAAAGATGAGAGCCAATAACACTCACTATTATGATGACAATGGGTGACTACCTCATTTCGACCTGGCTCATTTATTTTTTTTTTTAATTTTACCTCCTTAATATCCCTACTCATTATCCAATATTTAAAAATAAATAACTTATTACTTAATGCTATTAATTACCATTCAGCATTAAACTCAAAAAAATCAAGCTCTATTAAGTATTAAGTAAAAAAAAAAACATACACCACCTAAATTTGAGCGATAAAAATCTCCACAATCAAGAAATGAGAGTTGTATTCTACAATGTTAGGTTAGGCTCATGCCATTGCAGATATGATTTAATATATTTTTTATCATATTTTCCCATATCATATTGATATTCTTTTATATCACTTTAATGCACATATTATTAATTTTTTATTTTTTTTTTGAGAAAAAAAATTTATGTTGCATAAAAGTTGTAATCTAGATTGTGAGGGGTAAATAAAAACATATATATATATTAATTAAATCCATCATTCACTTTAAATAATTTTATAAGATGTCTCGTCACATTATACTATGGGACCATGAGAATCATACAAACTTTTTTTTTGTAGTCAATCACGTAACATCAAATTATTTAGAGTTTTTACAAATAACTATCTCCTCATCATTATTTTTTACTATTCACATTATATGCTCATCATCATAATGTGTATGTGTGTGTGTGTGTGTGTTTATATATATATATATATATATATATGTATGTATGTATGTATGCATATGTATATGTATATATATTCACATGGCTTTTTATTTGATGTTTGTTTCTGTATATATATACACACACATATATGCATATGTATATGCATATGTATGTATGAATCTCACATGCATATATATATATATATATTCACATGCATTTATTCATATGTATATATATTCATATGTATATATTCACATGCATATATATGTATGCATACATACATATATATATGTATGTATGTATGTGTGTGAGTGTAAATATAACTTTCATGTTTTGTTTCTGTTTGAATCTCAAATTCAATGGCATGAGACTTGAAGCTATGTGGAGGCGAAGTCAAGGGAGAAGATCCATCTGCCCTCAAGGACAATAATCGAGATACGTGCAAGTTGTACTAGAAATCATTATGTTGTAATATTAATAATTGTTGGCACATAAAAAAAGAATAATGTATTCTTGTGAAGAGCATCATATTTATCGATTGTCAAAGGTTATTTATTGTAATAAAAAGATTAGGGCTACATGTTTTGCAAGTCAACCTTTAAATAGCTTCCACATTTTTCATGAATCCTCTCTCCAAACACACACCACACACAATCACACACACACACACACACACACACACACACACACACACCACACACACACAAGCACACACACACACAAATACAACTCAACCTTTTAATAACTTCCACTTTTTTCATGAATCCTCTCTCTCCATCTCTCCCCCTATCTTTCTCTACACACACACACACACGCACGCACGCACGCACACACACACACATGCACACACGCGCGCGCACACACACACACACACACACACACACCACACACACACCACACACACACACCACACACACCACACACACCACACACACACACAACACATCTTTATTTGTATTAAATAGCAGTCGCCCAACATGTAAATGTATAAGCCCTATGTTGCAGGCAAATTTCTCATATGAAAAAGTTTAAAACTTTGATCAAATATCGATCCACAACACTATTCTCTTTTCATATACTCGATCACATGCTTGATTAAGTTGAAGAAAAGTTGTACATAACATTTCATGATTGATATGTTGAAAAAAAAATTGATGAAACATTGATACTTTTTCATAACATGAAATTGATTCTTTTAATTAGGTACATACTCCAAAAAATTACTAAGTTATAAACTATTGACTAAGTTATTTATTTTCCATTTGTTTTCTATATCATTAATTTTGTGTAGCATTCTCTAACTAAACAATATAATTGCCTCAAATTAATATAATTAATATAATCAATATACAGTAACAAATTTGAGGGGATCAATTTTTTGATTATTTTTTTTTCTGTCCCCACACCTCCCATTCCATCCCACATAATTTCCTGGCCCTGCAAATATGAGCCTTATGACCTCAAGGTCAGAGCATGTAAGATTACCATTCCAATATTATTAGTAGAGCATTTGACAAAAATACCCTGGGTCTTGTATATGACATATCTGGGGACTGAACTCATGCCCCTAAGATTGGATAGTCTTACTTTATTGATAATCAAACTATCATACTATTGGTTTTTTGATTGTTAGATGAAAATTGCAAAAGTTAACATGATATTTTATATGCAAATTGTTTTAAAGGAGAAATCAAACCACCCAAAAGCAAGTTGTACTAAAATAAAAAACACTAGAATCAAGATTATATGACAAAACTAGAGAGAGAGAGAGAGAGAGAGAGAGTATATAGGAAGGATGAAAGATACAAATATGTAAGAGCCCTTCTTTGCTCAAAATGCTATGCACACGAGATATGAAAGGTTTTTATTGACTTCAATAAGTGATCTTCGATTTATTAGGTCTTAAAGATGACTATTGAGACTTATAAATGAGATCTAAAATTCAATAAATGGTCATTCTCCACATGTGTATAATACTCCTTCGTGAATGAACATAATATCAAAATAATGCCTCATTAAAAAGTATAATATTCTTATAATTCATAAAGTTAGTCTTAGTACAGTAGAACTATTTAGTTAAAAACATTCCCAATAAAATTTAATAGGATAAAATCTAGACAAAGGTAAAAAATAATGGTACACTACATCCATTTATAAAGATGCTTCCCTTTGTTATCATTTTTTTCTTTTTTTTTTTACTTTTTTTTTTTACATTTTTACTTTTTTTAATTTTTTTATTTTCATTATTTTCTTATCCCTTTTTTATCATTATCATTGAGTTTATACATTTCAATTTTATATAATAATTTTTTTATTGTTAAGGTTGATAATGAATTTGTGAATAAATTTGTTTTTTATCAATATAGTGGACTTGTTGAAAATTAATTTCACCACTTTTATGAAGTTAATGCATATAAAAGAATTTAGGTGAAATGTAATTAGTTATATCTCATTTAATATAACCATCTTTTATGTATGTTGTGCATGGAATTGGAATGTTAGTACCATTGATGTGGAAAGCTCTGTTTATGCATATAAGAGTATTTATGAATAATTAAATGATGTGGTCACCACTGTTCATTGACATTTCTACATGGAATATTAGTACCATTGCAATTTAATATATATTTCACATTTATGATGAAGTTTTATGTGGATCTGAAAGATATCATGCATCATTTAATCCCTAAAGATAGTGCAATACATGTTTGACATCATGAAAATGTGTTTCAGTTGGATCATAATTTATATATCTTACCCCGATAAATTGATAGAAAAGAGTATCTAGTCATGTATAATTGAAAAGTTTCATAAGAACAACAATAACGCTAAGATGAAATACTTTATTATTAACTAATTCTTCATATTTTTCACAATTAGAAAACTAGCATTTTCATGCAAAGCGATTAAAAAAAAAAACTTTTAAAGAACTTAAAGAATGCACTCTATCCATATAGGAATACTTACTTTTTTTTTATCATATGTTAATTGATGTCAAAATTACATTTGATAAATACTTGAATTGCATGACGAGATAAATTTAATTTTTTGAAGATTTAAGTAATCAACTAAATTTATTATCCTTGTGAACTTTTTTTGGAATCCCAACAAGATTTAAGTAATAAACACACATTGAAATAATTATAAATCTAGTTTCTGATCCCTTAATAAAAATGCATAGATATTTAGGTTTATTTATATTCTCTATTTCTTGGCATGTATTTTATAAGATGATTATATCAGATGCAATTAGGTTATTTTAATCCATAAAGGATCATCATAACTTGATTGAGTACATTCAATGAGACTTTTGAATTGTTGATTACTTTTGACGAAAGCCAATATATATTGTAACAAACACACATCGAATCCCATGAAGTTGTCGAATAGTAGCTATCCAAGGAAATTCAAAGAGAGACAGGCCGAATATTTTCATTTCTAAAATTATTCATCAATGCATCATTGATAATAACTATGAAAAATTAATAATTCTAACAATAAGTTTTTATTGAATCATAGATCTTATCTCTAATATTTTTCTTTTGTTTTGTAGTTCAACACCCTAATTCATCATAGATTATATGTCTAAATATTTTTTTTTCTTCCACAAGGAAAACAAGGTATGACCACTTATTTGCTAGATATTTTTCAATACTTTGTTTGGCTAGTATAGAATTAGTAGAAAATAGAAGAAAATAGAAGAAAATAGAGAGATAGGAGAATTCACATTTTTGTTTAATATTCACTACAAATTTTAGAAAAAAAAAGGCATTGACAGATGCAATCCTCAATTCACAATCATACAAACATCTCACACATATCTTAAGCTCATTAGATTATAATGATTGTGAGTAATTACAAAAAAAAAAAAAAAAAATAGAAACAAAACAAAAAGTTTAAAATTATGATACGTAGATGAATTTTGCAGTAGATTGCGAACTTCTAGAGAGAATGTCTTCTTTTTTCATTCTTTTGCTTGGTCTCATAACATGTCATGATATTTGCATAAGACTTTACTAAAATGTAATTATAGAATTGCTTTCACTTCTTTCGTTGCTCCAATTTATTGTTGTTCTTTGAAAACTCTCATTGGTCTATTTTTTTATTCTTTTCTTATCTTCATGTAATTTCATCACAACCGAAGCTTAGTTAATAAACTTAAAAATCTTCAAAAATATCAAAACACACCACAAAAACTATAATTATGTGTGCTAAAGATGTTAATATTCTAATTGAAATAATTAAGAATAATTATTACTCAAAAAGTACATAAATCATAAAAAATTATCATATAAATTTGTATTTTTTGAGTAATATCACTCCTTACAATCAAAATATTTCTAGTCGCTTTGAAATGAAGAAGAAAAAAGAACAATACTAAAATGTATGTGTGTGTGTGTGTGTATTTGAGAAATATTTGTAATATAAAGTTAACAAATAAAAGGAAAAAAAGAACAATAGTTTTTAAAAGATCATGTAAAACCTAGATGAAAAGAATTAATGGGAACATAAGTATGCTCGATAGATGCATACAAGGAATCCCTATTAGGAGTCTCCCACTTCGTAAAAACATAGTGCCACCTTGAGAAATTAAAGACTTCCTTATAATGTATTCCTATTACACTCCGACAAATATGGGAAGATCAGAAATTCTAATAAAAAAGATAGAATCCATGAAAAAATAATGGATATTTGATTGCTCGTTTCAATTTCTTCATATGCACTTTCTTCTCAAAGTAAAAGAGTGTTATCTATCATGAAGTGATGAATGGAGAATACACTTGTCCTTTTTAACCGATGATAGAGATCATAAATTGTGATACCATTTGCACATACCTCGAGAGGGTAAATGTCATAGTTGTGAGTGTATTTTTTTTCTAATCTTGAAGAAATACAAGACAAGAGTTATCACACGTGAGGAGTTTGAGTATGTTTTGATATGGGTTTCATCAATGAGGCATTTGGAATGCCAGGGGTTGTGGATGGCATGACCTTCAAAACCTTAAAGACATAATCAAACAACAAGGCCATCTTTAAAACATTGATAGATGGTAAGGTTAGAGAGTTTAATCAAAGAGTGTATATGGGCACTTAGTGAGGGGTGAATTAATAGAAGAGAGGAATGCTTTATTATATGTTTTATGCTCTATTTTGTAGTTGAGACTCTCCACCTCTCTATCATCATGCAAGATAGGGTGATCATACTTTGTGTCATTATGAGAGGCTACAAGATCCATGTGGAAAAGATATTGGAGACATCAATTCTCAACTTCTAAGGAGGGGAATTCTCATGTAAAATAATTCACCATTCCTTGATTACGATGCTATGCCGAGTTGAAAAAATCATGATTTTTGAAGATATAGATGAATGATGCACATATATATTTTCCCCTAAGAGTGGTTGGTATGAAGAGAGAGAAATTGAAGGAGATAAGAAGAAGAAGTTGATTATCGAAAGTGAAGAATTAATCGATATGGGGCAAAAAGTGCCAGCCTTCCCCAAAACCCACATAGAACAGAAGTAATAGAAAGAATTAGGAAGAAGTTCGATAAAGAATTTCTACTCAAACATGATTTTCCTATGGGTAGACGAGAAAGAGGCTTTGAAGAAGTCATCAGCTTGTTAAAGAATATGAATGTGGAGGTCGATATCAATGATAGGGAGATTTGATTGAAGATGAAGCTAAAGTCGATACATAATTTCTTGGTGATTGAATTGGAGAGAAGAGACAACAAGTAGGAAGAATACGTGAAGAAAAAGAAAGAGAAAGACAAATTGAAGGTAGAGTAGTGCGATAAATTATGAGAGATGCATCTAAATAAAAAGTACTTATTTTTGTTTGTCCAAGAAAAATCTAGAATCATATTATAAGATCTTGAAATAGGTAATGAAAAGAGTGGAGACCAAAATGATTGGAAGTAATGAAGGATTTGGGTAGCTTTATGAGTATCACAAATGAGCGACAAAAGTTCATAAAGAGCAAAATTGTTGAGATAGATGGTAACATGATGCATAGAAAAAAATAATGGATAGAAGATAAGATGTATTATGAGAATCAGATGCATATGTACTTTGTATTGAGCTCTTGTGATGACTTATTTAACTCAATCAAGAGAAAATAAGATGTATTATGCAATATGATCTCAAAGATGATGGACTGAGTAACAAGCAACAAGGGAGATGAAGGCATTCCATATCCATGCTTTGATTCGAGCCCTATGGAATGTAATTCTCATCGAAAAATTTTGATACAAACGGTCGATCATACCATTCACCTTCTTTGCCTCATTGATGTAGTATGTGATTATGTTCTTTTTATGCTGTTGTATTCTTATTTCTTCTTGATGCTCCAAAAGATTTTAAGAGAAAGAAGAGATTCTTTACTTGAGGATGAACAATATTTTTTGTATGAGAGTTTGTTTGAAACTCAATCTACTGATGTTTTCAAGTTATTTCAAAGTATTTTAATGATATGTTAATATTGAATTTGAGAACAAAGAGAAATGATTTCATGTTATTGTGATTTTTATAGAATTAGATGAGTAGAAGTAAAGTCAGATTTAGTTTGAGTAGAATTAATGTACTTGGTAGAAAACTAAATTGATAGGGAAAAAAAGTATTAGAAAGTCATGATATTTCCAATATCATGACTTGGTTATACTAGTATTGAAAAGTCATGAAAATCTTTGCATCCATTGACTCTACCATGTGGTAGAGTCAATGGATTATTTTAGCTTTTTATTAGTAAAATTTTAATGCATGTTCATTTATTTTTTAAAATATCTTAAAAAATTATTATAATTATAGAATTAATAATTTAATATTTTTAATACAAATATTTAAATTTCATAAATAAAAATTCTAGAAAAATTTTTTGTATAATTTTTTAAAAATTTTATAATCATAAAAATTCTTATTTTAGTCTTTATCAATATAATTTTTTTCTCATATTTATATATATTATGAAATTATTTATTTATAATATTCTATATTTATAATTATATAAGGAGAATATGTCTTTTATGGATCACTCATCTATATAACATGACATACCTTTAATATACAAAATTACATAAAATATTAAAATAAAAATATATTAAAAAACAATTAAATCATTAAAGATTAGCGATGGAAATTATTCCAAGCTCAAATAGATAGAAAAAAATCCCTAGCTAAATGCATATATTTTGTGATAATTATCATTTAAGGAATAATCACTTGTAATTAAATAAAAAATCATAAAAAAAAAGTTTTAGATAATTATTTAGCGACGAATTTTGTCTTGATTTAATTAGTTAGGGAAAATCAATCGCTAAAGCCGTTGCTATAATTACAGCAATTCTTTGCGCAAAAATCTACGATAATATTAGCTAGGGATAATTTTCAATCGAAAATTTTCATTACTAATTAATTGCAAATTTTTCATTCAATATAAAATCTAAATCTATTGCTATTCCTTAACTAATCCCTTGCTAATTAGCTAAAGATTTTTCCCTAGCTAAATTTCCATAGCTAAACTGACATTTTATTGTAGTGCACCTAGTTGTCATAATTCTTTCACAATGCAATATTTTCTTCGTAGCTGCAAAATTACAATGGAGTCACAACTACATTAATTCTAAATTACAATTCCAGTCATGACATTATTTTCATATCATGGCAACAAAGTATCACACTAATATAAGAAGTCATAGTATTTTCAAACACTGTGACATTAATTCCATAGCAAAAAGTCACTAAATACCAAGCATTTTTTAGCTCTGGAAAATTTTGTCATCATGAATTTATGTTCTAGAAAATAATTATCTCAATTATTATATTTTAGTCATCATAATTTTTTGCTCCATAGAGTAAATATCTTAGTTGTAGTTATTATTGTCACTACTACTATTTGTTTTATAGAGTAATTATCTTAGTTATAGTATTATTCCCATTGTGACTTTATATTTTAGAAAAGAAATTTATTAGCCATGCCATTATTGCCCCTATGACATTGAGTTCTAGAAAAGAATTATCTCAGTCATGGAATTACTTTGTTTTCATGACTTTTTCACTCTGGAAAAGATTTAAAGACATGACAAAGTCACAACTTCAAAATAAAGTCATGACATTCAGATTAAAGGGTTATACTATAGCTCAATAGGACCCCATTGGTATAAAAGAGGGACTTAGAGATTTTGTTAAAAATAGAAAGGAATTCGAATTTAGAGCCAAGAGCATGCAAAACCTTAGGCAACACAAATCCTAACGCTTAATTATAATCAAATTCAAGGTGAACATAAGTAATGATTGATTAAGAATATAATTTGAGACAAAGATCCTCATGCCAACTATAATTGAAAACCATCAATTCTAAGAGATGAATCATGAAATATCTTACTTGAATTCTTCACTCATGTTAGGCTAAATAAGGATCTAGAATTAGTTTATTGTATTTGTGCATGGTGATTATAGTTGTTTAATATTTATTTTTGGTAATGTTATGGTTTGAATATTGATAGATATAGATATTATTTTGATTAGAGATTTATATTTTCACTCTAACATATATTTACGAGTGTTATCTATGATGGATGGTGATATATAAGTCATGAGGCATATTCATGAGATTTGGTCTAAAGGAAGTGAAATCTCTTCTAATCTTATCCCATGAGATGAACCTATACATGGAAATCTTAAATTTATATGTGATTAATTGATGTGAGTATGACGCTCATGAAGTCGATTGCACAAACAAATTTATGACCATTTCTATTATGTATATTTTAGAAGAATCGACCTTAAATTAATGTGAAAATTATATAGTACATCTAACATATGGATTTCACCATAGTGTAAGAACTAATGTGTCAAATGTGATGAATAATAAAATGTAAGTCATAGGAGAGATGCATTTTTAGGTATTTCATAAGATGGTGATAGCCCTATAAATTATTTACTCCTGTATGATTTCTATATGTGAAATTCAAAAGATGATATATATTAATCGACATGAGTATGATGCTTATGAAGTCAAAATCATATCATTTCACATCTTTAATAATATTAGAGGTCAGAGAATATAAATACATACTCAAAGTAGTTGTCAAGGGTAGTTGATATATTTCCTAAAATGAGTATATGTATGAATCACTCATTTTTTTTGATAAGTAATAACTATGTATGAATGACTATTGAATGGAATAAATATGGTTTTGCTAGTAAAATACCAAAGATACAACTATTAGAAAATCATACTTGATAGTGACAATCCAAGGGTGATAACCACTGTGTAAGCAAAAAGGGCAATGATACAATTCCACACCAATCTGCTCTTCATCTAAAAATTGAGCATACCATCCCAATACTAATAAAAAACTTTTCATACATAAGAAAGTTCACAAATATATCTACTCGACTAGAATAATAATTAGTTCACAATTGGTTATTCAAACTACTCACACAATTAATGCAGGTTTGATATATAAATTTATGTTCATTTTTATTACTCAGATGACTCATATACTTGTTGATATTTATTTGACGAAATCAATCACCTAAGAACCTATTGGGATTGTATGGCAAATGATATGTTTTAGCACCATGAAAAGTCACACTATTTACGTAATATTTATCTTGACAATATGTTGCATTGTATTAAACTATGTTGTTTAGTTTTGTTGAATCTATAAATTGTGAGAGTGATTTTTTTTTTTTTTTGTGAGCAGTGCAAGTGTATATTATTTACCTAATTTGTGATAGTGTGGTGTGTATTATGTGTTGTGAATGTATTTATAATGTGAGTGTCGAGTAGGTTGATATCTTCATAATGTACACAATCCAATTGTATAGTTTATTTGCATTTGCATATTTGTGCTTTGGTTAATCTTTTTTTTGTTGTGAAATGGGTTTTTTATCATCATAATTTTCCTTGATCCTCATAACCATATTGCATAAGATATGTGAAAAAAAAAAAAATACTTCAAAAACAAATCCTTCGGTCTATTGGTGTGTGTTTTTTTTTTTATCATCATCCTTTCGTCTCTCCAATCCAATGCTACCTATTTCTTTCTCGTTTTGCGGTTCTATCTCTCCAACTTTAGATTCTGGTTTTATTCCTTTCTTGCTTATCATTTTTCTGCTACAATTCAACACGCAGTTACCATGAATGGTACAAAATTTTCTGATTGTCACTATTATGCGGGAGCAGAGCCTCTCAACTTTCTTTTTCGACAAAGAAAACAACCTCGAAGGCTCCCCTTCCCTCATTGAGTTGTTGTGATGACGGCGACACTAGTTTCTTTATTTTCGAATAAAATCAATCTCTTGATCATGACTGTACACGACTTCTCTTGTTGGTTATTTCCTTTTTTTTCTTCCATCCCATTCTCTTTTGGCGTTCCAAAAACATGTTTAATGGCCTGCCAGTGAGTCTCGACGAAGACGATGAAACATTGAATTGAACATGGTCCTGATGATCTCTTCAGATTATCTAATGGGTCTCTCACGTGATGACCTGTCGCAATATTTAGGTTTAATTTGAATAAGTTTAATATATTAAAATTAATGATATCTATGAAATTGGTGTTTTTAAGACTTAAGTGGGAAAAAAATGCAAGACTTTTCATGTTTTTAAAAGGTTTAGCTCATTCTTATTGCCAAATTATTTGCAATTTTATAAGTTATAATGCAATTAAAATACCATGCATTCACATATGATATTACGTTAGTTAAAAAAAAAATGGATAGATATGTTTGCTTGCAAAAAAAAAAAAAAAAAAAAAAAAACTAAAATTGAGGACCCATACAAAAAAAAAAACACTATTTTATTAGCTATAATATTATATTTTGTCATAATAAAACTTTCTTTAAATTAAATCATCTTATCTAAAGATTCCCACAAAATCTTATTAATTTTTGCAAACTTAATTCTCATTAGTTCTCAAAATAATCAAATGATAATTATTGGATTTCAAAAGAAGATCATCTGCTAGTATATTTATATTATTCTTACTTTCATATGATATATAATAGAAAATTTGAAGTCTTTCTTGGATATATAGTGATTACTAATTCTATTGACTTATATGGGTCAAATTCAACACCAAGATCTGGCTCAGAGAGTAAGTGAGAGAGAGATAGAGAAACATGGATTGAGAGAGAGAGAGAGAGAGAGAAACATGGATTGATAGAGAGAGAGAGATAGAGAAATAGGGGGAGAGAGAGATATATAGAGAGAGATTGAGAGAGAGATAGAGAGATAGAGAGAGAGAGAGAGATAGAGATGGGAGGGAGGGAGAGAGATAGATAGAGAGAGAAAAATTGAGAGAGAGAGATAGACAGAGAGAGAGAGATGTATATATATATATATATATATATAAAGAGAGAGAGAACTAGATAGATAGAGAAAAATATATAGATAGATAGAAGTAGGTAGATAAATAGATAGATATATAAATAGATATAGGTAGATAAATAAATAAATAAAAACAAAGATAAATAGATAGATAAATTAATCATAATAAAATTATATCATAATAAAATTATGATATATAATAAAATAGATAGAGAAAAATATATCATAGTTGAACAAATTAATCATTATAAAATTATAATATCATATTTTCATAAATAATACTAAGCTGAAAAAATGGACAATTATGTTTGCATGCTAGAATAAAAAAAATAACCCTAGGGTTAAGGCTACACATTGTACAACATAATTTTATTCATTATAATATTACAAGTTACATTTCTTGAAAAAAATCGACAATTTATGCATATTATCAAATTATACATTTAAAATAATTAGAAAAACTTTAAAACTATAAAAAAATATACAATTATAATCATTGTAAAAAATATAAAATGTATACAAATACAAAATTACAATCAAGATTTAAAAATTAAAATCATAAATGTAAAAAAATTATGAAATAATTATAAAAATATGAACTTAATTTAAAAGCATACAACTATAAACTAAGCAATTATGATATTATAAAATACAAACATTTATAAAATATAAAATATATAAATATAAAAAATATTTCTAAGAATTACAATGTTATCAAAATTATAAAAATTATAAAAAGAAGAAATAATTGAAAATCATAAAATTTAAAAAAATATATTTTTAAATTATCCAATTATAAAATATTATAAAAATATAAAACATAACAATCTAGATTCAAAAAAAGATAAAAAGATAAATTATTAAATCCATGAAAATTATCAAAATAATGTTATCTAAACTACTAAAAAAAATATCATTTTTCAAGGATAATTATGTCAACTAATATTAACTAGCCAAACTAAATAATTCCCAATAATGATACTAAAAACTTATTATAACTTTATTATACTATCTAATTTTATTAATTTGACAATGTCTTAAAAGTTTATTAGCGAAGATATCTCATTAACAAAGATATGTAAGTATAAATTTAATATAAGTTATTAATAATACTTTCATCCAGATATCAATCTTTTAGGAATTATATTAGTAGTTTAGTTAACTAATAGTGATACAACACAATTCTAGTAGATGAGATATTTATGAGTTTTGGTATGACTCTTATATCCTAGGGTTTATCAATTTGATTCATATGAAATATATGCAAATAATTTAATTTATATTGGGTTTACAAATAGAATTAAGATTAATTTATCATAAAATGCTCATTTTTCCTAATGAAATATAATGTAGTTATTACCATTGAGTCCATCTCAATGGTCCAATGGTCATTACTCCTTGTCTTTTGGAAATTCTGCAATGACTATCAACATTCTCCAGTCCCTTCCTTAGTTGACTAACACCCTCTAGCACTTGCCATTATATATGTAAGTTGCATTTTTTTTTTCACTTCCTTTCATCTAAAGTTCTCTTTCTTCTTGTTTTCACCTATATGAAGTAACATTTCAAGATCATTATGTAGAGAATTTGTAATTTTTTAATATGTGAAATATAGAAAAATTTACATAAAGAGTTTGATGAACATGAGAATTTGTATTTTCACCTAGCTATTGCTTAAGTGGATAATAAAGCAATAGCTGGTGTTGGTGAAAATCTAGAAATCATGAAACTAATAGTTATTCCATCAAGTAGCTCAATTTTGTGGTAATTAGTGAAAGAATTACTATTAAAACATATATGCTCAAAAATATGTTAACAGTAAATATTATAATATATTTTTAAAATAGAAATTATGTGTAGGGCATGTCATATATATATATATATGCAACATGAAATTGAAAATGCAAAACAAAAACAATGCAAAATTAACAAATATGACTTAGTTATACATTTTATCATTATATAATACTAAGTGTAGAATCTTTACGTTGCTTAATATAAATAACTAATTTATTAAAAAATTATTGAGGTTTCCTTTTATGAGGATTTTTCCATAGTAAACAACCAATCTAAGAAAACATAACCTTGCATTTTGCAATCAAATTCTAGAACATCAACCTTCACATCCCCATTACATACTCATGGATGTCTTATTTTTCATAGCAAAATATTATGTATTTGGTTTGTTAGTTTTTCTTTTTGGTTAGTTTCAATATTTAAATGAGGGTGGGTGCTCTCATTTAAAACGAATCTATTTCAATCAAAAAAATGGTCAATTTTTTGTGTTTATAAAAATGTGTGGGCATTGAGAATGATGCTGGACAAAACTTATGCTAAAATGAAAAATGAGGAGTCTGAAATCTGAGGAACCACATGGCCAATTAGTGAAAATAGGAGAAATCCCAAATGAGGTTTTTCGCAGAGGGTTTTTATCTCATGGTTCATGTTTGCGTGAACTTTGTGAAACATTGGATAATTTTCATATTTAATAAATATATGAAATGTGCATTTTTGTGAAGAGAGAGTGCACGTGATCATGACGAAGACTTCCATGGGGACATGTAGTGCAAGTGAATTTGCATGTGTAGTTCATGGCGTGAACAATGAACAGAGCATTCCTTATGTGAAGAAAGTATGTTTTTCTTTTTTATTTATTATGTGAATTCTATGCTTGTTAGGTGCATGAAAAAAAAGGAAGGGAATTGGCAATACTTGGATTCTCATTTTCATGTGTGCTAGTGTTGAGAAAAAAAAAAGAATTATTCTTATTTTTATTTGACACAATAATTTAGATACTTTTCTGAAGCTTTTATTAAATATTACAGAACTAATTATAAGTTTTAGTAATATTTAATAAATATAGTTTTATTTTCTATTTATGTTTACGAGAGTACTGGATTCAAGTGAAGTTTGTGCTAGTCACTATGGAGTTCGTCTGGTATTTTGAAGAAATTGTGAATATACTATGCTCATGTTGTATTTATGTTATACTTACATTATGCTCATGTTGTAATATGAGTACTTGAATTTCTTCTAAGATATCGGGTCTAAAATTTAAAAAACTATTCTACAAGTATTTTCAAATATTTTATATTTTGTCTAATCTGTAATAATTTAGATAATAAGACTTTGTTTGTATATAAATATTCTACTAATTTTGGGGACACAATATTTATTGTGATTGTGTATTATTTATGATAGTTTTTTTATACTTTACCGCATAAGCAAAGAAGCATAAATATATATATTTCAAATAGTTTGAAATATATTTATTTACATAGCTTGATAAAACATTTTGATAACTCAAAAAATTATTTTTTCCAATGTGCTATTTGGTTAACATTTTATAACAATTTTAAGAAGATCAAAAACACTAAATAGATCTAAAAGTTAGATCGAGGTTTTGTTCCATAAATATTATTAATTTTTAGGTTGTATATCCGATTAGTCCCCAATGGTGATATAAGAGGGAAGGTTTCTTTTGGTAGTTTTGTTTTTTTTTTTCCATAAGTTAAATTATTTTTTTAACATAGATGAAGAAAATAATTCACTTGTTATGATTATATTGGAATCCTCCGACTATTCCACCTAGAAAATAAAAATGATGGATCTTCTAATGATGAGGAATATGCTTGAACTAATTCTCGTTAATTTGAAGCCGGAAAGTATGGATGAGACCAAGTGAAAAAAGTTACATTATATTACCTACGTTATAATCTGACTATGAGCTGGAAAGAAGACTATTTATCATATCTCAATTATTGTAAAAGTTAATGAGATGTGATACTTTAGAATCGATATATGAGAAAATTACATTGAGAAATTAAACCCTGAGATCTCGGTGATTGGTTAAGATGCAATATCAAGATAGAACTGATATGGATGCTCATTTAAGTCTTTTTCAATCATTAATTAATCAATTAGTATCTACGAAAATAGTACTAGATGTTGAGGTTCAAATATCTTTGCTTTTTTAGCTCACTTTAAGAGAGTTGGGAAATACTTGTAATCTCTTTAAGTGCCTTGGCTCTAAATAATATACTTACCATGATGGAGGGAAAAAATGAATTCTCTAGATATTCTCATATCTAAGAAACATAAAATGAGAAGTATATTGAGCTGAAAACTCATACTCGAATGGGGAAGTGATAGTTCTCTCAAAGGAAAGTTCATAGTTAAATATTATTAATGTAATAAAGTAGGACATTTTAAGAGGAACTATCACAAGTAGAAAAAATTTCATGAGGAGCATAAAAAAAGAGTTGTGATCAAAAGGATGTATAATAATTTTATCACAGAATGTGATGTTGCTTTTTTGGGCAATAATATACTATATGATAAAATTAATTGGAAAAGTGATTGTATAGCAGATTCGGCTGCAACCTTACTCATCATGCCAAACCAACTTGTTTGTGATTTTTTTATCCGGGGACTATGGAATAATCTGGATGGGAAAGGCAATAGAATAACTTTGAAAATATTAGGCATCGATGATGTTTATCTGGAAAGAAACATAAGATACTAAATATTTCCTAGAGATGTCTAATATAGTTTAGAGGTTCGGATGAACCTAGTGTCCATAAAAATATTGGATAGCACGAGTCATGTGGGAAAGTTCGAAAAGAATCAATAGGACTTATCTAAAAGATCACTGATTATAGCGAGGGGTAGAAGGGTAAATTTCTTTTATATTATCCAAGCTCGGGCTAACTCATATCAAATAAATGCTGGGTAGGAAAATACTTGTATTTGCTCTGAGCTGCATTAGTTTGAGTATGTTAGTATGAATAATACACTTTCCCTAGAAAAATAATTGATATTTGATATTCAACAACCACCTAGTGATGGTAGGACTAATGACATTACTAGAAAAAATCATAATGCTGTAAAACTTCATTCGAGGAGATCAAAAGTGATCAATCTAGACTTTTCTAGTACTTGTTCCAAGATAAACAAAAATATAGAAGGAATCACTAGTCTCATGACGTTTACGTTAGTGTCTTCTATGGATCACGTTGATAAAAGGACGCTTATGAGTTGAAAGTTAATGATAATATTTTTATTCCAGCTGTTCTCAGGGATCAGTTGGATCAAGTGAGAGCTGGTGGTTTGAAGAAAAAAGTTTAGTTTTCATGATGTTAAAATTTTTGGAAAACTTTTTCTCATTTAAGGAATGAGAAATGATTTTGTAATCTAAAGAATTTCCTACAACTTGCATGAACTAAGCCTAAACCAAGAACCTATCTCGGACTATCCAAATAGGACAGAGGGAAAGATTGTTAGGTCTACCTAGTTTTGGGCAGAAAGAGATATTATGTATTTGGTTTGTTTGTTTTTATTATTAGTTTGTTTTAATTTTTAAATAAGAGTTGGAGCTCTCATTTAAAATGCATCAATTTCAATCAAAAAAAATGATCAATTTTTTTGTGTTTTTAAAAATGTGTATTCGTAGAGAAATGATGACAGGCAAAACATACGTTAAAATGAAAAACATGGAGTCTCAAGTCTGATGAACCATATGGATAGTTTGTGAAAATAGGAGAAATCCCATTTTAGGTCTTTTGTAGTGGGTTTTTATCCCATGATTTATGTCTACATGAACGTTGTGAAACATGAGATTATTCCCATGTTTCCATAAATATGTCAAGTGTGTGTTTTCATGAAGAGAGAGTGCACGTGATTAGTCCTTATAGGGCACAGAGTGTTCCTTATGCGAAGAGAGAGTGCACATGAATTCACACGTGCAATTCGTGGCGTGAACAGTGAATAGAGTGTTTCTTACATGAAGTAGGTGCAATTTTCTTTTTTTATTTATTACTTGAATTTTGTGCTTGTTGTGTGCATGATAAAAAAGGAAGGATGGTGGGAATAATTGGATTCCTATTTTTATGTGTGTTAGTGTTGAGAAAAATAAGTATTTTTTCTATTTTTGTTTTACACAGTACTATGATTCTTTTTTGAAGCTTTTATTAAAAATTACAGAATTAATTATAAGTTTTAGTAATATTTAATAAATATAGTTTACTCTACTTTTCTACTTATATTTACAAGGATATTGGATTCATGAGTAGTTTGCGATTAGTTCTTATAGAGTTCATGCGATGTTTTGAAGAAATTATAATTCAGATGTAATTGTGATGTGTCTATGTTGTGCCCATGTTATGCTCATGCTGTAATAGAAGTACTCGAATATCTTCAAAAATATTAGGTCCTAAATTGAAAACATTATTCTATAAGTGTTTTAAAATATTTTATACTTTGTCTGATCTGTAATAATTTGGACACTAAATATATTTTAAAAAATCAAAAATGTCAAATCAACCTAAAATTTAGAATGAGATTATTCTTGGTTTTCAAGCAGTATCTTGTTTGATCCCTAATAATTTTATTATTATATAATACTAATTGCATAATCTTTATGTTGCTTAATATCATTAACTAATTTAATAACAAAATTTTGAGGTTTCCTTTTAAAGATATTTTTTCCATACTAAACAACCAGTCTAAAAAAATATAACTTTGCATTTTGCAATCAAATTCTAGAATGTCAACCTTCACACCCCCATCATGTACTCATGGATGTCTTCTTTTCCCTCAGTTATGCTGATCATCATCACTTGAATCATCATTAATGCCTAAAAGATTGTGGGTTATTTTGTTAAGTTGTGGGTTATTTTATTATGTTTAGTTGCCTATGGAGTATATCCACCGTTCTTTTTATTTTTGTAAAATCTATATCATCTCAATGATCTTTTTGGAGTTGAAAATCTATAGCAATATAATTGTCACACCTTTTCATGATACCAAAATGAATTTGAATTACAAATTCTAGAGATAACACCCCATTTGATACCTAATGATATTAATTTTAAAATAAAATAGTATTTAACAACACAAGTTTGCCACTCTAAGGATAACATCTTCACCTGATCCCATTCCTGTCAACTCTAATATTCATGATATTGTTAGTATAAATGAACTTATATCTAAACGATCCCAATATCATCTTCCTCCTTGATATAACTGAGGTCAACCAACAACTAGATATGAGTCCTTTCACAAGTTGTCTGAGTCATATGCATCTTACGTACTCCAATTATTCTCTATCTTTATTCCTAGTAAATTATTGGAAGCTATAATAGATTCTAGATGGATCAAAGCTATGGCAGAAGAAATGATAGCAATGGAAAAGAAAGCCACTTGAGAACTTGTTCCCTTACCAAAGGGAAAGAAGACCAATGGATGTAGATGTGTGTTTACGGTCAAACAGAAAGTAGATGAGACTATTGAAAGATACAAAGCTAGGTTGGTTACAAAAAGGTATACATAGTTTTATGGTGTAGATTACCAAGAAATATTTGTATCAGTTGTCAAACTTAATACTATGTGAGTACATTTGTCATTAGCAACTAATCATATTGACCACATCTACAATTTGATGTCAAAAATACTTTCTTGTATGGAGACTTGAACAGATGTATTTTGATCCTCCTCTAGGTATACCAAAATTCTTAGATTCAACAATGATGTGTAAATTGAAAAAGGCCTTGTATGGATTAAAGCAGTCCCCAAGGGCTTGGTTTGGTAGGTTCACCAACTCTATGGAGAATTTCAGCCACAAACAAAATAACTCATAGCACACATTATTTTTAAAGCACAAAATAGGTAAAATCACTACCTTAATTATCAATGTTGATGATAAGGTAATGATAGGTGATGATTACGAGGAGATTTCTAGTTTACAATAGTATTTAGCTTCTGATTTGAAATGAAACAGCTTGGAGATCTTAAATACTTTCTTAGAATTGAAGTAGCCTGATCAAAGCATGATATTTTCTGATCTCAATGAAAATATAACTTTGATCTATTATCTAAAAGAGGAATGCTCGAATGCAAGGTAATTAATACTTCTACTGAGAATAATCACAAATTATTTGAGTATTTGAATGTATCTCCTACCGATAAAGAAAGATATCAGTTCTCATTAGGAAGCTAATTTAATTATCTCATACCAGACTCGATATTGCATATGCAGTAAGTGTGGTGAATTAATCCATGCATGACCCACATAAACCTCACATGGATACAATGGAACACATAATGACATTTTTTTCCACCCTCCTCTCAATCCCCCCTACCAACCTCATGGTAGATGCATATGATAAATTTCCACTCTAATCAATCATCTTAAACTTTAAAATTTAAAATTTTTATGAGATTCACAACCAAGTACATTAAACTTTAAAATTTTTAAAGTTTATGAGATTCAGTAAGTGTGGTGAATTACCCACATAGTAATCACAACCAAGTACATTAAACTTTAAAATTTTTATGAGATTCAGTATATTAGTAATAGTTTAAACATATTTAAAGAATGCATAATAAGATTTTTAAAGTTGGTGTCAAGTAAAGGTATATTGTTCTCAAATAATGGTCATATAAAGGCATAAGGTTATTCTAATGGCGATTGGGCAGGATCAGCTAATTACAGAAGATCTACCTCAGGATACATCACCTTTATAGGTTGCAACCTTGTGACTTGGAGGAGTAAAAAATAACAAGTGGAATCGAGATCAAGCACTAAAGCTAAGTATAAAGGTATGAACTTGGGATTTATGAGTTGATTTGGTTAAGAAATTTTATTGAATGACTTAAGGATAAAACTAAAAGTAATAATAAAGGTGTCAAAAAGGTCGGGTTGGGACAAGCTATTTTTCGGTGGCCCAATTGGGCCACCGAGCTATGTCAGACTCATACATGACAAGGCTTGAGAACTATCGGCCTAGTATGGCCCACCAACCCACCTCATACTTGGTTTGGGCTGGGTCTTGCCTAGATTTGCCGGGTATGGCCGGATCGTACCTAATTTTTCTATCTAAACTTTAAAAAAATCTAGCTTGGTCCCTATGCTTATTTATTGTGTCGTTTGGCCAGGAACATGGGTAGTGCCTGACATGACATGAGGCACGATTCCTGCCGGCCTAGCATGGCATGAACCATGCAAAAGGGTTAGCCTAGCTTGGCTCATTGCATGGTTCCAAATCATGCCGGGCTGAACCAGGTTGGGCCCCAAGCTATCCTCAAATCGCTCGGCTCATTTGACACCTCTAAGTAGCAATGAAACTATACTCTAACAATAAATCATTATAGATATTGTTCATAACTATGTTCAACATTTTAAAAAATAAAAATAAAAAAAAAATAAAAAAACAAAAATTAATAAAAAAGAATAAAACAAAAAAAAATCCATGTTCAACATGATCAGACTAAGCATGTGGAGATCGATAGACACTTTATCAAAGAGAAACTTGATGCTAAATTTTTTTTTTTCATTCGTGAAGTTCGGAGACCAACTAGCAGATATTCTCACTAAAGCAGTAGCTTGCAATGTGTTTATTGACTCTCTTTTCAAGTTGGGCACATGTGATATCCACACACCAACTTGAGGAGGGGTGTTGAAAACAAGTTTTCCTATAATTTTTTATCTAATGGTGGATCTCAACAACTCTTCCTACAAGTCAACGAGACATCCTAAAAATCCTCTTCTAATGATGGATCTCAACAAATCTTCCTGCAAGTCTTCCTATAAATCCTTTTCTAATGATGGATCTCATGGAATCTCTTGAAGATGTATAAATGTATATCTTTATACATTTATTAAAATGGATATTTTTTGTTTATAAATATAATTATAAAAAATATATTTGTATACAAATAAACATTTTCAATTAAATTGTTTATAAACAAGTATATATATGTACACTTATACTTATAAATACATATATTTATTAGATTATCATCATACATATAATTATACATATATAACATAGTTTTCGAAAAAAATGTGATTTTTATTATTTTTTTTAATAATATTGTGAATAAGTGAGGCTGAGGGTATTTATGAGGTTTACTTTTTTAGGGACCAAAAAATAAATAAAATTTGTTTATAGGAAATTTTTGTTAAAAATTTAAGGAGAATGAACTTTTATTTAATATTTTCAAAACGAGGTCCTTATTCTTAGCATAATTTTCTCTTAAATTAAAATAAAATAGTCCAAAAACATAATTATTTTCATTTAGGACCTTAAATAATAAAACAATAATATTTTGTTGCACCAATCAAAAAACAATTGAAAAAATGAACCTAAGTTTTAATATTTAAAATACGGGAACCAAAATCTTAAATAATTAAGTTTTATTGTACTAATTTATATTAATACCAAATTGCCATTTTTTTAAACTAAATAACAACTAAAAAAATCTGAAGCTCCGCAAGCTCCATGTACCTTGTCCATTGACCTCCATGGAGCTCGTGGAGCTCGACGAGCTTCATTGAGCTCCATGGAGGTTGTAACGTTTATTTAGTTTAAAAAAAAAACAATTTGGTATTAACATAAATTAGTACCCTAAAACTTAATTAATTAAGATTTTGGTGTACTAATTTTTAAATATTAAAATTATGGTTTTATTTTTTGAATTATTTTTTGATTGGTACACCAAAACATAATTGTACATTTAAGTTGAGTTTCATGAATAAAAGAAGGGAGAATTGTATTTGGTGCACTTCCCAAAAAATATTTAAAAAAATGTAATCTAATTATTAAAATTTTTTTTCTCCCTCCCCCCAATCCCTCCTTACCAATCCTAGGGTAGATATATACAATAAACTTACATAGTAGTCTATCATCTCAATAGTGATTGGTATCAAGTACGTTTAACTTTAAAATTATTATAAAATTCAGTATATTAGTAATAGTTTAAATGCATCTAGACCAACTATTAATATTTCAAAATAAGGACACCAAATTCTTAACTAATTAATTTTTTGTGTACTATAATGTAATAATCCAAAAATACCCTTAAAGTATGTCTCCTTTGACCCACCTTTCATTGTAAACATTTCCACCTCCAAGTCAATGGAGCACCATGGAGTGCTCGTCGAGCCCTTGGAACTCGACCACAAGCTCCATGGAGCTTGTTGGGCTTCCATAGAGCATCAAGAGCTGGTCTCCTTTAAGCTCGACAAAATCTCGTCAAGCTTAGCTAGAGGTGTCAAACAGGCTGGGCCGGCCCAGCCTGGCACGGGCACGGCACGGTTCAGCCGTGCCCGTGCCCGACATGGCAAGCTACAGTGCTTGTGCCTAGCACGGCATGCTATAATATTGTGCCGGCACGTGGGCACAGCACGCATGACCATGCATCAAATGTGATCAATATGAGTCGATGCGCGACAGGCGAAGCTCGCTCAGCCCCGAAAGGGTGAAGACACGCGGTGGCGAGGCGGTGCGTCGTCGAACCCCTAATTTTTTAAAAAAATTAGGATTTTGTCTGACTTGAACCTGGCTGAACTAGGCGGTTTTTGGGTCGTGGGTTCATGCCAAGCCAGCACTGTATAGTAACCGTGTCGGGCCAGGCACGGTTACTGTACTGCCATGCCTGGCCCGGCACGGTAGCCTAGCTGGGCAGCCCAAAACCAAGCGGAGCCATGCCGGTCTGACTCGTTTGATACCCCTAGCTTGAGCTCCATGGAGCACTTGGATATGAGATCCTGGAGCTTGACCATGATCTTCGTGGAGCTCATTGGGCTTCCATAAAGCTCTAGGAGCTCGTCTCCATGGAGCTCCATGAGCTAATCTCCATGGAGCTCTAGGACACTAGCTCCATGGAGATGAGCTACTGGATCTAGCCGGGAGTCCTCAGCCTCCATGGAGTTCGGGTTCTCGTAGAGCTCTAGGAGCTCCTCGAGTTCTCGTATAGCTTCGAGAGCTCGTCGGGTTCTCGTAGAGCTCCAGGAGCTCGACGAATTTCTGGAGAAGAGCTCCTAGAGCTCGATCACGAACTCAATGAAGCTCTCCTTCAGCTCCATGGAGCTCGAGGGGCTCCCATCATGAGCTCGTGTCCAAAATCTCCATGGAGCTTGACTAGCTCCATGGAAACAAGCTCCTGGAGCTTCATGTAGCTTTTGACACGAGCTTGACGGGAGCTCAATGAAGCTCACCGAGCTCCATGGGGCTCGTCGGGCTTTCGTAGAGCTCTAGGATCTACATGTAGCTTTGGATTGTTATATTATAGTGTACCAAAAATTAATTGGTTAAGATTTTGTTGCTCTTACTTTGAAATATTAACTGTTTGGTTCATTTTTTAAATTCTTTTTTTTTGGGGAGTTTAAGAGCAACTCTAATGGGAGTTGCTATAAGGTGGTGTCATCTCAATAACCGCTAAAATGGTACCCAAACAATAAAAAAATCATACTCCAATGGAGTTGGTATAAGAGGTGTCAAAATGTCATCAAATGTATTGGGGTGCCATATTTGGCAATCTTGGAGAGAGAATGAAGAGGATACAAAATAGTAGTTATGTCTACTGTGCATCTCAAAGGATCTTTCTCATAGGTTGAAAAAAAATATTTAATTATTAAAATAACACCTTATTTTGGCACAGTAAAAATCTGTTTAGGAGTGCCAAAAAAACTGTTCAAGTTTTCAAAATAATATTTGACACCCATTTTTTGGCATATACCATTAGAGTTGCTCTAACAAAAGAAAGGTCCCCCATGGAAGAATATTCAACCGAGACACTTTAATTTACATGTATATTTTCCACAAATAAAAGTAAAAACACTGTTTCTTCCTAGCTCACGCCAATGCCTGACATTCGGAACACTTGGCAGAAAGTCATCCTGAAATTCTGAAAGTGGACCCTGTAGTCAATTCCTGATCCCGCTATTTCTATTCAACCCTTACTCCCATCACAACAGTCTAGTGAGAACGGGCCACGATATTTTGTTTTCAACTCTTTGATCCCCCACAAAAGCTCAAACCAGAGAAGTATCCTAGAAAACACAGAGAAGAGGAGAAGAATAGTAGTCGAGGAGAATTAGACTAGAAGAGAACTAGCGGGGGGAGGCGGGTTGCATGGGGAACTACAAGTTCAAGTGCTTGTTCCCAAGTGCTTGTTTCTACAAGCTAAGCAATTTGGTCAGAACAGGCAACTCTAAGATCATGAAGCAGTCAATGAAAGCGAAACGATCGATGACGATGCAGCCCGTAATGGGTACTTCCATTCCAAGAAAATCTCACCATTTCACCAGAGAACGGATTCCGCTAGACGCTAATCACGTGCCGAAAACATCAAGGAAGCAGAAGCTCAAGAAAAAAACCACCAGGCCCTCAATCCATCTGCATGTCGTTGCTCCTCTGCCGTCGCCGGACTGCAGTGACTTCCATGCCGATCAAGATGACATCGTCTTCACCGTGGATAACAGACCAGTGCCCGTGGCGAACTCCTTCGATGGCGGCTTTTACCTCGACCTCCCTCTCATCGTCCCGAAACCGGTTAAAGCGAACCACTCCGTCAAGAAACCAATAAAGAAAGCAGAGCAGTACGCCTGCCCGAGCAAAAGGCGACCGCATTATTCAAGAAAAGGAATCAAGCTTCGAGTCAATTCTCCGCGAATCTCACGCCGGCGGATCCAATCAGACGGTCGAAGACGATCGCCGACCTGTAAACAAAGCCCCGCTGGTTACGCTCTGGTGATTGCAAAGTCGTCGTTAGATCCGCGGAGAGATTTCCTAGAATCGATGATGGAGATGATTGCTGCAAACAAGATTTGTAATTTCAAAGATATGGAAGAGCTCCTTGCATGTTATTTGCTGCTCAATTCTAAGGAGCATCATGATCTCATTTTCAGTGTTTTCAAGCAGGTATGTCTGAATCTACCCCGAGCGTCAGTTGCAACGAGGAGTTCAATATAAGTGTGTGTGTGTGTGTAGACTTATTATGTGTGTTCTATCTAGTGCAATATGTACACCCACGTTTCATCTTGTGATTGCTTCTCCTCCATTGAAATTCAGGTTCTTGCTATAAATTTTGATCAAATTTGTATTTTGATTTTAAAAACTCAAAAAAAAAAAAAAAAAAAAACTGTTTATTTGAAAAATTATTTTTATGATTTTAGATGTAGTTCAATTCTTATTAAATGATTTTTAATATATTTTGATGATTATTATGGATCATAATTCATAATTCATAATTTATGGATACTTTGGGAGATTTATAATTAGGTTTAATGTGTACAATAAAATTAGAAAAAAAAAGATCTTATTTTTTCAAATTTTTTTTTAAAAATACTAGCAACTAAAATATTTTTAATATTTTATTTAAAATATTATTTTTTTTAAAAAAAAAAGTTTTGAATTCAAAAATCACTGTTTCTAATTCGGAAATCAATTTTAATTCAAGAAGTAATTTTCCAAAAAAAAAAAGTGATATATTCATATACATATACATGTTTCTAAAAAAATGAAACTATTTATCTATACTACAAATGGTTTTCTAAAAAAAATAAATCAAATTTAGCATTGAAAAGTAGGTTTCTGAAAAATGGAAACTTATTTTAATTTTTGTAATCAAAGTTTTTTAATTTGTATTATATATAAAAACATACACACACACACACACACACACACACAAATAGACACCGAAATGGCATAATATTTAAAGGTTTGCATATATATATATATATATATATATATAAGCTTATATATATAAACATAAATATATACAGTAATATGTAAACATATATATATAGGTGTGTGTGTGTGTGTGTGTGTGTGTGTGTGTGTGTGCTATATAGGCTTATGTGTGTGTGTAAGTGTGTGCGTGCGTGTGCGTGCGTGTATAAAAACATTTAATTATATATATAGCCTTATATGTATGGTCATTTATATACATGTATACACACAAATATATATATATATATATATATATATATATATATTTATTTATTTATTTATTTGTAAATATTTTTCATACAAAAACTTATCACTTTTTGTATGGAAAATAATTTCTGAATTTGAATACATCATATTTCAAATTAGAAAATTATTCAATTTGATTTTAATTTTTTTCAAATGGGCACAAAATTGTTTTTTTTGTTATTGAGTGCAATAAAACATACTACTTATGTTCCGAAATGATAGTCTGATTCACGTATTTCTTTAAAAATAAAAGAGCTAAATTGCAGGAAAATCTCGTAATTGTATTTTTTGAGAAGATCTTTTCGAGAGATTTTAATTGGTTAATAATTTGATCATGTTATGTTACGTATAGGATCTGCTAATTAGATCTCAAAATCAGTTAAATTAAATGTAAACAGTAAATTTTTATCAAATTCTCTAGGATGAAACTGATCCTTTTGAGGATCTAAAGACATTACAATCATAGGGGTGCTCAATAAGTGAGACTTGTCTATGTTGAAGCATTTAAGTAAACTGTCAATATATGCTGATTGATGAACTATTATTTCATTTGCTTTATACTCAATCTCTAGACAAAGACAAAGTTAGGTTTTACCCAAATCTTTAACTTCAAATTCCCTTTTCGAATTACTTAGCAGTTTTAGCTAATTTTTCTAGAGTTCCAATTAAATTTAAAATGTCAATATAAACTTCTACAATAGCAAATCTGATCTATGATTTCTTAATTAACATGCATGGGCAGATAAGATCGTTATTGTGCCTTTCTTTAATTTGGTACTCACTTAAGAGTTGATACCACATGCGACTGAATTACTTTAACTCGTACAAAGATCTTTACAATTTTATTGAGAATAAGTTATGGGGAATGCATGTATCGTGCATTTTGAATACCTCGAGAATTTTTATATAAATATCTGAGGTTAATAAATCATATACATATGCCGTCACAATGTACATAAGATAATTTCCAATCTTTTAGAGAGTACCAGACTAATAAGAAAATGAAATGTAGTCATATCTATCATAGGTAAATATGTCTCATCATAATCAATCCCAAGTCTCTAGGAGAATCCTTGGGAAACGAGTTGGGGTTTATACTTGACAATTTTATTTTTCTCATTTCATTTCTAGACAAATACCCATTTATATCCAATAAACTTTACATTATTGTGGATGTGAGTTATGGGTTTAAAAACCTTTCATTTAGCTAGAAAAGCTAATTCAGCCTTAAGTGCTTCCTCCCACTTAGACCAATCTTGCCTTTGACGATATTCAATAATAGATTGTAACTCATAATTATCATCCATGATTTTATGAGCAACTAAGAATGGAAAAATATCATCAATGATGATTTCATTCTGATCTAAGATCTCATTACAATATGTAATAGAATTCTCAATATTTCTAGAGTTGGTGATCTTTTCAAGGGTTTGTCTCTTAGGAGCATTAAGCTCTTTAAAAATAAGCACAGCACCCAACTCTTTAAGAGTAAGCACAGCACCCAACTCTTTAAGAGTAAGCACAACACCTAAAATTGATTATTTTTCCTTTGTTTATGAGGAACAATATCTTTTGATCCTATTGGTTTACCGTGCTTCAAATGTGGGGAATTTTGATCAATTTTAGCTCATCCTTTAGGAACAGTTATGTTTGCAGGAGCATTTATAACTAGAATATAAGATTTTTTTTTATCTTAGTAGCATAATTAAAAGCGTCAAGAAGTCTATTGGCTATAGCATGTAAATGGATTATACATTGTGTCTCATTTTCACACTCAGTGGTTCCTGGGTCTAATTGAGATAAATTTTTCTCATTCTAAGAGAAAACCTTAATTGATTTTTGCTTTGTAGCCATTTCAATTTTAGGTATCTCAATCAATGCAAACATAGTCTCATTAAAATGATAATCTGCAAATTTGGCAGTAAAAAATTCACCCGTATTTGGTTCCAAGAACCTAATAATCTATGGTGAATGAAACCCAACATAAATGCCCAAACGGCATTGGGGACCCATTTTCATTTTTTTTGTGGTACTATAAGCACCTATACTACATAACCAAAGGTGCGTAAATATGAAATATCAGATTCATAACTAAGAACTATTTGAAGGAGAGATTGTTAAAGACTAGCAACGAAGAACAAAATTTATTAGGGCTGCCACATACAAAACTACATGATCCCATGCTGTATCATTAAGATTCATTCTAAATAATAAAGTGTGGGTAATGGTTTGAATATGTTTGATCAAAAATTCTACCAATCCATTTGAATATGAACATATGCGACCTAATGCACAATCTCAATTCTAAGTAAAGCACAATATGTATCAAAACTCTTTGATGTAAATTTACCATCATTATCCATCCTATGCCTTTAATTGGATAGTCAATGAATTATGCCTGAAGCTTTATAATTTGTGCAAGTAAACATGCAAATGTGACATAAAATATTGATACATAAAATATTTATAATTGTGCCTGGAGCTTTATAATTGTGCCTAGAGCTTTATAAGATGGGACAATCTATAGGATGCATCCACCAGTACCATAAAATATTGAATTGGTATGCTTGGTGGTTGTATTGGTCCACAATTATCACCATGAATTCTTTGTAGGAATAAAGAGAATTCAAGATCAATCTTTGTCACAGAAGGTTTGAAAATGAGTTTTCCTTGTGAAAAAGTTTTATAATTATAATCTTTGGACAAGTATACCTTTGTATCCTATAAAGGGTATCTCTTTGTATTCTGGATTATTCTACACATCATTGAAACGGTAGGGTGACCAAGGCAATCATGCCATAATCCAAATTGATTAGGATTTACCAATCTCCAAGATATGGTGGAGTAGGTTTCAACATTATTAATCATGACACAATACAAACCCATAGAAGAAGCTTCTAGCTTCTCATGGATGGCCTTCAGGCTCATTTTATAAGAGGTAATGTCAATATATTCTTTATTTTCATCATAAATAATCTCAATATAGCACCTATTACTGCATATATCTTTGAAGCTAATTAAATTCCTTTTTGATCTAATACTTAGAAATGTATTCTCAATATGCAAGATGATGCTTTTTGGCAAAATAATTGTGGTATTCTCAAAACCATCAATAATCATAATAGGACTAGATATTGTATGGACATGTATCTTACGTAATGTCATATTCGAGAAAAAATGTTTACTATAAAATATGGTATGCATGATGCACTATCAAGCAAACAAACATCTTCATTTTTATTGGTATTTTTTATTTGCATTTATGTTGACAACTTCAGGTGTCAAGTATCATAAAATTTTCATATTAGTTATAGGGTCAAATAATATTTCAAAATGATAAATATTTTTACAAGTTCATAAGTATTTAATTACATAACCATATTAAAGAACAATAAAAAGTAAAGAACAATAAATATTTGAAATCTAAGATGTTATCCACCAGTCTAATGCTTCATCAAAGTAATTAGAGGTTCTCAATGAAATCATAGACATTTAGGGATGCATTTGCTACTTCAAGAGCAAGGAGAATCTCACTAACAGAGATATTGTTGGTTTAAATAGTGGTTATGGAAGAAAGATCAATTTCAATGGTATAAGATTCATCACGTTTGCCTAAGATGTCTGGTATAGATCAACAAAATATATTGGCGTAATACAAGTATGTGACTAATGTCCAATCATGCCACAACGATAGCAAATACTTTTATTAGTCACCTTCTTTAGCCTCTTTTCTTTGTCATGATTCGGGCCAATGTTAGATTCCTAAGGTGGTTAAATTTTCTACCATCCCTTCGAAGATTATTATTACATGTGCTTGTAGCCCTTAAAATGGTCAATAATTTTCTCAAAGTTTGCATGTGCTCCAGGCAATACTTTTGAGCCAACAAGTCTAAGATCATGATTTTTGAACAGTAATTCACTAGTTTGCTCAATAGTGAGGAGTATATAAATTAGATTAGAGTATGTGGCAAATTGACGTTGCCAGTATTGCTATTGCAATACAATATTTGAAGCATTAAAGATTGAGAAAGTTTTTTATAATAGAATTATGATAAATATTGAGTCTACATGCTCTCATGGAAATGATGACAAATAAAAATTAGTATGTTTGCTTATCTTTTTCTTGTGTTAGCAATATCTTACCCTTGGAGGTGCATTTCCATGCCAAGGCACCATAATAGATAATTATTTCCACTCACTTCGAGGATGTGGAATTTGGGTTTTTCAATATTTGTCATAATTTTTGTAAAACAAATGAATCCTTAGATTAATTAATAGGATTTCCAAATATACACCACCACTTAAGAAACAGAAAGATACTATATGGTTGAAAATTTGGCTTCATGCCAAAGAAAAAAAAAAGAAAAAAATTTGATAGAAAAAGATTAAGTATAAGTTGATTAATATAAAAAACTTACTTTGTAAAAATTATTTACTCAATTAGTAGATCTTCGTGGTGATAATATGTTATAAAATATTTCAATGCAACAATATAATAGTGAGAATAAAGAGAGATTAGGAAGAGAAATAGATAAATACCAAAAATTATAAAAAAGTCAGAGGAAAAATTTTATTACAATCAACTCATTCCTTTCTACAATGACCAAAACTAAGCTTCTATTTATAAAAAAAATAAGAATGTACATATCATTAATCTCAATGTATTGAATATATTTATTGAATAGGTAAATAGGCATTCACACATAGAATGTAGGTTACGAATGTACCATAATAGGTACATTGAATATAATGAATATTCATTTATGTATTTCAAAATAATTTATGTTTTTCAAAATATTTAAAAGATACTTATTACTTTTATAAATGTAAATAATATTTATAAATATGTTGAAATAGGTTGCCCACAATGTAATTGTTTGAGGCTCGAGCTCGAGCTCGACATACTAACTTTTAGGTTATTTGGCATGAATTTTGTGATGTGTTTTTATTGATTTGTGTTTTAATTGAATAGATTTTACTAAATTGTGGGTTTGATAAAATTGAATGAATAATAGTAAAGTTATATGTATTTTTTTTTTGAAATTAAAGAATTTGATGGAACAATAATATGAAAAATTAAAAAATAATTAAAAATCATGATATTTACCATATCATAAATTCGTTACCCTATCCACAAAATGTTATGAATTTGTGATAATAATTCTTGGTTGCAACTTTATAAAATAAGTCATGATAATCTTTATATATCATGAATTTATCACCGATATATCATAATCTTTTCATTGTAAAATATATCTTAATGGCTATGAAAGTTTATAGGATTCATGGTTGTAATATTTATAAAACATAATAATAACCCCAACTTTATTTTTCACGTTGTGGCGACCAAGTATTTTACTGGTACAAGAAGTAATGAAATTTTCTGGTACCATACCTTATTTAATATATAGCCAAATATTACATAACCCCAAATTACTTTTAGTGGTGACAATCTTTTCTTGTTGTAACTTTGTGTTTTAAAAAAATACTTGTTTAAGTTGCAGCATTCTTGCCACTATGACTTTACTTTCTAGAGAAAATCTTACTGACATGACTTTATATTTTAAAGAGTATTTATCTAAATCATAACATTCCTGCTACCATGACTTCATGATCTAAAGAGGGAAAATCTTAGTCATGATATTTCTAGCATCATGACTTTATATTCCAGATGAACATTACTTCAATCATGAGATTATTTTGACATAGTGTTTTTTGTATTTTTAGACAAAATTCAAAGAGATGATAAAATCATGACCTGAACCCATTGTTTATATTTTCAGCTTAATGCTTTACATGAAATTCCAAAGTATGAAAAAAAATACTTAGAATTTTTCACAAAAAAAAAAAGAGTGAGAATTGAATTTTTAGCACAAGAGTCCACAAAACCCTAGGCAGTGTAACTTACAACCCCAATTATAGGAAAATCCTATATGAACGCAAGCAAGAATTTGTTGGAATTAGGTTATGAGACTGAGATCCTCACTAGAAATATAATTTGAAATCTTGAATTCCATGATATGTTTGCCTAAAAATAATTAATGAATAACCTATGAATTTAAAAAAAGTGGTTTCAATGATTAAATACTAAGGACACATCTACGAGGGGATCATCCTTGGTGGTATGGTAATAATCTAAGGATAATAATCACATCGTATACCAAGAGAGTACTAAGACATTTCTAGACTAATCTACCATTCATCCAATAATCAAGCATAACATTACATAAATACTAAAAAAATCTCATTATACGCAAAGAAGTATGTCAGCCCAAGAGTCTAAATATTTTTCTAAAGTCAAAGTCTATCTATTCAACATGAGTAATAGTTAGTTTACTATTAGCTAGCTAAACTACATAAATAATTCATGTGGGATCGATAAATACTTGTATTTGTGTTTATTACTTGTATAACCCATATGCTTATAGAACTTCATTGGACAAAAAATATCACTCAATAAATTTTGAAACCATATCACAAATGATAAGTTTTAGTACTATAACAAAGCTAAAATAATAATATAAAAAAATTAAAAGATGATGTAACATATAATTTATTTTGATATCTTTTTCTTTAACAATATGTTTTGTTTCTCTATTTTAATTATATATACTGATACTAATATGTTGAGAGATTAGATATGTGGCATTGAAATAATAACATAGGTACCATTGCCCAGTCTATTGGCCAAAACATTTTTGGAGCATGACCAATGTCAGATCTGAAATAAGATCCAACTTATTTTTATTTTATGTAGAACCCTAATTATTCTATATATATATGTTGTATCTACAATCAAAAATGTGTGCTCTTTTCTTATTATCTCTCTCTCTTGATTATGTACTGAAAAATTTTGGGTTAATAAATCTGTAAGTACTATGTGCTTTTCTGGCAGACGTAGCTAGTCATTTTGAATGGTTAGTGAATCGCATTAAAATTGGTTTTTGGTTTGATTGTGTTATGTCCTTCTTGTCCTTGTGATGTGTTATGTTTTGCATAATTTATCGATATTACATTCAGCATAATCACTATATATTATATACATAGATACAAAATTCTATTAGATGATTATATATAATATTATTTAGCTTTTTTGCTTAGCTTCAATAGTTTTGCAAAAGATAGAATCAAATATCTCTTCATTATCTAGTGTTAGGTGTATATTGGCCTAGAGATAATAAAATTATAATAGATATTTGAGAATATGTATAACATCCATATCAAAGTTTATTTTCAAGAAAAATAAAAAAATAAATTTTATTTTTAGAAGTCAAGTATGAATGTTTGCATAGTGCATCACCATTTGTAGAAACAAAAAATGTTCTTTCCTATTATTCAACAAGGAACTTCATTGGCTAGTATATTCAAGATATAAATATTTTTAAATAAAAGTTCACTCATTAGAATGAATAGATTAATTGATAAAAATAACTTGGGGTGTATATCTGGCATCTTGGGGATCAAACTCATGTCCCTAAGATTAGGCGACTTGCCTTTTTGTCAATTGAATTACTATATTGTTGTTAAGATATAAATATTTGAATATGATCACTCATCTTTATGTGCAACATTTCATAAAAATATCAAACAAAGAATATTATGAATTGTTTTTCATATTGATGATGCTTGGGAATTCAAATTTTTTTTTTCATAATTACCAAGTATTTTTTAGAGATTTTAAATTAGTAATTTATGAGCGCTAAAAGAATTATATTTAAGTATATTTTATGCATAATGTATATAAAATAAAAAGAAATATTGAGAATTTGATATTTATATTTGCTAGATATGTGCATATTACTTGTATCATCATAATTATTATATCTCTAGAAGAAAATCACGATGAAACATGTGTGAATCATACAAACATTTTGTGTAGAATTTTGTTTGGTATATAAGTGTCAAATGGGGCGGGGTGGCTTGGGTATGGCCCAGGGCCCGACCTAGCACAACACGGTCCAGAAGTAAAACTGTGCCTCGTGCCAAGCTAGGCCACCCTATGGCTAGGGCTGTAACCGAGCCGAGCTACTCGCAAGCTGCTTGGCGTTTGGCTCGTTAGAAGCTCGCTCGAACTCGTTTATTAAGTTAAATGAGCCGAGCCCGAACATCATTTTGAGGCTCGTAAGTTAAATGAGCCGAGCCCGAGCACCCACAAACTCGGTTCGTCAGCTCGTAAACAGACTCGTGAATAGGCTCGTGAGCAAGCTTGTCAACCAGGCTTGTGAACAAGCTCGTGAACCAAGCTCGTGAACAAGCTCGTGAACCAAGCTCGTGAACCAAGCTCGTGAACAAGCTTGTGAACAAAGCTCGTGAACATGGAGAATGCTTGATGCACAACAATTTTTTCCTACTAATGAACATGATGAATATTTTAACTCTTAAACTTCAATCAAGTTAATTGAACTTTTATTATCTTATCTTTTTAATTTAGTTGTATGTTGGCTATTATAGATGAACATTTTCTTTAATTCCCAAAGATCATTTTGAGGCTCGTAAGTTAAACGAGCCAAGCCCGAGCACCCTTAAACTCAGCTCGTCAGCTCATAAATAGACTCGTGAACAGGCTCATGAATAGGCTTGTGAGCAAGCTCGTTAACCAGGCTCGTGAACCAAGCTCGTGAATAGGCTCGTAAGTTAAACGAGCCGAGTCCGAGCACCCTTAAACTTGGCTCGTCAGCTCGTAAATAGGCTCGTGAACAAGCTCGAGCCTACTTCTTTAAAACCGAGCCGAGCCGAGCCTACCTAATACTCGGCTTGACTCGACTCGGTTACACCCCTACTTATGGCATGGTTTGTGTCGTGCTATGCTGACAAGAGCCGTGCCTCGTGCCGAGCCAGGACGTGTGCCTGGCCCGACGGCATGGCAAACCGGCCCTAGCGGTTGAATTTTTTTTGGTGGTAAATATTTTTAGAAACAATCAGCCATATGACCGACTATAATTGACCGTCCCATAAGCTGGCCACCATCAACCATCACGGCCATGCACTCGGGGTCATGTCACCGTCCACCTTCGAGTAACATAAATATGCACAACCTGTGCATCTTCACCATTCGGCATGGTCGGACACAATCATGTACTTGGTCGTGCCCACCTTGCTGTGCTAGGCCAATAGACCGTGCCACCGAGTTGTGCCTGGCATGGAACATACATTTAACTATGACATGCACGACATTGCATAGTGGCACGACCGTACCTTAAAAAAATAGATCATGCCGATACAATACAACTCAACTGACATCTCTAGTTTGGTATCATATAATTTTTGAAAGTCTAAATTTTATCATCATTTTTATAAAATTGAAATAAAAAAATTTCTTAATTTCAGAGTATTTTATGGTATTTGATATCTCACAAATGAGATCATACATATTTTCTTGATTGTCATGATACCATTATGATAAAAAATTATGGTGAGAATTTTAATAATAAAAATAGAAATATACAATGTTTCCAATAATTTGTTGTGTATAATCTTTTGATGTTTATACTTTAATTACTGCTTTTCAAAAGATGACTAAAAAATAAAGAAAATTTTGATTTGGTATACCAAAATCAATAATATATATTTTAATTATTCAAAATTTTGTTTTTAATAAATTATGCACAAAACTAAAATATTTAAGTTTTTATGCACTATCTATTGTAATGAAACTTATAACCTTAATATGATTGAAAAAACACCATCTCATTTATAAAGATAATAAAAAATTATTATTTTTTTTACAAACCATGATTTGTATCATGTTTTAAACATAAATATATTTTATATAAATATGCATATGTACATCATATTCAATAACATATATTTATGTTTAAACAATATATATATATATATATATATATGTAGATATACATCATATATAAAATGCACATGATGTTTGTTCTTCAAGTTTGGCTAGATGAGCTCATCTCGACGTTAGCCCTAGTAGTTTCGACACACTTTTATGTGTACCAATTGATGTGTCATAGTCAAATTTCCCTAGCATCATCCTATGTCCCTTATGTTCTTGGCTCATTTCAACCTCATGATGAGTCAAGTTTTAGACGACTTAAAATGGTCCATCCTAAAATTTTCAAGTATACATGAAAGGTAAAACTATGGTTGATAAAGTTAGAATGTTGATCGATCAGTGGTTAATAATATTTTTGTTTGGCATAATATAAATTTTTAAATTTTAAAAAAATCCTAAAAAGATTAATTTTTCTCTTTTTGAAAATATTAGGTTTTAATAAAATAAAATCCAATTCACAAATATATTTTATTAAAAATGGAATTAGATTCAGATTTTGAATTTTAAATCACAATCCACTTAACACAAATTCAAAATTAATAAAATTCAATCCACAATTACAATTTTCAAAAAATTAAATACGCACTTAAAATGCACAAAATTCAATTTATACAAAGTCAATAACGTGTACCATAGACATATTCACATGTATTGACATATGTAAAACATAAAATGCCCAAAAATTATTTTTTTAACTAGTATAATTTTCTAGAATATAAAAGTTTAGAAATCGTAAATCTAGAACAATAACAAAAACCTAGTATTTTAGGAGACAATGTTGTTCTATGTTATCCTCTAGGTTAAATATTTAATTCATCAGCTTCTTAACAATAAATTGATAACCTTTAATATATCTAATTACTAGTCATAAGAGAAAAATCTATCTGATAATTCTTTCTTTTTTAGAATCCTTTGCAGCACATAAATAATAGTGGAGACTCCTAAGAAAAATTATATGAGAAAGAGAGTAGGATGAGGGTTCTATAAAACTTTTTTGGAAATTGTTTTAGCTTCTATAACCTAATAAAAATAAAACATTTTAGATTATGTAAGTTTTTTTTTGGAACAAAATCCTTCGTTTCGCTCCTATAACAAATGCCCAAAAGTACTATTTACAAATATTCTATAAATCACATGACTTGACTCTACATTTTAGCCCAACTCTATGTTGTTTTTTTTTTTTTCACTTCATTTCGGAAGGTGATGGGGGCACTTCCCCCCATCTTAGCACTTAACACACTTGAAAGAAAGTATTTTTTTTTTCATATTTGACTTTTATTTTTTTTTTTATTTTTTTTGAATCCATTATATGAGAAATGATCTCACATTCTTGATCCATCAAGCTTCTTACCTACAAAAAAAATTAAAGAACCAAAAACAATTAATAACTAAAAAATACAATATGCATCATTAAAATAACAATGATATATTTCTATTTTAAAATTAAACCCTCAAACAAAAACACAAACCAAATAAATCTTAGTTTATCCAACACGAGTAGACCCAACAAATCTCTCATTCCACCATAAGTGAGAGACACATACCAAAATATAACTTATAGAAATTAAATTTAGTTGATGACAAAGATTTGATTAGTATATGAGTGATATTTTTGTTTGTTTATACTTTTTCAAGTATAATTAACTTTTCATCCAACATATTTCATATACAATGATAGTATACATTAATATGCATTGATCTACTATAAAAGGTTAATTTTTAGAAAGATATATAATACTCTGATTTTCATAGTATATTGTATATGTATCTTATCGCTCATCAAGGTCTAGAAGAAACTTTTTTATCCATTAAGATTTTTTATAAGTTCAGTAGCTGTAATGAACTCAACTACAATAATGGATAATACTATGCTCTTATATACCTTGGATTATTAGGTTATTTCTCCTCCTATAAACTTATTACATAACTCAAAGTGTATCTATGTGAATCCAGATCACCTGTCATATCAGAATCAATATATGTGAAGTATGAGTTCTAACCTATCTAGGCACAATAATAATTGAGAAGTTTCTCATAAATACCTCATGATATATTTTACTACAACCTAGAGATATATACTAGAGTTTGAAAGAAAATGAATGATAACACTAATAATGTATAGTATATCTGATCTAGTGCATATCATTGCATACATAAGATTGTCAACTGCTAAGGTATATTGAATATGACTCATATTTTTTTTTTACTTTACAATCTTGAGATAGTGCTTGGTATGCTACTTTAATATTTAGTTAAACAGGTTGATATTGGCTTAGCCTCTTTCATAAAAAAATCTCTCAAAAACTTTACCAATATAATGTTCTTGGGATGACTAGATATGCCTACTATATACCTAAATGGGCTTAAATCTTTAATAGAACATATTTTTTACATCTCTCCTTTAAACTTGTCAATCTATTCTTTATTGTGACTGATGATTAGTATGTCATCAATGTATAATAAAAGTATAAATTAGTCATCAACCAATTAAGGATTATTAAATATATAGTGGTCATAAAAGTATGCTAAAAGTCATGAAACTCCATGATTGAATAATATTTCTTATATCATTGCTTAGGAGCTTCCTTAAGCATATACAAGCTCTTTTCTAGTTTGCATATGAAACTATATTTTGCTTCTATTATGAATCCATCAAGTTGATCCATATAGAGAGCCTAATGAAAATCACCATATACAAGTATTATGATCACACAAAGTTGATCAAATTTTGAATCTAAGCTAGTAATGATACTCAAAACTACTTGAATGGATGAAAACTTCACTAAGAATTAAAATATTTCATCAAAATTGATTACTTTCTTTTGAGTAAGCCTCTTAACTACTAATCGAGTATTGTATCTCTATTGGAAACCATTGTCTCTAAGTTTTAGTCTAAATAGTTATTTATTTTTCAGAGTGCACTTCCCTTTAGGTAAGAGTACCATATCATAATTTTGGTTGATATGAAAAGACTTCATATCTTCCTTCATAGCAGAAGTCATTCCTCTTTATTCTCAAGAGTAATGACCACTTGAAAATATGAGTAATACATAATTGCATAATCTAGATGATAATTGGCGATCTTCTTATCTTTTCTTAGACTAAGATAATTGGCTACTTGGTAATTTATAGATTATTAAATAGTTTTGACATTCATTATTGACTAAAAATCTATTTAATTGATCATAGTAACCTTTGTAAGTCATAACTCTACTACCTTATTAACTCAATCCTTTAACTATGTAATATATATTTTATAGTTATAATATTATCATAGAATCATAGTCATACTTTTTCCATAATAATTAGATGACTATGATATTATCACAGAGTCATAATTCTCATTTTATTTTTGATATGATTTTAAATTATCAAATTAAAGCCATAGTTTTTAAGAAAGCTATGAATTTTGAGTTATGAAAATTATAAAGCTAAAAATACTCAAGCGAAATACATGTCAATTATCCAATAAAACAAATTTTAAAGACAAAATATTATAAAAGATATTTACTTGAGTATGGATATTCTCCAAGATCATGCTCTTGTCCTCAAGAAAAGGCAAAGCCACAACTTTTGTGTTCGATCTAATTTCTAGTGCCACGGCCTTTTGTAGTGCCATGACATGTGATATATAAATATTATCAATGCTAAAATGAAAGCTATTCCCAATATCATGACCATTTTATTAACAAGAGAGACAATTTCTATCACTATAGTCATATGATGAACATGAAAGGTTATTCTAATGTCACATCTACAACCATATGATGAATGATAAAGACCAATATCAAAGCCAAGGTCATTCTTAGTATCATAACTTTGTATTACAAAGGCAATAGGACTAAGTCGCAGAAACTTCCTAGTGTTGTAACTTAGTGTTAGAGAAAGATTGGGACATATTTTCAAAGCCACAACCACTTTCTAGAGTCATGACCATGATCTTAAGAGATAAGGGCCAAAAGCATGTCATCTTCTAAAAATAATAATTTTCTACTTAAAGAAATATAGAAATATCAGAGTATAAAAGATGAAAGGAGAAAAAAATTTTAAAACCTTTTTCTTCTCTAAACACCAATACAAAGTCAAAGCACAAAAAATAATTATAAGTGTGATTTTCACACTCCCTAGTCCCTAGGGGATTCACAAGCAAGAAAAGAATATAAGATATATAGTAAATTCTAAAGTTAGAGGATATGATTTTGAAATTCATATCTCTAGGACAGATTTAAAAAAATCAATCAACATAGCATGGAATTATGGATTGTCCTAGATTCTCATGAGCAATATTATTGTGAATCCAAATTTCATGAAATTTATTCTCTTGTATCTCATGAATCTCTCCAAATATCAAACAAAATTCAAGTTTAAGATCTGTAATATTTTATGTATATGATATATAAATAGTTTTGATATTAATAAATATATTTGACTTATATTATAGAATGAAATTATTGGATGTTATGATTAAATTGAATTTAAATTAGGAATTTAACTATTTGTGGGTTTATGTATATAATTGTGGTTGATGGTAATAGGTAAACTACGAGGCTCACTCCTACATATAGTATTAAGGAAGTAATAACTTTTCCAATTATGATACATAGAACAAACTTATATATAAAAACTAAAAAAAATTAGGAATGTTATCATTATAAGTATGATATTCATGGAGATGATGAATGAATAATTTTATATGCCAAATATATTGTTCGTGTCTTAAAAGAACTAGTTCTTGGTTAAGATAAATATTTTTATAGAATATTTTCCTAAGGATTTTACCTTGAGTATGAGAGTCGCATTATCACCATAAAGGATGGAAACATGTAATCAACTTGATATACACGCATATAGTATGACCCACAATGTAGTGACAGCTTTTTGAGATACTTTCACTCATATTATTTTTGCCACTAAAACTTCATGAAAGAATATGTTAATTATATGGGTATGACACCTATAAAGTCAAAAATACAAATACAATTTTTAGTCATCATCATACTTGAGGCTAAAAATGAGAATATACATACAAAACAATTATCAAGAATAGTTGACAAGTTGCCTAAAAGGTATGGGCGTGGGAATGAATCTCAGGTAAAGATGATTTGGTATCTCGATAATAAAGTACCAAGAAGACAATTATAAGGAAATCATTATTAGGATAGTCTCAATGGTGATAACCACTTTGTATGTTATAAGGGCAAATAGTCTTTTCACAAAACCATGTAATATATCAAAAAGGTCCACACTAAATCTATAGTCATTCCTAGTGTCGTGGCTATTTAATATACAAGAAAGACCATTTCTATTGCTATGGTCATTCCCAATGTTGTGGCCATATGATACACATGAAAGGTCAATCTCATTTTTATGGTCATTCCTAGTGTCATAGCCATATAATAAATGAGAGAGACTAATACCAAAATAAAGTTATTCCTAATTCTATAACTTTGTATAATATAGATAATAAGCCCAAGTTGCGGATACTTCCTAGTGCTACAACTTAGTATTACAGAAAGATTAAAATATATTTCAAAGCTACACCCACATTCCATAGCCATTAAGTTGAATCTAAGAAATGAAGGTTAAAATTATGGCATATTTCAAAAATCATGATTTTCTTATTAAAAAAATATAAAATTATCAGAGTACAAAAAAGGAAAGAAAAGAAAAACTCAAAATATGTTTCTTCTCCATGCACCAACATAAAGTCGAAGTACAACAAACAATCCTATGGGTAATTGATTCACTTCCTAAGAGATCAATAAGTAAGCAAGGGATTCAAGATATAAGTTAAACCTAGAGTTGGGAGGACATGACTTTCAAACCCCCTGTCTAGGATAGATTTGAAAAAATCAATCAAAATAACATATGATTAGGATTTATGTCCAAGATTCATGAGAGATCTCATTAGAAATCTAAGTTTCATAAGACTTCTTCTCTGCTATCTTGTGAATCTCTCTCCAATGTCTAACTAAATTGAGGTCTAAAATTTGTGTAATCTAGGTTATATGATGTATAAGTAATTTTAAATATTGATAAATATATTTGATTTATATTATAGAATAGAAATTGATAGCTGTTATGATTAATTATAATTAAAATTAGGGATTTAATTATTGATAGGTTTATGCATGTTATCATGGTGGATGATGATAGGTAAATCATGAGGCTTGAGGGTCACTCACATATATAGTATGAAGGAAGTAACAATCCTTTTGACCATAATAAATAAGACAAACATGTATGTTAAAACTTAAAATTTGGGCATATTAATTTTATATGTCAATCTTTTATACATGTCTTATAATAATTAATTCTCAATTGAGGTGGATATTTTATAGAATATTCTCCTAAGAGTTTTACATATAGTATGAAAGTTACATTGTCATCATGGAGGATGATGACAAGTATTCTATGAGATATTCATGACTTTATTATAACTCATAAGGTGGTGATAGCTCTTTGAGCTACTTTTACTCGTATGGTTCTTACCGATGAACCTTAAGGCAAACATATATTAATTATGCAAGTAAATTACTTTTGAAGTTGAAAGTACAAATGCTTATAATCAACGTCAATTTTTAGTCTTTATGATACATGAGGCTAATGAATAAAAATATACAAAGAAGTAACTATCAAGAGTAGTTGATGAGTTGCCTAAGATATATGAGTCTATGAATGACATTCGATAGAGATAATTTATTATCTCGGTGATAATGTACTGTGTGGAGAGCTATAAGGGGACCATCATTGTGACAGCCTCAATGATAGAAATTACATTATATGCTATTGGGAAAAAAGATCACAGTACTTTAACCCAGCCTTTATTTTATATCCAAGCATAATAAACTCAAATTATTTGAATATGTATCATATAAATTAAGCAGACAACCCCTAGGATCTAAGATTCATACCAAAATTTCTAATTATCTTTTTTACTATAGTTGTGTCATTTCATAGTTAGTTGATCAAACTACTAATATAATTCTTGTGAGATTAATACCTAGATAATATCCCAACCTTTATTTAAAGCACAATGCACTAAAAGATATGTTCAAAATTAATTCAATTGAATCCATAATTCCAAATTCTAAAAATCAAATATGCACGTAATATCATTTAAAGTCCAATGTATACAAAGCCTATACGATCAATATGTGCTAAATACTTATCCCCACATACTGAAATTCATAAAACATAAAATGCCTGAAAATTATATTTTGAACTAAGATAATTATTCTAGAATATAAAATTCTAGAAATCATAACATAAAGCTAATATTTTTAGGGAGAATGCAATTGGAAATCATTTAGCTTCAAGTTAATAAATCAACAATGTCAAGATCTCTAGACACACTCACCCGAGGGATAGGATGAGCTACGTTTGATTAAAATGATTTAAAAGGATTTGAAACACTTTAAAAAACCAATGTGAGAATTTTTTTTGTTTTTAATAGTGTACTTTCACAAATTTAGTGATTTTGTCATGAAGTATATGTAAAAATAATTAAAATGAGGCTTATTAAAAACATGGGTCGAGGGGGGTTGAATATATATTTAAACCCCCAAAAAAATATGTACTATACAGAGTATAGCAATCTCACTTGACAGAGATATTTCATGTTTTTTGTATTATATAAAAAATTCAAAAATTCATCAAAAATAAATTAAAACAAGATAAAAAATAAGTCAGGATTCTCCATATGTAATTATTAAAATGAATCAAATTACAGAAAACATCATAAATATATATAAATTATTAAATAAAAGTATTCAAGTGCAAAAGTGAAGTCATTTATACAAAATGACTCATATGGCTAAATGCATAATAAGGTTTCAAATAAAACAATTACACAATCATATAGGTTTCAGACTTATGATTGATAAGGATGAGCAACTAGTGCACAATTAAATAAATATGTATAATTTCTTCACTTGGGGAAGATAAGGATGAGCAACTAGTGCCCAATTAGGAAAAAAAATTAAAAAGACAAGGGGACCATATTTTACATCCATGGTCATATATATTTTCCAACATATAATTTAAGACTTTGTTAATGTGTTTTGAAAGATGCATACATATCATTACATATATACATTACTATACAAATTCATGAAATTATAATATGTATATATAAGTTCTTAAAATATTTATTTTTCATTTTATAATTTATGTATATCAATGTTATATTTGGCCACGATGAGATATATAGGGGAAAAACTAACATATTAGTTTTAGCCTAACTATCACCCCCTCCAGGAAATACACACGCTCACTCTTGTGATTTGAAGATTGGTGAGAAATTAGGTGATTTTCAGCCTGTCGACCACCATCACACCAACCAAAACTCCACTACAAAGCATGAAGGGGGAGTTTGGGGTCATTCTTCCCATGGAACCTCATACTTTTCTTCCTTGGATATTCTTACAATTCTAGCCCTCTATGTCTTAGTCATGACTAAAAGGCACCTCAGAATGTGTTATATAAAACATGTATTTTTTTTTTTCAAAATTCATCATGTGTGGTTCAAAATATCATATAGCTCAAATAACTTTAAAATATTTTAAATTGAATTTTACAAATGCATATCAATATATTATCATTTCAAAATCAATAATATATTCTATCAATCACGTCTTTGTCATTATTTATATATAGCTAAATATTATTTTCTTATTTTTTTTAAAAATATCTTTCTCTTGAAAATATGTAGGTAAATAAGTTTCTAAATTTATTAAAAAGATTCATGATGTAAAATTTATGAGTTTCCATCAAATTATCATATATCTCAATTCAATCATATATAAAAGTTATGAAATTAATTTCAAAGAAATAAAAAAATAGTTTATAACAAAATGTTAAATATCACACATCATGAACTAAGTATATGTAACTAATAATGCTAAGTATGGAATTCTCACATGAATTTTTAGAGATTTCCTACATAAACCAAGTTTTTCCAAATTTTGACCCTCAAATCTTAGCTCTAATATTTCAAACCAATCTTTATACCCTCAATTCAACTCAAACTTAAAGAATAGAAAATATTAAAAAAAATTTGAGTAAATTGAAGTATAATTTAATAAATCAAGCAAAAAAGTGAAAATACATCAACTCACCTCATCCTAACCTTCCATCTTGAGTTTATATGCATTTTTTGGTTGTTTTTGGTTAAAAATGAGATGTTCTTGAGATTTATCTTTCCTACAACGGATTTTCTCCAAAATTTCATGAATTTTAAGCTTTATTTAAAGGATTTTGGTGAAAAAATTATAGAGGATCGAAAAGAATCGAGAAAGAACCCGAGAAATAAAAAGAAAATCATAAAATAGAAAAAAATGAAAGCAACAAAAATTAAGGTGGTGTTTGTTTTTTTTTTACTTAATGCTGAATATAACTTTTTTTTTAGCTTAATACTGAATCTGAATAGTACTTAATCGCATTAAGTATTAAGTCGACTGTTTTTTTTTTACTATTTTATCTCTATTAAGTATTAAGTTATTTTTTTTTACATACTAAAAATTAACATCTTAAGAGTTTAATATATTAAAAAATTTTAACTGCATATTTTTAAATATCTAAAGATATCATATTTGATGTCAATATTTAATATCTCATTTTAGAACCATTATAAAAGCTAAAATCATAAACATTAATTAAATTACAATATTTTAATTCAAATGCATATTCATATATATTTAAAGAAAAACATGAAAATTTAAGCACAAATTTTCAAATATCTAGAGCCATAGTAGTTGATACTAATATTCAGCATCATATTTCACACCATGATAAAAAAATAAAACGACAAATATTTGATTCTAGTATTTGATATCTCATTTTATACAATGATAAAAGTTAAAATGACAAGTTAATTGAACACTTGAAGTAGTTCATTTGCAATATAATCTCGAAATTGTAGCATGAACTCTTGATCGCCAGCTATAAAAAAATTATTTATAGTTGAGCCTTGATTTTGGTTGTCACTATAACTTTCTAACTTCTCTTTAGTGTCATATTAGGGAGAAGTAATAGGATAACTGGTTTCATAAGCAAATTCATGCTCTAATTTAACAAACAAATAACTCAACAAACCACTTGAATCCTTCCTCATATCTCAAAATCAAATAATCATTACCCAAAAAATTTCAACAAAAAAAAAAACACTCTCCACATCTCATGAGCATTATAACAATTACAATTTTCAAAAATAAACAAACCCTTGGGTTTCAACTTGTTCATTCATCTTCTTTTTTTTTTCTTCTTCCATAACATCATTACCATTTCAAATGTTTAGCTCTTTACTTAGTATTTGGGGTAGATGGGAGTGGAAGATCATAGAAGGATCACAACTCGAAAGATCCAAAGGATGAGAACAAATCAGGGGGAGAACAAAATGAAGCCCCATATGATGATCATCTCACCCCAGCAAAGAGAAGATACATATAGTAGAGGGAGAATTTGAACGTGAACAGGCTGACCATGTATCAAACAAAAACTGAATTAGAATTTCAGAGTCTACTATGGCTAAAGGAGGAGAAGGAGGAACTTTCTCAACCTAGTGCTAGTACTATGACTTGTATTGTTAGCACATTTTAACCTAGAGATAGAGAGAAGAAATAGAGAATAATTTATCTGTAGAAATCTGATCATTTGGGGTAATCATGAAAACCAATGGCAAGTGAGCAGAGGGATGAGCGACAGAGTCTAGTAGCTTTATAGTGTTTCAATCAAAAAAATGGAGAGGAGAAGAGGGAGAAAAGGTTTTTGAATGGGAAAGAAGGGAGAAGAGGTTTTCGAACATGAAGGGAGGGAGAAGAGGCCTTTGATCCAGAGATAAAAGAGAGAAGAGTTTTTTCTGAATAAAAAAATCCAAATTTTTTGGCTTTTTCCTTTTAGCATTTTTTTCTAGAATTTAAGTGAAAAGTCCGTAAAAAAAATAAATGGTTGAATACTGAAATCAAATTACTTTTAGTATTAAGCCAAAAAAATAAACACGTCCTAAATCTTTTATTTAAGGGTAAAAAGACAAAATTTCCCAAGAGTTCTAAACTAACTATATTCGGTAAAACTTCAAAAGTAGCAAATCTAGTATCATTATTCATGACTTTCATCCTAAATTTATTTTTTAATAAAAAAATTTACTAACTACATTCCCCCTTAATTAGTCGACTAGATCAAATTAAATTAATGGTTAAAAGACAAATAATATTTTTTAGACAACACGTGCAACCTTCAAAATATCTAATTACTAGACATGAAAGGATAGTCTTGTTCGCTATGTTAGCTTTTGAATATTTTTTATATATTTGTGATGCTATTAGATTTTATATATATATTTATATATATATATTTTTATATTTATATTTATATTTATATTTATATTTATATTTATATTTATATTTATATTTATATTTATATTTATATTTATATTTATATTTATATTTATATTTATATTTATATTTATATTTATATTTATATTTATATTTATATAAGCATAGAAGAGTGTCATAATTGAATTAATTTCACAACTTTGGAGTTTTGGTGAATTCTATTAAATAGTTATGAAAGTTAGTATGTCTTTGGAGGTATTTTATGAATTTTTGATTTGTGAATCATCGGGTAGTTTTGATATATATTTTTGGCTGAAACTCTACTTATTTAGTCTTGGAAATTATTGTATTATACATCATAACTTTACTACTTCACCAGCACGATTCTTCAACTATGCAATATTTTTTTTTGTTACAATATTATTATGAAATTATAGTCATATTTATCTCATAATAATTAAATGGTAACGATATTAATTTTATATCATAGTAACCAAGTACCACACTAGTACTAAAAGTCATGATAACTTTCTAACACAATGACTATTTTTTACAAAGGCCATAATTTTTGTGATACATAAAGTTATAGAATCAAAGCTACTTAGATCAAAATCATGAGAATTATCCAGCATCATGACATTTGAACATATAATATTATAAATGGTATTGCTCTTGTACATCCACTTCCCAAGATCGTGACTCTTACTCTCAAAAGAAAGAAAACTCATGACTTAGATGTATGAGCTAATTATCAAAGTCATAGTCATTCTCAATATTGTGTAACTTTACGATATCAAATCCAAAGTTGTAGATATTACTAATGTTATGTATATTTTATACAAAATAAAGGCCAAGGCCAAAGCCATGGTCATTCCCAGTGCAATGACTGTCACAAAGACAAAAACACATATTCTTGATATATGACTTTGTATTATGACTTTGTGTTATGACTTTGTATTATGATTTTGTATTATATATTCAGTTCAAGAGATCAAGGCTAAAGTTGCAGCTTATTTTGAAAGCCACGCAATCATAGCATGTATATATATTCTATCCCCATAATTAATAAAATATTTACATAATTAAAGCATAATTAAAAATGTCTCACCTTCTAAATAACACAAATCGAACTAAATATAAATATAATTGAAAATACCTTTAGAATTGCATTTTAATTATGGATCTGGTTCTTGAAGAATGTCGACAATCACTCCACACCACGAGCATGGTACAATCTTAGCACAAAGACAACATGATCACAGCTTGAGCATGGCATACAACCGCATGAATAATCTCCTCCCTAACATCACATGAATTACACATGAATACCACACAAACCTCGCAAGAACTTGACACAAACTTCACATGAATCCAATAACCCTTGTAAATCGAAGAATAAGAGAGTAATAGCGCCTCTATATATTATAGACACTTAGAGATTCGGAAAGATATTAGTTGAACAAGACAAATAGACTTGGTTTCTTAATTTTTCTCTCTCGTGCACACTCACAGAATGAACAAAATGGGAACGAGATGAATCTTATTTTCACACACACCCTGCACTATTTCACACACAAAATGGTTTTACGTACAACACCATTTCACACAAAAATGGGAATAATTCCCATTTTCACTCCTGGTTCACATAAACACACTCATTGTCGCCACACTAGATAATTTCAATTTTCATTTGTTTCGGGAAAAACCATGGGTTGACTCCCATTTTTGAAAATAGTCAACACGTGTGACTATTCTACCTGATGCATGAGCCCCATCCTCTTTTATTTGTGTCATAGCATGAGTTTCTGATGTGTTACGTATCCGTGTTTTATCAATTTTTATAAGCAAGAAGATAAACATATTAATTTTTTGAAATACACACTTTAAATGAGAGCTTTCACTCTCATTTAAAGATTAAAACAAAACCAAACTCATAGACCAAACAAATCAAAAAACAAATTCTGACAATAAGAAATTATATTTTGGTCTGCCCAAAACCATGAAGACCCAACAATTTGTCCTTCATGCTCCTCACTTGCAAACAAAAATAAAAATATACAAAATAGTATTAACTAAAAAATAAAATTTTTAATATTTAAAATAATATTAATATATTACTATTTTGAATAAAATATTCAAAATATCAAAGCAAGCTAAAATACTCAATAAGCAATAATCAAAACAAGCAGAAGATGATGACTATGATGAAGCAAAATAACAATATTAGCAAACCTATTGATCATGCTCCAAGGTTCAATTTTTGGATATTTGACAGGGGTACTTTGGGAAATTAATGAATTTTATTTCGCATGAAAAATTGTAGGATATAAATTGATTTTCAAGAGAGAAATGAAATTAAAATACTTGAGGTGATTTGGAAGAAGAAATCTTAATATTCAATTTTCAAAATAATTTTCCAAAAAAAAATTGTGAAATAATATTTTTGGAGAGAAGGGGTTTGCTGTGAAAATTATAATTCGTCGTACCGTAACCAACCAAAGGACTGACCAATCACCATAGGGGTTGGGTTGGTTACGGACAAGAAAGTAAAGCAAGCGACACAGCCCAGAGCCCACCTGCTCCCTCCCAGCTTTTGGGTTTTAGTTTTACCAAATTAGATTTGCTTTTTCTAGGCCTCCAACGTGGACCAAAGTTGGCCAACATCATCACACATGCCACACCAAAATTCTGTCACCCGATTATTTGTATTTGACCAAAATGTGGTCGCCCTTGGTCCACTTACACCACAAAATATTTGATTTTTAGTATACCAAACTTTTAATTATTAAAACAAATTATACTAAATTATAAAATAATAAAATTTTAGTGCACTAAAATTCATAACTCAATTTTATCCTTAGAATTAAAAAAAAAAAATAATTAGCTTAAATCTTAGTGCAATAAACTAAATAATTCTATAGAATAGACATAAACTACTTAGTCACACGACTTTTATCATCACTACAATAAATCAAAATATGCATATAAATATATAAAATATATGCTGCAAATTTATAAGTATACATAAATATATGTAGATATATAAACATATATATATATATATATATATATATACCTATACACACACACACACACACACACACACATATATATATATATATATATAAACATTTATGCACGCACATAAACATATACATCACACACGCACACACTCATATGTGTGTGCGTGTGTGTTGTATATGTTTGTGTGTGTGTGTAGACATATATACATACATACATATATATATATCTATACACACACACGCATGCATATAAACATATGCAACACAAACACGCATATATATATATATATATATATATATATATATATATATATTTATATGAGAGAGAGTGTGTGTGTTAATGTGTGTGTGTGTGTGTGTGTGTGTATTTTATTTATTTATTTGTCAATTTATATATGTGCTTATATATCTATATACATTAATATATATTTATATATGTGTAGCATTTATTTTATATATACAAATAAATATATCAATTCATTACTAAAGTGATAAATTTTGAGTGCCTGGGTGGCCTGTTGTGTTTTTTTGTAGTTAGAGGATGTGAATTCGAATCCCACTAATGTACATTCTACAAAATTATTCGGCTTCACTTTCATGCTTTTCAACATTAGTTTATGTATTAATTAATAAATTTTTTTTTTCAAATTTTGAGGATAAAATCAAATTAATAAATTTTAATATACGGAAACTTAATTATTTTAAAATTTAGTATACTTTTTTTAATTATGAAAAAATTAGTATGCCAAATAATCAAATTTTTTGTGTTAGGTATATCAAAACACAAAACTCCCTTTATGTTTTAGTAAATATACATAAAATAATTAATAAAATGACTTTTTTTTTTCAAGATTAAAAAAATTACTAATGTATGTAATAATTATGTTTTTGTGCACTCAAAATCAAAAATCTAATTTTACCCCCAATGTGACATGTCGGTAGATTTAAACAAAATTAAATTACAAAACAACCACACTGTAACTTAGGGTGATAATGAGGTTCTAAATGATAAGTTCTAACTATAAAAATGAATATTTCAATCATCTAGTTACATACATCAAATGTATGTTTACCAAATATGAGTCTGTGTGTCTGTGTCTGCGTCAATGTTTGCTAATTATTTAATTTGATACTCGTAGCTAGATTAGAGGTGTCAACCGGGCCGGGCCGGCCCGGCCCGGCACGAGGCACGACACGGTTCGGTCGTGCCTGGGCCGGCCCGACACAGGAAAATTCCGTGCCCGGGCCCGTGCTGTGCCATGCCTGGCCTGTGCCGTGCCTGACCCGGCACGGTTCGGCCCGTGGCACGGCACACCGGCACGGGTTCGTCCCGTGTCGGGTGTCCCTTGAGCCCGACCCCGCGATGGCCCCTCCCGCAAAAAAGACCACGAGTCGGGTCTGATTCGACCAAACCCGTGGTCCCCTGAATCCCAAACCATACGGACAGACCAGCCCGAGCGGGCCAGGCAAGGCACGGCACGGCCCGCCGTGCCTGCTGGCCGTGCCGGGCCCGGCACGTAGGCACGCTCGTGCTCAAAAAAATGGGCTGGGCCGGCCCAGCCAGGCCCGTTTGACACCTCTAAGCTAGATGATTAAAGATGTTATTTTAAAGTTAGAGATTGTGGGTTCAAACCCCATTGTCACTTTCTGTAGTTGTCTCATGGTTGCATTGCTTTTGTAATTTAAAAGTCTTTTATTATTTTTTCTTTTATTTTTCAAATTTATTGATGTGTCGCATGTGGGCAAATTTTGGTTTCGCATTTTAGGTGCACCAAAACTTGTATGTTTTAGTTCGCTTTTTTTTTAAAAAAAAAACAATATCAATTTTTAATTATTTTGCATATGTTACATCAAAACGCAAATCTCTCAATAAGAAATAAGAAAGGGTGGTTGTGAGTTTTTTTTTTTTTTTTGATAGTATTGTGGTTAACTTTTAAGTGTTATTATTCTCCCCCAAGCCCTTCAATGTAGTTATGGTTTACTTTTATTTTTTGATTAATTTGACATAAATTAAATTATTTTTGTTTTGTTATTTTTAATTGCTATGAATTTTATGTTTTGTTTCACATATTATCATGTACCATGAACACATATATGAATTTTATTTTATTAAATTAATATCTTTAAAATATTTATTTAAAATGTTATGTATGAATTGGTGCATAAGTGTGAGGGTAAAAATGTCATTTATTTATTTATTTATTCTTTTCTCTATTTTACTTCACTTTTGATTATGTAATTAATATGATAGCACAGTGTGTCACGAACTTAGTCTAGGTGGTGGTGTGACATATGTCTCATTGGAAGATTTTTAAAAACTATGTAGTTTCAATTTTTTTTTCTCTCTCGATTACTTTTCAACTTCTTTTTGAAAGCAAAATTGTCAAAATTTTTTTATTAATAGAAAACTTCAACATTCGATATTAGAACATGTGATATAGTCATATAAAAGCCCAAGAGTGCTCATCATCTTCTTCTTCCTCCAATGCACATAGTTCTTTTTTGAATTTATATTAGGGTCCTTGAAATCTTTCTTATGGTAATGATACTCGATTTGTAGATTTAAATTGAAAAAGAGCACGACATTAAGAAATCAACAAAGATCTATACGGTCTAAAAGAATAATGTTATATCTTGAGTATATCTAAGTCTCACAGTTAATAAATTTCTCTACTAGCCTTAATTCTACCTCGATTCTATGTTTTGAGAGAGAAAATTATAAGTTCTAGAGAGTGAAAATTAAAACAGTCTTAGTATTACAACATGTTTGGGAGTTTGTCAGAGATGAGTTTACAAAATCACAAGACTTCTCATCTCTAAAAGATACATAAAAAATTTGGGTGGAGGAATTGAAGAAAATGGGTAATAATTCCTTTCTATTTATCCATCAAGGAGTAAGCAATAGCATCTTACCCAAAAAAAATATGTTCTATTAAAGCTAAAGGAATCAATGATCTACTACAAAAAGAGTTTCGTGAAGATAAAAGAATTTGAAACATCAAGCTTGAATCCCTCAGAAAAGACCTTTAAAACTTGAAGATGAAAGAATCATAAGTATTGGGTGATTTCTCTATAAAGTTTAGTGAAATAGTCAACCTTTAAAAAATACATGATATAGAGTTTCAAAGAAAATACCAATAGAAAAATTACTTATTTGTCCCACTAATAAGTATGACCCAATAGTGCTAGTTATTAAAGAAACAAATGACTCGACTGAACTTAGTTTACATAAGCTTTTAAGCTCACTTAAGTCGTGTGAACAAAGACTACTAAGACATTCAAAGAGTTCATAAGGAGCTGCCTTCTAGTCCAAGCTTCATATTATTCCAATAATTGTCTGACTCATGAAAAAATCAAACAAGGAAACTAGAGATCATTCATAAATTATAAACTAGGGAGATAAGGAGGAAGAGAAAGACAAAGAACTACTAGAAACAAAATGTCTTCTGTTGTGGATGATTATTCCTCTTACACTTGTAACATATGTAAGAAGAATAACCACTCCGAGAAGAATTGTTGGTATAAGACAATGAAATAATGTTTTAATTTCAAGAATTTGGATAGTTATCAAAAGATTGTAGACACAAAGATCTTCAACATGCAAGCAGCACAGAAGAAAAGCCTAATGAAGAAAGTTTATTATGTCTCGACCACTTCTATTCAACAAAATTCCACTTTGTGGTTTCTAGATATTGGGTGCATCAATCACATGACTAAAAATAAAACTCTATTTGTGAACTTGCATTCCATTATTATTTGATAGGTGAAGATGAGAAATGGAGAACTTGTAGTTGTCAATAGTAAAGGGAAAGTCAAAGTGTATACACCTACTAGAGTAAAAGTTATTGATGAGGTATCGTGATTCCTGAACTAGAACAAAACCTATTGAGAACAGTCCAAATAATTTAGAGGAGTTATAAACTAGTATTCGAAAAGAACACATATTAAATTTTATATGATAAATAATCAAGAAGTGTTCTTTAGAAATTAGAGATTCCATAAACAAGAGGTTTTCTCTTGATCTCAACTCTAAATTGGTTCTGCATTGAAATTGAAGATGCAAGAAGTAGAATAGTTAAGTCTCTGACCTAGAAAAATAGATAATCTAAATTATAAAAGCTTGAAGCTTCTTAGTCAATGAAATATGGTAGCTAGGTTGCCTTCTAATATTAAATTGTCTAGTACATTATGTGGTAAGTGTGCAGAGGGAGTTGCAAAAGAGGTCCTCTTTTGCTCTTGACTTGATTCATACAGATATTTGTAGACCAATATTTCTCTCATCCATTGCAAACAATAACTATTTCATACTATTTATAGATGATCATTCAAGAATCATCTAATTCTACTTCATGCAGCACAAATCAAAAGTCTTCTTCGTGTTTATGAAATTCCAGAACTTAGTTAAAAGACAATCAGAAAAGATTAAAAAAAACATTTATAAGTGATAGAGGGAAAGAGTTCCTCTCTAAATGGTTTTCCTTTTATTATGAAATTAAAGGCATTCAAAGATAACTCACAGCTTTTTACACTCCTAAATAAAATGTAATTGAGAGAAATAACATATTAATTGTCAAGATGACCAAAATAATGATGATATAGAAGAATCTACCATAATACTCTTAGGGTGAAGTAGTTAACACTACTATTTATCTATTGAACAAAAGCTAAACTTCAACCATAAAGATTCTTACTCCCATTGAAGCCTAGAGCAGGCATGTTGTTCATCAATTGAGAGTATTTAGGAACTTGTGCTACTTAAAAATACCCAGATAGAGAAGAAATAAGCTAGATATTGAAGCCAACAATGTATCCAAGTGATATGCATTCTTTAGTCATAAGGGTATAAACTGTATACCCTTGAAGGAAACAAGTTTCAAGTAAGTAGAAATGTTTTGTTTGATAAAGACTCAAGTTGAAAATATAAACTCAACTACCTACATCTCTGCTTGTACATTCAAAGAAAATCCAAACTAAAGAAGAAATAACTTTACCTAAATCTAAAGTTATAGAAACCCGAGAGTAGTAACATTGAATCTAGAATCATCTTCTCTTTTTATGAACAATTCTCTCATTCTTATATCTCCTCTTTTTATTTTTAAAGTTAAAATTAAAATATTAGAAAACATATATGAAAGATGCAACTTCATGGTTGAGAGCAATAGGGTTTTGAAAAATCTAGAGGACCATGATTAGGTAAGTGCTATTGAAAGGGCAATAGAAGTAATTGAAATAAATGTGACTTTTACAATGGTTAAAAAACTAGAGAATAGACAACATTGTGAGAGTAAAATGGATATTCAAAATTAAAAATTTATCTGATAGTAACAAATAGAGACTATCAAACTCTTATTGTTTGCTAGGCATCCTAAGATATTTTAGTAAATTTCTTATTTTTTTAATGCGTGGGAAACAACATTCATTTCTGCTTGTGTTATCAGGTTAATAATAACATAAGCACCTAACATGAAAAATCTCATCTAATAGCTCATCTCTGATGGTCCTAAGAAATATATTAATAGTTATTTCATTGTTATATGCATTATCAAATATGATATTGAAAATTTCATTGTGAATATCATAATCTCTAAAGATCATGGTCATACACTCATATATAGCAGTGCCATGATGAAGATAAAGAATCTCTGGAAATCCTAAATTTTTTTATTAAGTTTCCATATTTAATCTACATAGTGAGCATTAAAGCAAATAAATGACGCATCATCGCAATAAGTCAAGATATCAGACATCACAGATACCACTCTTTTATATTTCTCAAATTCATTAATTATTAAATATTTTTATAACTTAAAATATTTAATTATGTCATTTCGACATATGGACTTAGAAATCCTATGAAAAGTAGGCTGAAAATAGAATAGTATGATAATGCTTATCCTAGGATCCTCTAAAAATCTAATTGAAAGACTCATGATCATAATTAGTTTGATCATGTTTTTCCTCAATAAATCATTGTGATATATAAATATTGTCAAAGAAGCTAAACTAAATCTCCAACTTTAAAACCCTCACCACTCATGCTCAGTTGAGTTTGTCTAGGATCTAATGTATCATATTTTTTGATATATTGATCAACATTTTTAGGAAGTTTGTGCCACCCACACTTTTACTAATATATTTTTAGATAATATATATATTGTGCTGATTCTTCATTGACACACCTAAAATTTTTATTTTTTATAATCTTAATGTGAGTCCAAACAATTGAAGTTTTTCTTATTTTTAATTTTTTAGGCATCTAAGTTTGGGTCAATGGCATGAGAGAAATATTAGTTTCGGCCCCAAACCTTTTCGTATGGCTATCATTATTATTCATACCTAAATCAATATTAATTTCATTAACATTAAATTCACTATTAGGTATTAGTTACTTTTTTAGTTTATGTTTTAAAATAATTAACTAATATTTTAAGATACATTTAAACTATCACTAATGCACTAGATCTCATAAGAACTCTATGGTTAAATGTTCTTGGTCGTGATTACTACTGAGACGATTATCAATCTGGAAATTTGTCATATACATCTACCCTGAGATTGATAAGGGGGATTGGGGTGAGAGTAAAAAAATTAAAAAAAAGTAACTAATATTTATAAACAAATAAAAAAAATACTCAAATTCTAGTACCATTAGCTATTAGTGCAACTATAACTAAAAGCACTATTTCATTCCAATTTCTATCTTCTCAAGGGTAGAGCTGCAATCCTACAGAGAGAGAGAGAGAGAGATAATTAGATAACAAAAAAACTCTAAATTATAATTTGAGAATGAGAAATGTGGACAGTAATAGAGAGCATTGAGTAGAGGAGAGGAGAGCATAGAATAGAGGAGATGAGTGCATAGAGTAGAGGAGAGGAGAGACATATAAAACTAAGAATGAAAAACTATAAATACTTAATATATATTTATAGATTTTTTTATTAAAATATTGTATTTTAAATAGTTTGTTTGATTATTATTTTTTTGATTTTTTTTTGATCTTTTTAATATATGAATGGGTAGAAACATGACAGTCATTGTATTTCTGCTCCTAGCAATTGGAATGAATTCCAATGGCTAGCATCTTATGATTATGATATTTACTTTTTTAAAATGCAAGTACTTGACAGTGATAATGATCACTATCATTGTTAAGCATATGTGTGCGTTCACCCAATGCTTGGGGCAACATAGTCATTGGAAAAAAATATCCAAAATGGCCAATTCGCCACATCAACATGGTGGATCAGGTTTAGTTTAAAAAATCTATTACATGGATGTGACCCTGTGGTGGATAAAATTTAATTTTATTAAAAAAACCTATTTTTTTAAATGGGTTCGGGTTCAGACAGGTCACATTTATCTGGTTACCTGGTTGTCTGTGACCCATGACCCATTCTTGGGATCTGATCCTGAGTCATAGTCATAGAGGTGTCAAACGTGCCGGGCCGGCCCGGCCCTGCACGAGGCACGGCAAGGTTTGGCCGTGCATGGGCCGGCCCGGCACGTTCTTAAACCGTGCCCGGGTTAAGATCTTCGCGTGCCGTGCCATGCCTGGCACGAGCCGTGTCGTGCCTGGCCCGGCACGGGTCCATCCCATGCCGATTCACTCAGGCACGAGTGGCACTGGCGGCGTGCCGTGGCGTGAGTCGTGAGTCACGACTCACGCCTTGTGACCCATCCCGCCAAGCTGCCCCCCCCCCCCCCCCCGGTAAAAATACCGCGGGTCGGGTCCAAACAGACCCGACCCGCGGTCTTTTCTGCCGAAACCCGATTCCCGACGCCCATAGACCCGATCCGAGCAATTCCAACGGCAAAAAAAAAAATTTCAAACTTGAGCGATTTTCAGCCCTTGGATTCACCTCCAACGGCTAGGGGGTAGAATCCAACAGTCCTCGTGATTCTGCCCCTTAAAAATAGTAAAAAAATTCAAAAAATTAATAAAAAAATATCTTTTTTTATTAAAAAAAACAATCTTTAGCCTATAAATTCTACCCCCCTCCCTATAACATTTATGTTTTTCAAAAACATAAAACCTCTCAATACTTTCTCTCTCTTACATAAACCGTGCATCTCTCTCTCGGGCCTCGTGATTTTGATTTCGGCTTCGATTTTCGTGAAACTCAACTTGAGTTTTGAACATCAGAGCTTCCTGCGGTGCACCTTGCACGTGACTGACCTCATTGCTTTTACCGGGTAATATATTTTATGTTTTTTTGTACTTTCTCTCTCTAAAGCTTCTCTCTCTAGAAAAACTTACGAAAAATAAAAAATGACAAATACACCTAACACGTATTTAAATTTGGAAAATGAAAATGTTAGTGTTAGACAGACGTCTGTGGCTCCTGAAACTTTGGTTTCTCCTGTCGTCTCAGCCCAAAGTTCTAAAAAACAAAAAACTAGGAGGACTTCTGCAGTTTGGACACATTTTAAAATCATAACACAAGTAGATGTTAGGGGTGAGAAACATGAAATGGCACAGTGCAAATATTGTATGAGACTTTTAACATGCAAGAGTACATGTGGGACTGGGCACCTCAAGAGGCATGCTGAAATATGCTCCAAAAAACATGGACCCTTAGATCCTAGGCAAACCCAACTTGGCACTACATTTTTTGAGACTGGATCGAGTTCAGTCTCAAAGTTTACTCCCTTCGTATACTCCAGCGAGTTGGGTAGGGACGGCATGGCCAGGCTCATCACATTGATGGGTCTTCCGATCAAATTTTCGGAAGATCCGAGGGTAGTGCGCATCAAGCAGACTTATTTTTAGCCATCCTATCGTAGGATTCCTAGGTCCACATCTAGGAGTGACATACTAAAGATATATAAGTTAGAAAAACAAAAAATAATTAAGGAATTTTTGGCATTTAGTGGAGTGGTGTCCTTGACGTCCGATATATGGACATGTCACGATGATTCTTCTTATGCATGTCTCACGAGTCATTATGTAGATTCTAACTGGACAATCAATAAACAAATATTAGGATTCACTGAGATTCTTCATCCTCATGATGGCCCGGCCATTTTTGAGTGTATGATGAAAATATTTAGGGAATATAAAATTCAAAATAAAATTTTTAGTGTCACTTTCGATAATGCTGCGAATAATGGAGTAGCGATCAATATGTTTGTTAGGAATATTAGAGACGCACCTTTAGGAGAGATCTTTCATGTCAGATACATGTGTCATGTTATTAACCTGATAGTTCAAGCGGGTATGAAGGTCTGTTCCCCCGCGTTGGAAAATATACGCAATGCACTCAAGTATATTCGCACTCCTCGTAGACTACAAGAGTTTGGTAATCTCTGTTTGTCTGCGAATCTTAAGAAGAAGAAATTCCAATCAGATGTGAGACATCGTTGGAATTACACGTACCTGATGTTGGAATCATGTGTTGGATACGAACACGTGATATCCGACTACGTCAATAGTAAGAGTGACGAACTTATTTTTGACGACACTGACTAGGCTTCAGGAATTCATTTATGAAATTCCTGAAGATATTTTATGACACGACGAACATGTGTTCGTCGGTTTATACGCCCACCACTTGCATTGCACTCCGTTGCATATGCAACATTAGTAGCATGTTTAGGAAGTATCGAGCTGACTCGACGCTTAGCCATATGGTTGCAGAGATGGAGACCAAGTACCTGAAGTACTGGTCCACCATTCCATCTCTTTATTGCCTCGCAGCATGCATGGACCCTAGGGCTAAGGTGGAAGGGGTTGAAAACACCCTGACTTTCATTTCCTCGTGCATGAACTTGGAAGAGTCACCTGAAGGGTTCATTTACGAGAAGTTGACAGACCTGTTCACATACTACGATACTAGGTATGGTGGTGGTGGTGGTGAGACTGTGATTACGGACACTGATACCTTGTTCGGAGATAACGATTATTCCATTAACCTAGCGAGGGGGAAACGTAGGGGTGGACCATCACATAGGAGCGAGCTATCTCGGTACTTAGATACCGATTACTGCTCAATCCTATCACCTTCTGATAATAAGAATCCTGATTTATTACAGTGGTGGAAATCATATGAGCCCACCTATCCCGTGCTATCTAGGATGGCACGGGATCTACTGACTCCTCCGGTGTCGAGCGCAGCATCGGAGTCTGCTTTTTCTGTTGCAGTGAACGTGATTTCGGATAGGAGATCGAGATTACGTCCAGATATGGTTGAGGCCTTGGCATGTTTGAAGGATTGGGAGGAATCGAGATTTAGCATCAGTGATCGTGTTGAAGCTGGGACTGTGACACACTGCAGTCGCATCCACATCCACTACGATGGCGGAGGAGCTAATTGCCGATGATGATGATCCATATGATACTGATCTTGATGTTACGGCTGATGATTCTCATTATATGCTGCTTGACGATTGATGCTCATCTACTCTTTTTTTTTTTGATGTTTTTTTATTTATTTTATTTATACACTTTGTTTGTACTTTGTACCATACGTTGTGTTGAAACTTATACTTGTTTTGTTCGGACTATTGGTTTCAAAAGCATGATTGGTAATTTTTCATTTGTGTAGTTTAATTTTTTTTAAATTTTAATTTTTACTTACTTAATGTATTTATTTATTATTTGACGATTTAAATTTTATTTTAAAAATTAATAACTTTAAATTTTAATATATAATTAATAAATTATAATAATAAAAAAAACTAAACTTAATTGAATTTGATAAAAAAAAAATTTCTAATATTTGTTTGTTTTATTTAATTTTAAATTTTATAATTTTTACAAAAAATTATATTTTTTAATTATTACTAATACTCTATACGGTTACTTAATCAAAAAATTTACAATAAAAAAAAATATTCTAATCTGCCATTAGCCCGTGAGGCCGTGACCGTGAGGCCTCATGAACCCCGGTTGACCCCGTCCCGCGTTGCGGCTCCCGCCTGCCCGGCCGTGCCGCCTGGCCTGTATGGCCAAGGCATGCCCGAGCGGGCCCGGGACGGCACGGCACGGCCTTGCCATGCCTACGGGCCGTGCCGTGCCCGCCTATATACTAACCGTGCCGTGCCCGGCACGGTAACACGATCGTGCTCGTGAAAAACGGGCCGTGCCGTGCCGGGCCGGCCCGTTTGACACCTCTATGTCAATCCCCAATTTACCCTTTTCAATCATAGGGTAGATGCATACGATAAACTTACATACTAGGCGATCATCTCAGTAGTGATCATAACCAAGCATGTTTAACTTTAGAATTCTTATGAGATTCAGTATATTAGTGATGGTTTAAACACATTTAAAGTTAAGCTATATATAGGAAGTCACAAATTCGAATCCTAGGGAACGTGAAATGGGAGGCAAGGGAATAGGTCCTGACAAACGTAAAAAAACAAACATCCTAATTAGCAAAGCGGAAAATATGAGTATGATCAGTGAAAGGGGCCCAGCAATCAATTAACACTCGTGGACCACCTAGGGCCATAGGTTAAGCAGGGCCCACCATTTGTTACAGTTGTACGCTAAAATTTCTTTTGGAAAATCTCCAAGTGAAATTAAAAAAAAATGGCTCTTACAATGTTTTGTAAATTGTTATTATTTGTTGTTTTCTCGAGGAACATTTTTATCACTTTTAAAAAGCCAAATAGATTTGAAAATAATGTGGATTTTATTTAAAAAAATTATTTAATAAAAAAATGCATTATCAATTACATTTTTCATTATAGATTTTTTTTTCAATTATATAATAATAACAACCAATGAAAACTAAATCATTGCAAGAATTCTTACTAATTGCACATGACTCTTACTTTATATAATGAGGTGTGTAAGAAATCAATATTTTGACAGTTTTATCCTCAAAAATTATAAGAGCTTATGCTTAATAAGCATCAAATTCGAGACCTGCTATCATTCTTCCATTAGCCATTATGTATGCATCAAATTTAGACATTCCTCTTCTTTTAGTTTATTGCATATACATTTAATAGGTAGCCACCTAACCCAATAATTGTTCATTCTAATTTCAAAAATAACATCAAATAATAAAAATGAAATGTACTCCATTTTTAAAATGAGGCCTTATCTACATCCTAAAAAATTTAGATATATAGATCATACACACACACACACACACACATTCACACACACACACACACACATACATATATATACACACACACACCTACATACATATATATATATACACACACACACACACACATACATACATATATACACACACACACACACACACACATACATACATATATATATACACACACACACACACATATATATATATACACACAGACACATACATACATGTATATATATATACACACACACACATACCCACCCACACACACACACACCCACCCACCCACCCACACCCACCCACCCACACCCACACACACACACACCCACCCACCCACCCACACCCACCCACCCACACCCACACACCCACCCACACATACCCACCCACCCACACATACCCACCCACCCACACCCACCCACCCACACACACATTTGATACCAATTTCATTCCTTGATTAAGAATTCATATGTCAAGAAAAGCAATAAAAAAAATAAATAAAAAATAAAAAATAAATAAAGAAAAATAAAAAAAAAAGACATCAAAAATAAGTTATATTACCATTTCTCCATACAATACTTATAATATATGTGTACCTAAGAAATTACCAATAATATGAAATCAGCTTTATGCATAATTCATAAAAATGACTCATTAATTCACCCTAACATCGTGATCACACACAGACACAGACACATACTCAGCTTTCTAACTTAGAAAAAAAAAATACATATTTACATCTAAAAGGTGTGGTTGAGCTCGAGCTCAATAATTCAGCAGAGAGTATTTCACCCTCAGAAATATTTTCCCTTTCGACACGCAAAGCTTTCCACCAGTCACCAACCAATGGCCGGGAGGATCTCCTGGGCCTCTGCTCATCTCAGCGACATCGACGAATTGGGCCAGCCTGCTGCCGATGCTGCTAATGGCGACGGCAGACAGATTCTCCAGGTCTTCTTTCGGGGACGGGTCCCACACCGACCTCCTGATCGCGCATCCGGGCAGCATGGAATACAGGAATTTCACGTGCAGCACATTTCTCGACCCGAAGTCCCACACTCCGAGCTGAGCTCCGGTGACGATGAAGATGCCGCGGCCGGCGTCCCCGTCCGTCGTGACCGCGTCCAGGTTCTCGATTGGCGCGGTGCTCACGTGAGAAAAGTTCTTCCACTTCACCGGCTCGAACCATCGGCTGTCCTGCTCCTCTGGCCCTCTCCATCTGGAGGCTCCGATGGCAACATGGGCGTCCCAGTGTGGGAGGAAGATCTTGGGAAGGGACGCCAGGTACAGGAGATGAATACTCAGGCGATTTTTCTTTGAGCCGTCCAAGCTTAATCTCACGCCCGTTACTGGCTTCCGTCCAACTGATACCTGTGGGCATGGCCGCGACGATGAACCATTTTCAAGACCAAAGGCGCGTAGATAGAAAGAATCACGCGCATCATTTTGGGAAGCAGAGAAATAATATTTGTAACTAGCTGCTTCACCAACTGCATGCCTCTTTGACGTTGCAGTTCGATCCCCACTAGCTACCAATGAAACCACCGAGACAGGATGATTCAAAATTATGCGGTTATTAAATAAACTAAGAATTATGTTCAACTCTTTCCATTCCCTTTTTTTTTTCTCTTATTTTGCTATACATATAACCCCGTGCTCCCACACAAGCATCGTAGGGGAGGAAAAAATTGAATTAGAGCTTGTGATAGAGAGAGAGAGAGATATTGACAGGGAAAGACAAGACAGAGAGAGAGATAAATAGAGAGTAATAAATAGTGTGTGTGTGTAGAGAGAGAGAGAGGGAGATTGATAGATAGAATGTTTGACATGAGAAACAAACAAAGACACAAAAAAAAAGAGATGGGTAGAGAGATAAAGTGATATATAGATATAGATAGAAAGAGAAAGATAGATAAATAGATAGGTATATATATATATATAAAGAGAGAGAGCGAGAGTAAGATTGTGAGAGAAACACACACACACACATAAAGAGAGAGAGAGGGGGGGGGGAAATAGATAGAGAGAATATGTGTATGTGAGTAATTAACAAAAAGAGACAAAGAGAATAATTAACAAATAGAGACAGAGAGAGAGATTGATTATTATATACAAAGAGTGATATAAAGATAAGAGAGTGAGAGATTGACAAACAAACAAAGACAAAGATAGAGAGGAAGATAAATAGAGAGAGAAAGTGATATATATATATATATATATATATATAGTGTTTGACATGACAGACAAGCAAAAAACAAAGAAAGAGAGAGATGGGTAGAGAAAAGAATGTGATATATATATATATATATATATATATATATATATATATATAAAGGGAGAGAGATAGAGAGACTGAGAGAAAGACACATAGAGAGATAGATAGATAGATAGAGGAATATATAAATAGAGAGAGAGATATTGATAGAGAAACAAAGACGAAGATAGAGAGAGAATGATAAATAGAAAGAGAAAGTGATGTGTGTGTGTGTAGTGTTTGACACGACAAGCAGACAAAGACATAAACAAAGAAAGAGAGAGATAGATAGAGAGAGAGTAATATATAGATATAGATAGAGAAATAGATAGATATATATATATATATATATATATAAAGAGAGAGAGAGAGACAAACACATAGAGAGAGAGAGAGAAACAGATAGAAAGTGAGAGTGAGAGAGAGTAATTAAACAAACAGACAGAGACAAATAAAGAGATAAATAGATAGATAGAAAAATTGATATAGAGATAAAGATAAAGAGAGAGAGAGAGAGAGATTAACCTATCACATGAGTGCAATAAATATTTTATCATTTAAAAGTAAACTATTTTAATTGAATTAGGATTAAGCTATCGGTGAATACGACTCAGTCTGTTGGTTCTACTATTTACATAAAAATCATTAAAAAATATAATTATATTATTAGTATTGTACCAAATATTACATTATACAATTAGCATAATTAATTATTTTCTAAAATTTTCTTGATAGGTACATCTGGACATAGCTCATCACACATTCTAGCTCATTCCGCCAATATAATTAATTATTTCATAAATTATCTCTAGGGTCCTAAATATCTTTTAATAATCACGAGAAATTATAAAAATGTCAAAAGAATAATTCCATGCCGACGCGACCCAATGCACCTTTGGAAGAGGATAGTCTGAAATAGCCCGGCAGACGAATGGCAACTCTTATTGGGTTGTGGACAAACATGGCACGACCCAAGCACTGGCCATGGGTCGTGCCTAGCCCGACACAAACCTAAGCCATGTTAGGCTATGCCGAGTCCATCTTTCTCAAGTCATGTCGCGAATCGTGTCAGGACTAGTCGACTCATTTGCCACCTCTAGACACTCGTGGTTAGCCGATTATTCAGATCCTAGTTGACCATTAATTTATGCTAAGGGAAGTCTGCCACAAACTTTAATACATTTTATAGAAATAATTTTGTTTCATAAAAAAAAAATAAACCAAAAAATTATTTCAAGATTCAATATAGAGATAAAATTGAATTTATATCCAAAAATAAAATTTAAAAATTACTTTTTTAATATAACAAATTTTCTATAAATAAGATATTCACATTTATAGTTTTTCACTCTGAAATTATAATTTCTTTTTTCATTCTCATAAAAATTTTCAAATTTTCCTATAATACTAATGGTAGTTTCTAGTATTTTTTTTTTATTTATATTTATATATTACATAAATAATAAATCAGGTGATAACTGACTATGAAGAAATTTAATATTAATTGGAGTATTCTGGTTGGTAATTACGGACTTGTTGAGCAAAATGGTGGAAGGCATACATGTGTTATTTTTTTTGAATTTTTTTTTAGTATAACCAAAACATAAATAAAATATATTTATTTCCTATTTAAAACTCTCTAAATACTAAATTAAATATATATATATATATATATATATATATATATATATATATATATATAGTAAATATTCTAAAAAAGATGTACACTCAGACATAGATAATGATAACCTGATAGAAATGTTCAAGTCTGAGCTATCTGTCAATCACGAATCAGCCTCAACGCTTACACTTAAAAACCCTAAAAATAGATAAGCATATGCAGTATAGACCCACCCACTTTAAGATAATTTAAAATAAAAATTCTAACAAATTTAAAAAAGATTCAATACTATCATAAAATTTCATATTAACCCCATTAATTTATAGTCATAAATTTACAAGGAAAAACATAGCTGGGCACATTGCAAGCATGAGTCTTCAAATTAGTTTTTTTTTTTTTTTGAAGATTTTAAACTATTTCATCTTATGTACACGTACACTCAACATGCTAATCGTAAGATCACTATAACGACTAGTAAGAATGACATAATAAAATAAAAAAAAATAATTAATAATTAATAATTTTAAAATACAAAATATAATAATCTCTGTCACATCTGACATTTTAACTAATCACGATAATAATGTATTCACATATACGACCACCCACTTTATTGATTCTAAGTAAAAACTAAATAAAAAATTATTAAAATTTAATGAGATTATTAAATCTTTAGAGAATATAAGATACAAAATAAAATATTTAATATTATATTCAATAATATATCAAAAAATGATATTTATCTTTAAATTTTAATATCAAAAAATGATACAAAATAAAAAATAAGTATGTCTATATGAACTATTAGAGATGATCTCTTAGGTGAGATTTTTTTACATTAGATATATTTATCATATAATAAATATAATAATATAAGTCAACTTAAAAATAATTTCCTCCACATTACAGCATATAAAAAATATACTAGACTAAATTTTAACACCTAGCCGACTACAAGAGTTTTAATCTATGAGTCATTATATGTAAAAAAGAAAAAAATTTATTAAAATCTTTTATGATATGATAAATATGTATTCATTTGTATACGCTCATACTATATACATTATACTTAGGTATATATGCAATATTTGTAGTCTTTTTAACAAATATAAAAAATATCCAAATTTAGATTATGATTATTGAGATTAAAATGAAGTATTTAGACCGACGTGCATTTCTTTGAAATTTCATTTTCTTTAAATTTATATTTTCAAACTCTAGTATATTTTTTTCATATTTTTTCTTATATTTCATATTAATGACATTCACAATACAATTTTATAATTTATATTTAAATAAATTTTATTTTTTTTATATTTACATAATTGTGTGTGTGTGTGTGTGTGTATAATATAAATGTGAGACATATTAATCATCTCAACCATCAATTCTTTAAATAATGATAATCATATAAATAAAATATAATTATCAACAAAAATAACAAAATACTCTAATCCATCATATATGATCATCACGTGATGATTTCCAAATATTTAAGTGAATCAAATGGAATAAGTCCCTCATAGTACACTCCCCACATAGCGAATAAGAAATTCCAATATATTTTTATGACTGAGATGTCTCACAATTAATAGATATTACTTCTCTTATGTTAAACACCAAAATTTCTAGTTTTGTCGAGTAAAAGATAACCCAATTGAGAGTGAATTACTAGCAGATTAATAGTAAGCAAACATTTCAAAAGACACTTATGAGACAGAAGAACATGTACAAGCTACCCAGCTTAATCCCTAAGTAATTCATCTGTTTAGTCTGATGATCCTTCATATAAACACCAAAAAATAAAAAAAAAATCATAATTTTGTTGGTGCGAAAAATAACTAATAAAAAATAAGCTATAATAAAAGTTTGGTAGATATAAAATGCGTCAAAAAGAAGGAACTGATAATAAATTGAAATTATCATGTTGCCTGACCCATACAACCATGTCGTTAGTCACTATAATATTAGAGGATCTATATGATTGCCTATATCATGAAGATTCACTCATGAATCTGCTACCTATGAATCTGGATTAAAGTGGGAAGCAAAAAGTATGGCCGATATAGACGTGTCTAAGTCAGTAGCACCGAAAGTACAAAGTCAAAAATACCCATCTTGAGCATAGTTTTAAAAAGCGCAAGGCGCACCTAAGGCGTGGGCTTTTGTGAAGTAAAATGTGACTTTAGATGCATATAAATTTTTATTAAATATGATACTATTGATAAAAAAATAAATGTTCATAACATTTAAATAAATTTTAATGAAAAAAATAAATAAAATTATATAAATTTAAATATATAATTATAAATTTTGAATTATAAATATATTTTTTTAAAAAACTATAGTATATAAGACGCATGCCTTGGAAGGCGAGGCGCTATAGCTAGGAAGTGGTTGTGCCTTGAGCCCATGCGCGCCTTAAGCGCACCTTTCACAACTATGCTCTTGAGAAAACATAAGGGCAACAAGACCATCAGATGCAGCCATAAACGAACCAAACTGACCAAATGGGCGTGCCCGTGAACATGGTTCCATTGCAGCTCAGGGTGAAGAAGATGTGCAGAGCATGGCCGGTGCCAATTGGGTGTCACACTTTAAGATAAGAAGGCATACCTGGTCGCGACAAACAAAAAGCTTGGGCCCCATCATACTGAACTGCAGGGATGGGCAAATGGGCCCTTTTCTTTCATGGCCCAGGACGTTGTTGATCTGGATGGGAGTCCACATCTTGGGTGTTTGGAACTCGAAGAAATATCTGAGCTCTTCGATCTGAGGTTTATCTGCGCGCATTTGCCAAACAAAACCTTTGGATGTTCAGAGATGTGTCCCGCGCGGAGGGCACGAGGGTAACGAGAAAGAAAAATGGCTTTTGCTCCAAGCCAGGAGCGGCAAGCAGAGACGCGATCTTACATTCGAGATAGAGACCAATTGCTCGATTCAGATGCTCCCGCCCTAGCGCTCCGGTCAGGAGATCCACGATGGGGACAAAGGTCATGTCTATGACGTCGGGAGAAAACCGCACCGTTCTTGCCCAGAGGGAATGATTTTGTTCCAGCTCGTCTCCCCCCCTCCTCCGGAATATGACTATGATATCCTGCAACGGCCATAATCACGAGCTAAATTTGTGGAAATGGGGACGCCAGCAATGAATTCGCACGCGACAATGAATTTGCAGCAGCATTCTTCTTCAATTTAGAAAATGGGCAAAATTGGTACATTGTGAAATATAATGGCACCTAAAATTTTCTCATATTGTAAAAATTTCTCATACTGCAGATGCCTTTGTCCGAGTGTCGTTGTAGCCCTCAGATTGGAGACTTATCAGACATGACCTCTCAGATTATCAAGGGTAAGACTGTCAATATATTAATTTGTCTCCGACACCATCACACTAAAAGTAAGAGTCTTGTGCGCTGGATATGACCTTATCGTAGATGTGTCAACCGGGCCGGGCAGGGTCGGCACGGGAAAATCCCGTGCCCGGGTTAGGCACGTGTTGTGCCTGGACCGGCACGGTACAGCCCGTGGCACGGCACACCGGCACGGGTTCATCCAGTGTCGGGTGTCCCCCGAGCCCGACCCCTCGATCGCCCTCCCGCAAAAAAGACAGCGGGTCGGGTCTGATTGGACCCAACCGGCGGTCCGACGAGGCCCGAACCGTACGGCCAGGCCAGGCCCGAGCAGGCCAGGCACGGCATGGTTACTGTACCGTGTCGTGCCTGGCCCGGCACGAAGGCATGCTCGTGCTCAAAAAAATGGGCCGGCCCGGCCCGGCCTGTTTGACACCTCTATCGTATCGTGCCACTTAGTGCCAAGGCCTACAGGGTCTCGTGCGGTGCCTGGCCCGGCACGGTACCGTGGCCCATTGGTACGGTAACTGCCCCAGCGGAAAAAGCTGAGCCCCAAAAATGAAGAAGATTCACGACAGCGCGCCGTCGAAACCCTAATTTTTTTTAAATTAGGATTTTTTGCCCGACCCGAAACGAGCAGAAGTGGGCTGAACCAGACGGATTCATGCTGCGAGCTCGTGCCGGGCTGACATCCACAGAACCGTGCCAAGCCAGGCACGGTAGCACCGTCGGGCCGGCTAAAACCATGCCAAGCCGGCCCAGCACGGACCGTTTGACACCTCTACAAGTATACCCAATGCACAAGACTACTGCCTTAGTGCAAAATCTGAGATAAATTAATACCTCAGCAGCATTGACTCAAATAATCAGAATCAAAGAGACTGTGTGTGATGAAAGTACTTCTCATCGTACTAAAATATGACACCCCATACATACATACATACATACATACAAAACAAGTAACTCATACATAGAGGTGTCAACCGGGCCGGCCCAGCCCGGCACGTTTTTAAACCGTGCCCGGGCCCGTGTCATGTCCGGGTTAGGCACGAGCCGTGCCGTGCTGTGCCTGGCCCGAGCCATGCCGGTTTCACACGGGCACGCGTGGGCATGACCCAGCCCCTCCCGAAAAAAAGACCACGGGTCGGGTCTGATTGGATCCAGACCCGCGGTCCCGACTCCCGACCCGGTAGCACGTTCGTGCCCTAAAAAAACGTGCCGGGCCGGGCCAGGAGTATGCTAATAGGTGAGGTTTTCAAGCTAGACACGCGTATCTATTAACAGCTCAAACAAAAACAAGCACACAAGCATACCTCTTTATCACAGAGGTACAATGCCCCAGCTGGCTGTGGATATATCCCTTGGCTATAAAATATTCCCGAATCAGTAGCCTGTGAGATTCAACAGCAAACAACGATAAGCACTACTAATGAAAATACCATGCTAAGGAGGGGGGGTGAGAAAAAAATGAAAAAGTACAAAATTGGCCTCGACCTTAAATTTCACTGGACTTGGATAAGAAAGGCATTCTCTGTCCAAAAATCTATGAGTTCCAATATTGTGAATATAGTTTTTAATCTCCATCGTTGACAATGAGGATGATTGGTGTTGCTTAACATATATGACATCTTTACCACCAATAGTCACAGAAGTGACAACATGGGTCCCAAATTTTTCAATAAAGCTGCCAAAAAAATTGCACCAGCCAGTTACATGCGTCCATCCAAAATGCCATTTCCATGGAAAAAGCCAAAATTAACTCCTAAACGCCCCCCCCCCCCCCCCCCCCCCAAAAAAAAAAAAAAAAAAAGGTGATCAGAGCTTGGCTTTAGCCCTAAGCCCTGAGTGCATGAGATTGAGAAAGTTGAGCAGTCATTCTTATATTTTTGGTAACAGCGCCATTTTTTTTTTGATTGGGGCACTCTGCCCACATCAAAATTTTAGCAGGTAGGAAGCTAATAGATGTGTATAAAATGAGGAGAACATAATACACGCCAACCTAGTTGTGCTGATATTGATGACTGACTCGACCTAATTCAATCCAACCCCAACATATGATAATAGAGCACTTGCTTACGCCCATGCCTCTTGATCATCGTTATTGAGTTTTATTTTTATTTTTATTTTTATTACTTTTATGGTGCAATGAGTGCTCCTAGTTTACAAAAGAATACTCACATCTAATTTAACTCATTTTGTCAATTAATTATTATATCAGAGCATTACATACAAAAGTAGGCATTATTGCTAGTTATTAACTATCACATCCACTGTCAATCATAATTATTAAATCGAGATTCGAATCAAAAATTAGAATATTTGATTAGTAAATCGAGAATCGAATTGAATTGATGATCAAGATTCGAATCGAATCATGAATTAAATATTTGTGACTTTTTTTCACGTTAATTTATTCTTATTTTCTATAGTTGTTAAATTTTTTTTTATATTTTAGTTTTTTATTTTTGTGACTTTTTTGATATTTTATTAATTTTTCATGTTAGATTCATAATACTAAAAATTAGAGTTAATTTTTTCCACGTTAAATAATTTTACAGTTAATTTTTTTTTATATTTTAGTTTTTATTTTTGTGACTTTTTTGATATTTTGTTACTTTTTCATATTAAATTCGTAATATCAAATGTTGGAGCTGTTATTTTCCACGTTAATTAATTCCTATAGTTGACAAAATTTTTTTGGTATTTTAATTTTTATTTTTGTAACTTTTTGAGAATCTTGGTCCCTTAAGAATTGGTATTAAATCGATTCATGTGAATCGATTCGCGATTCTGTGATTCAATCTTTGATTCATTTATATTTTCGATTCTTTTAAAAAATCAAATAATTTATCCCCTGAATCGTAAATCATTTTGATAATAGTGTTGCCAGTGACACCTATGATTCATTTTTTTTCCCCTCTTCATAGTTCTCTTCTTGGCCAGGTTAATTGAAAATTATTCTAAACGAGTTTTTTGAATTTTTTTTTATTATTGCACAAAAATTTTAAATTAATTTTTATGGGTTTTTTATTGATTTCTTACATTGTTACGGCTAATTTTTTTTTTCAAAGAAAAAAATTGAGAGGTGCAAGTATTTCACCACTTGTAGCATATTTAGTTTTAAAATTTAAATCAGATCACATTTAAATTGACCACTTCGAAATGTTCACTAAATTGGGTTGACTTGACTTTCTTTTTTGATAATTTTTTTTTTTACAATTTTTGATTTATTTTGATATATTTTTAATGATGATTATAATAATTGAACGTTGAGTGATCATTATTACTCAATGAAAGTTAAATAGTCATTCTTATATCTAGTGAACTGCCTTAATGAGAATTTAATTCTTGAGCTAAGAAATCCTTAATCATTTTATAACAAATCGACCAAATCCATAACAATCAAATTGAACAAAATGATAGTAACGATTTTTATCTTAAGATATTATTATGTAAGCCGATTAAAGCTAATGTAACTTAGTTTTATAAATTGTGTTTATTAATCATTCTTAAGTTAATTATCATTCATTAATCAATTCTATACTTCAAAAACATGTCAAAATAATAAGATAAAGAAACATTATATCACCATGCATTTTGTCAGTTCATGAAATATCAAATTAAAAAATATGTGTCTCACTGTCTAATTATCATAATAAAAAATAAAAAAAAAAATTAATCTTTTTTTATTAAGTATCTAATCTAAAATATCTTGGAGAAAGCAATTACAATTGTTGTAAACTCTAACTATGATCAAGATTTCATTAAAACTAATTATATCTTATTTTTTTCGAAAACAAAATTATGTCAAAGAAAAACATAACATTTATTAGATCTCCTGTCAGTGTAAGTATCTAACTCGAATTTGAATATTTGACTAATTTTAAGTATCCGTGATTATTGAATGAAATCTCAAGCCTAGAGATTTTATGTCAAAGAAATTCAACGGCTGTTAGATTTCTGATTAACAAAAAATAATAATATATTTTTAAAAAAAAGTTTTAAAATTATTTCTTAATCTCTATAAATAAAGATTAGAAAATTTAGAATTTTTGTTTTAGGTTTTCTTTCCTCGTACTCTTTTTCCTCTCTAGTCACTCCTCTAAAATTTCGATGTTCTTTTTATGCAAATTTTTTTTTATTTTAACATTTAATTTATGTATACAACATACATGATGCACCTAACTTTGAGGTAATGCGGTACAGAGCAAAAGATAATAATTTATATACTACAATGATTATGAGAGAAAATCATGATTAAACTAATTACGATCATTAATATTCTGATTAGATTTTTAGAAAATCCTAGGATTATTAGTATTATACAGATCTACTTCTAACCTACTTATTATAGAATTCCTAGGTCCATAAATAAAAATTACATAATAAAATATTATAACTTAAAAAAATAATTAATAATTACAGATTTTAAAAAATATAGTGGAATGATATTTATAATATCCAATATCTAGACTAATTGTAATAAAGCATCATTTGAATGTCTCATAGCAGATTATGTAGATTCAAAATAAAAATTTAATAAAAAAAATTTTAGAATTTCCTGAAATTCTCTATCCTCATAATGATCATATCATATATGAGTGTATAACAAAGATTTTTTACGAATATAACATTCAAAATAAATTATCTAATATTATTTTTAATATAATTTCTAACAATGAAGTAACTATTAGTATGTTTATTAAAGTCATTAAAGATAAGTCGTTAAATAAGATATTTTTATATTAGGTTTATGTGTCATGTAATTAACCTGATAATATAATCAAGAATAAAAATTAGTTGTCTCGTATCTAAAAATATAAGAAATTCACTAAAAAAATTGTATGATGCCTAGCAAACAACATGATTTTAGTAGAGTTTGTTCGCCTGTGAACCTTAAAAAAAAATTCTAAACAAATATGAGATATCATTGAAATTATACTAATCTTATGTTGAAGTCGTATGTTGGCTATCAACATATGATATCAAATTATATCAATAATAAGGATGAACTTATTGTGGACAATTTAGACTATTATATAAAATTTTTTTTTATAAAATTCCTAAAAATTTTTTATGATACGATCACCATGTGTTCGTCTATGTATACTCCAACCACTTGTATTGTACTTAGGTGCATATACAATGCTAGTAACATATTTAACAAGTATTGAGGTCACCCTACATTAAAGATATCAAATAGGCCAAGTCAACCTAGCCCACCCATTTTTTGGTGGCCCAATCAAGCCATCATGTCATGCCCAGCACAGCCCGCCGACCCAGCTCATACCCAAATCATGTTGGGTTGTGTCTGGACTTGCTGAGTCGAGCCAGGTCATACCCAATTTTTCCAGTTGGATTGTTCCCCAGGCCGGGCACTGCTAAACCAGGCTCAGGCCGCCCAGCCCATTTGACACCTCTACCCTACATTTAGTGTCATGATTATTAAGATAAAAACTAAGTATTTAAAATACTATTTACCATTTTAACTTTGTATTGATTAGCTATCTGTACGAATAAAAAGATTAAAGTAAAAGATAAAAAAAATAATTTGACATGCATATTCATGTGCATGAACCAGTAACACTAAATTGAAAATCACATTTATAAAAAATTAATTAACTTAATTATATATTATAATACTTAGTATGATAATTATAGTCGGGCTCAAAATATGAACATGAACACAGTATTTAAAGATGATAATTTCTCCATTCAGTTAGTTAAAGATAAACAAAACAATAGTCTGTCGAATAGAAAAAAATTATTTTAGTACTTAGATACTAATTATTATTTCAACCTATCACATAATAATAATAATTTAGATATTTTATTATTGAGAAAATCATATGAATCCACTTATTCTATACTATCTTAAATAACACATGATCTACTCAACTATTCGATATCTAGCATTGAATCAAAATTTTACTTTTTCTAAAACAACCGATATTATTTTGGATATGAAATCAAAATTGTAATCCAACATTATTATGTCACCTGTATGCATGAAGAATTGAGAAGATTTAAAATTAGACATTCAAGGTAAGGCGCAAGAGATGATGCAGATAATGATTTATAAGATATAGAGATCAAAAATATTGAGACCACAACTAGTGATACCTTCATAAGCATACATGATGATGATAATATATATTTACATTCACACTACCATATCACAGACACCAATTATTGATTTGTGTAATTTTTTGATTTATTTATATGATTACCATATAACGATACTATATTATCATTATATTTTTTCTATCATCTGCTTATGTCATTATGATTTATGCACTATTATTATATTATAATTATTATCTTATGAATTATGTTTCGATTCATCATAATTCATATATTATAAATGTATGTCATCCAATAATTATATCATATTTTATTTTTGTATATGAAATGAAATGAATTTTTTATTTGAGCCGAAAGTATTCGCAAATGCAAAACAACAAATTTTTTTTAATTACATATTTCATTTAATTTTTCAATGTATAATAATTTCAATAAATAATTCCTTAAAAAAATTAAATTTATAAAAATTTTAAATATTTATTTGATTTTAAAATTTCTATCGAAAACAAAACAATCAAACACGAACCGGCCTAGCACGGCCAAGCACGAACCAAGACTACTGTAGGCCAAATGGGCCATACCAAGCCTGATGTTTGCCTCCTTGTATCATATAAGTGATCAAAACACCCAACATATGAGTTGAGACAATCTTTGTTTGCTTGTGTATATAAGTTAATGTTACATTTTTATAGGTATGAAAATTAATGTTTGAGTTTGAATTATTTTTGAGTATATTTATTTTATTAGATTTTTTAAATAGTACACAAAGAAAAACACCAATTGAAACAAAAGTAAATTTTCAGTTGACATGGATAATTGTGTAGATTTTATGAGATATGAAAGAACTATAAAAGAAATTTAATTGTTTTCTTGTTTTCAAATAAAATCTAACAAATATTGTCGGCACAGTAAATTCAAAATTGTTTCCTAGTTTTTCTAGATAGATTATAATTTAGCATATGCTCTAATATGTGAATAAATATATAAAATATATTTTTTTAGATAGTAAACCGTGCACATTTAATTATTATTCTAGAATGTATAGCCTCCAATCTATAAGACCATAATTAGGAATGCCTTTTAGAATTATGGATGCATGTATATGCTTCAAAAAATAAAATTCAAAGGAGATTTCTAGATTTGTTACGAAAAAATTCTAATTTTTTAAATGTTCCAAAAAAATATAATAATTTGTATGTTTTAGGAACAATTTCAAAGAAAGATCATTTAAAAGAAACTTCCAACAAACTATGAAAATATCAAAATACATATATTTCATTAAAAAAAAACTAGAACTGACCGCAAAAAAAATTTCTAAAAAATAAAAATAAAAAACAACTGTGCAAATATTTTTTGATTTTTTTCAAAAATTTGTGCATAAATATTCTTAAAGAATATTAGTAATTTTCTCTTCAAATTATTGTAATACTTAAAACATTATAGTACAAAAAAAACTTTTAAATAAAAACATAATTACCAATAACAACAATTACATGAATCTTTCTTTCATAACACAAAGTTAAAATAAATTAAGAACAAGAATAAGAACAACAACTATTCCATTACTCTCTCTCTCTCTCTCTCTCTCTCTATATATATATATATATAGGATTACCCACAACTATAGGGTAGCATTTTCAAACTTTGAAATTAAAAATTTAATTTTTAAAATCCATCATTCAATGTTAAAACATTCAAAGACAATATTTGACTATCGTAATTTTACATTGACAACTAGACGATGCCATAGTGTCTTACCAACAAGCACTTTTGTGTAATTTTACATTCAAAGGAAATTTTTTCTAATTTGCAGCATTAGAAGAATATATGGCTTCGCATTTTTCCCAAGAAAAAAAAAACAAAAAGAAAAAGATACCATGCCAGTGACAAGGGGTCCCAACAAGCAGGGACAGCCTTTATGACGCTTTCCAGCAATGATAATGGAGATTTTACCAATTGCACTTTGGCCAGTGGAATATAAAACCCATCCATTGAGACAGCCTTGGTAGATGTAAAATCAATTTTTTTTGAACCAGTAAAGCCAAACTCAGAGATGAAGCTACCAAGAGGAAAATTTCCTGGCACATTAGCCTTTCGATTGAACAATTTCACCATCTGCAGTAATTCACCATGAAAATATCCTTTAGACTTATTATTGTAATGTTCAAAAGAGAAGAATAACACTTATTATAAGATATGAAAGTAAGCCCTTTTTTGCTTCTGCGGTGCTCAAATGATTAAGAAAAAAAACTTTTTTTTTTTACGCTTGGCAAGCCACAAGCACCTACGCGGCTTGAAAGTGGCACTCAGGCTTTGATGGAAGAGCCTAACACAGTTTTTGTAAAACACAACCTAGACTCTGCTATGCGCACATGGAGGCACAAGGGCAAGCATGTCATGACACTTCGACTGGACCTAGGTTAGACATCTTCACAAAGAGATGCACCTCTCTTGCCTTTTCAAAAAATACAACTTCACAAAAAAAAACTCAATAAAAATAAAGATTAGACTATCCCATCAATAACAACATAAAAAAATAATAAATAAAAATATAAAAAATAATAAAATATAGATGTCAAATGCAATACCCTCTATCAAACTAATGTGTACTACTTTAAAACATTAAGCTTTGAGAAAAAAAAATAAATTAAGTTTTATAACAATTTATGACATCCCAAAGATTCTCAATGAGAAATAAAAATAATACACTTTTATGTGTTCTGTTTGCTCATGAAATACTAGATTTGAGAATATATTCCCTATTATCAGGGTGCTACAAAAAAAATAGTGAAACAAGAAAATGAAAACTTAATATACTTGAGTAGGTTCTGAATCCAAAGTATCTCATTAGTGACGATAATCATCATTCTAAACTTAATCTATGTATTTGATCTTGAAATAATCATTTATTTATTTTTTATTTTTAGAGGATACAAAATTAGGTTCTTTCAACACGAGTTTGTGTCAGTTGGAATTCGAGTATTTAGCTAAAGACAAGTACTCATGATCACTTAAAGAGATTTTAATTCTTAAAAACTTCTCTACATATTTCAATATATGAAAATATAAGTGTCGAACACTCATTTTTTAGGTACAATCAAGAAACCATGTTGTGACGAGCCACAATGTCATGTCGTGTCAAACAGCCCAGTATAGCCCAAAGGTTCGACTGAATAATCTAGGAGTGTTGAGCCATGTCAGATCAGGTTCAACCAGCATTATACCCGACAAGACCATGCCAAGCATAATTTCGTGTTTGGCCTTGCCCATGAATAACCCATAGTAGCCTTGATAAGACACCACAGACCACCATGACACAGCACGACCCACATAGGCTACCTCAATAATGCTAGCCTAGCCTATTGGTTATTGTCATGTTGCTTACCCTAAGGCCTAGTGTCACACAAACACCTATGGAAGACACTTTAGGATTATAAAGTATCAAGAACTTTCCAAGATTCTACACACATCCATTGACATGTATAAAAGAAGAGAATGTCTCATCTATAAATCAACAAGTTGTAATCATTTTTCTCTGAGCTATAATTTTTTTTTAGTATTTTTTTTAAAATTCTCTTTGCTTCTAACTATTAGTAGAAGACAAGTATAACTTGCAATGCAATCAATAAATTGACTTAGCAATTTACGAGAGATAAGATGTCTAAGAGCTGCGGGGAAGCTAAGTAGAAATATCAAATCCATGACAGTTAACATCAAAGAGAATTCAAGCTAAGCCAATTCACCATTCAAGGATAGTTATACTAAATGTAAGAAAAAAAAAATATGCCCAAGAATTATAATACACAAATATTTTAAGTCAACAATCAATTATTTTCTATGTGAATGACCACATTGGGCTCATGAATGTCCCAAGAGAAAAACTCTCAATGTTATAATCAAAATTGAGACTGAGCAAGAAAATGATGATACACACAAGAGATGCATGCAGTTATTAATGTCCTCAAGATCAATTCAGCCAATGAGCAACCTCAAAATAGAGAACTATTGTATGTAAAATCCAACTTAAATATAATGTTAATCAAATTCATGATTGATATTAGTATCACATATAACTTTATCTTAGAGGATGAGACATATAGACTCAATCTCTAAACATTTAAGATAATAGATTGACACAAGACAGTCAACTCTACTGCTAAGCCATCTCAGGAAATATCTCATGGGAAAACAATAAAGATTAGACCATGAGAAAACATGATTGACTTCACAATAACAACCATGAAATAATTTAAGGTAGTAATCAGGATAAATTTCTTATATCAAGAGAATAGTGTACACTTACCTTTTCTACGTTTGATTTCTTATATTTGATGGCTATTTTACAAAAAGAGGTGTCGTGCATGATTTCTACAATCATCAAAGACATATAAGATTTATATAATATCAACTATATAATTAAAAAGAGATGAAAAAGAATGAGATGGCCTACTTGACAACTCTTAAAGAAAACATGATTAAAAAATTCTATGCTTGAGAAAGTCGAGAAGATGTAAGATGAGTTCATAGACATATCTTTGTAATTCTTTAAAAAGCTCCAAACAAAAAGAGAGAAAAGATTAAAAAATTAAGTTATAGTCAGGAACCAAACTCTTTGCTATTGTGCCATATAAGATGGCATCCCCAAAATTAGAGTAGTTAAGAAGATAACTAAAAAAATTATGGATGCTAGATTTCATCAACCATCCAATGCCAGATATGATGCATCGGCCTTATTCTAAAAGAATCCTGATGAATCTCTACAAATGTACATTGACTGTCGGATGCTCAACAAAGTGAAGATAAAAAATAAATATTCAAAATTTCTTATTACTAATCTATTTAACTAGTTAGGTAGATCAAGATAATTTAATAAGTTAAATTTGTGATCAGGATACTATCAAGTAAAAATAACTGAAGGGGATGAATCAAAAATTATGTGCATGATAATATATAGCTCATATAAGTTCCTAATAATGTCCTTTGATCTTACTCATGCATCTACTGCATTCTCCATATTGAATACGATATTTCACCCTTATCTAAATAAATTAATGATATATTTAGATAATATTATAATGTATAACAACACATTGAAAGAGCATATTGATCATTAAAAAAATGCATCCCTAATATTTATACATAATGAACTAATGTGAAGAGTGACAAATATTCTTTTATTCTGAATGTTTACAACATAGAAAAAAAAATTTAACTAATCATTCTCAATTTTCTCCTCTTTTTGACTCTCTTAATTTTGCTTAATTCTAACTTTCTATCTAGTTTCTCTTTATTATTTTATTTTTTAGTATATATATTAGATATACATATATTATATTATTTTTTTTATTTCAATTTACATTTAATATTTGCACATATGGGATAAACAAATCTTAGTAGTGTGGGTATACCTATCAATCTGTGCAATATTGCAACTTGCTTGCCTAGACTCTAAAGATTAGAATTTACAATAAAGAAGTCTATCATATAGTATTAATTTTTTTATTATTATTTAAGGTGCTACTTTGAAATTTTTGTTTCTTTTAATTTCATATTTTATTTTAAAATATAAATAATTAAAAAAAATATTACATAATAAATTTAACGATAATGAGTATGAAATTGATATAGATATAAATAACAATAATAATAATACCTAAAGATCCGAAACAAAAATTACGTTTTCTCCAATGACTTCTACCCAAACTCATATATTATTTAAAAAACAAAAAACTAAACAAATATCAATAACATGAATATACTTTAAAATAATAAAAACTAAAAAATAAAAGAGAGTCAATGAAAAATCAGCACAATGTATTTTTAAAAATATATATATATATGTAGAAGTATATATGAGACTAAATACTTTAAAAGACATGTCGGTTAATATACCAAAAAATACAATATATTATATCCAAGACAAATCCAACTTAGCGATACAATCTTTAAACTAAATCTAATTCAACTTTGTTGATTCCCTTCATATACCACGATAACATTGGGACGGAAAGAATGACCAAAATAATTAGTATCATAAATCTTCTAATTAGATTTTAAAAAGATACTAGGATAGTCAGTATTATACAAACCTATTTTTATTTTATTTATCATAGAATTTATATATCTACATGTAAGAATAACATAATAAAATTTTATAATTCAAAAAAAAAATTATAATTAAAAAATTTTAAAAATATAATAAAATAGTATCCATAACATCCGATATATAGTCTAATCACAATGATATATCATTTGCATATCATAGCTTGCTACCCAACATGTTTGTATTAGTGTGAGTAAAAAATTTTCAATCTGATACATTCAAACATGAAAACCTAGAATATACGAGACTTGAAAAAATTTTTGATATATGATTATTTTTATTAACAATTACTCAAGATTTATATGAGTACTTTTGTTTCATTTTAGATCATGAGTATTTTTCATCTTTTAGGAATTATATTTTTAGAAAATAGAATTTTAATAATGAACTATCTCATCAGCCAGATACTCTATTCTTCTTTTTCAACATGTGTTCTTTCAAATCATGTATCCTAAAAAAAGATCATTTAGTCAACATTCTATAATTTTTGAAAATACTTATTTTATTCATAATTTTCAGATAAGACTAACGACACTCAAAGTTTTGAGATATATTTTTCTTAGATACCACAATATTCAAAATAAATATAAATAATTTTTACTAGAGACTATTATAATTTTAGTAAATGACAATTTTATAATCTTTGAGCATAAATTATTTTTTAGTAAGTCTATGAATAATAAAAATCTAAACAATATATTTAGGCCTATTATATTTCTTACTCTTTTATAGTTCAACTCAAATATTCTACCAGAAGAAAAAGTTACTTGTATATTATATCTAAATTTATTATTTTATATTATGATGATACTTTTATAAAGTCGTCATATATATCAACAAATATAAATTTTGTTAACTCTAAAGAAGATGAAATTCAATATGAGAGGGAATCTCTGTCTAGTCCAAATAACATAATAGCTCACAAATAAATTTCAATGCAAGCTCATGGTAACTCAAAGACTAATAGATTTAATCACTCATGATATAGAATCTATCATATGAAAAAAAAGACTTGCACAGTTTGCTCAACCTAGAGACGAGCTTATTAAAAAGTCAAATGATATTACAACTAACTTTTATGGCCTTGACCTTCTCATCGCTTGCAATAAAGAATAAAAACAATATACTCATCATCTAATTTCATAGGTATTAATATACATATATCTTCTCATTTCTTTTACTTATTTTCTTTTTTTTGATAGTATTAAGATTTTTAGATTTCTCTCTAAAGCATTATCTCATTCAAGATAACACCAAGCCATGTTGAGAGAAATATATTCCCTCCACTCTAGTGTGATTTGAGAATTTGTGTCATGATGAGCAAGAATATCTATTATTGATTACAAATGAGATTAATAACTAGAGAGCTCGATCATATATTTGGTGCGAATTATTAAAATATTTTTTCTCCAATGGACAAAATGACTTACGTACAAATTCATATTTCACCATTAACATCTTATAGACAAATAATCCACTAGTGAGACATGAAGAATATTTTTTATTTATGATACTCTAGAAGAGAAAGTATATATGAAATAATTATTTATATTTTGAACAACATAATCAAATACAAATTATATATTATAAAAAATATTCTATTTCTTTAAATAATAATCAAAATCTTAATTTACAAAATTTTCACTAACAATCATTTTGTTTGGATTATACGTGTGAGTTATAAATTTTTATGTATTTTTCTAAATTTGATATTCTTATACATATAAATGATATTCTAATTATTAGAGATGAACATTAATATTACCTAACTTAGAGAAAATATTCAATCATTATTTTAAATAAAAAACTTTAAAAGACATATATTTTCTTAACATAGAAATGATATATTTTAAGAGAAGTATTATCTTGTCACAAAAAAAATAAATACTTCATATACTTATTAATATTGATCTTTTAAGTTGTATTCAAATAAATATTCAGATTAATTTAGTTCAAGTTTAACATGACTACTTCAATTGATTCTACTACTTACAAAAAAAAAACATACGAAAAATTAATTGTTTAATTAGAATCAAATTAAATTTAACATATACAATAAATATATTTAATCATTTACTAGATTTCTTGGAAAAATTCATCCTAATATAGCTCTTTGTAAATTAAAATTTGTAAAGAAATCTCTGACTTGAAATTTCTTTTGACAATCATAAACATTTACAGTTAGTTAGGTATTCAAATTTCAAATAGACAGCAACTTGCACAGATAAAAAATCCATGATAATTTTTTATACTTTTCTAGGAAACAATCTTATTTTCTGAAGAAAAAAAAAATAGATAATTATTTTAAGATTTAATACTTAAATAATTTATAACAATTATAATCATTATTTATGAGACACTTGCATCTAGTACATACTTATGGATATCATGTATTCAGCTCTCTCCTACTATTCTTTACAAGGATAATCAAGCAACAAGATATAGCATTCCATCTAATAATTAATGAGCAGACAAACCATAATGAAATAGATTACTTCTTTCTCATAGACAAATACGAGATTAGATCATTGCGATGATATATATTAAGATAGCAGAGTAAGTAACATATATTTTTACTAAGACCTTGAAAAAATATCAGCTTATTTTTTAAACTTAATATTTTAGATATTTACGCACTAACTTGAAAGAATGTAATTAAGTTTATTATTTTAGAATATTCATTACTTATTCCTTTTAATTTATATATGATATATGAGAGCACGTAATCTATGGAATGCCCCAATTTTGATTAGCACATTGTATAAGGGCTAGCCTAATGTTCAGAAAAAAAACCATCAATATATTAACTACTCGCAGACCTCATACTAAAACATGAGCCTACACACTAAGTACAACATCAAAATCTTAATTTCTAACAATTGATAAAAATTATTAAAAAATAAAAACTGAAGTTTGATATACTGCTAACTGCAAGCTCTTCCAAAAAATAAACGGGTAATGAATAGCTGTGAATTGAACAGTGATGATCAGACCAAATTCTAACAAACCCAGATGGAAGAACAATACACAAGCACAATACGTACTTAACACGCATCAATAAGGAATGGAAAGATTGATAAGGAAGATGAGCATATCGTACCTCATGGAAGGAGCAAGCACCAGAACTCCAGCGACCAAAGGAATCCACAGAGTTCTTAATGTCCACGGAAACATTAGGCAGTACAACAGCATCGTACAGATAGAGATCTGTGGTGTTTATCTCATCGACCTCGACAAGCCGAGACCCGGGCTTGCAGTAAAGTAACCTTGTATCGAGATTAACATCGAACCCTTTACCTAGTGCTTCCACAGATTTTATGGCTGTTTGCATGGCTGCGGTGTTTGAATTATCGACTCCTTGCTCCATTAGAACTGAGATTACTGATACGGATTAAGATCACCCTGACATAATCTAAGATGTGACTGAGCTGTGTTTCGACCACCTGATACCAATCATGACCCCTAAAAAGGCAGGAATCAAAGAGGAATTCATGTTTTCTTGAAAAAATAACTGGTGAGAAGTAGCCCCTGAACTGTGCTCAGCACTACCGCATCTATATCTTATCCGGAAGAATCAAACAAAGATTCTCCACTCACGCTGTCTCTCTGACGCAGGCGACAGCCTCCAGCTGAAATGAATCGGCTCCGGCTGCTAATATTCCTCTCGGGGCAAATCTAGCGAGAGATGTTGAAAAAACCTTGTGCCCGATTGGCAAGGCGCAAGCTGATAGGTTACCAGTGAAAAATCAATAAAGTAACGTTATAAAAGCTATCGTCATGAACGAGCATGTCCCGGTCAAATAGCATGGACACTAATCAAACGGAAGACAGACGTCCTCCTAGTCCTGGCTCTGCCTTTGTGAAGTCAAGATTTGTTGGACTTGGTATACATAGTATTCAAATAAAGTGACATCTTGCCCAAAATTTCAATTCAAGCAAACAAACGCGTATAAGTGTGTGTGTGTGTGTGTGTGTGTGTGTGTGTGTGTGTGTGTGTGTATTGTGTATAGGTGTCAAACGGGACGGGACGGGACGGGACGGGACGGGACGGGACGGGACGGGACGGGACGGGACGGGACGGGACGGGACGGGACGGGACGGGACGGGACGGGACGGGACGGGACGGGACGGGACGGGACGGGACGGGACGGGACGGGACGGGACGGGACGGGACGGGACGGGACGGGACGGGACGGGACGGACGGGACGGGACGGGACGGACGGGACGGGAACGGGACGGGACGGGACGGGACGGACGGACGGGACGGGACGGGACGGGACGGGACGGGACGGGACGGGACGGGACGGGACGGGACGGGACGGGACGGGACGGGACGGGACGGGACCGGGACGGGACGGGACGGGACGGGACGGGACGGGACGGGACGGGACGGGGGACGGGACGGGACGGGACGGGACGGGACGGGACGGACGGGACGGGACGGGACGGGACGGGACGGGACGGGACGGGACGGGACGGACGGGACGGGACGGGACGGGACGGGACGGGACGGGACGGGACGGGACGGGACGGGACGGGACGGGACGGGCGGGACGGGACGGGACGGGACGGGACGGACGGGACGGGACGGACGGGACGGGACGGGGACGGGACGGGACGGGACGGGACGGACGGGACGGGACGGGACGGGACGGGACGGACGGGACGGGACGGCCCGGACTGCCCTGCCCATTTTTAGCAGGCCCGACCATGCTTTAGTGTCGGGCCAAGCACGGCACGGTTACTGTACCATGTCATGCTTGGCCCGACACGGTTCTATTGAGGTCAGCCCATCACGGGCCCGTAACACGAATCCGCCGGGTTCGGCCCGGTCGGGCATAACCTCTATATTAAAAAAATTAAGGGTTCGGCGGCGCGCCGTCGTGCTGAACTCCTAATTTAAAAAATTTAGGGTTTCTGTGCTTCCGTAACCCTAATTTTAAAAAAAATTCGGTTTGTACCAACGGGCCACGGTACCATGTCGGGTCAGGTACGGCACGAGGCCTCGTTGGCTCGACACGGCATGAGCCAAGGCACGAGAAATTTTGTGTCGGGCCGGCCCAAGTACAGCCGAATCGTGCAGGGCCTCGTGCCGGGCCAGGCCTATTGACACCTCTAGTATTGGGTCTACCATGGTTGGGCATATAGTTTTAATTTTATTTTGGTTTGAGTTTAATCTTAATTTTATTTGGTTTAATTTAATTGTTACTTTAATTAAACTTCTTCAAGTATTTGGGCTTTGCATAGCTCACTCCATTCCTCATTCGAGATCACCTTGAGATATATTCTAAACTATCTTCCACCACCTCATCTTTTATCAATAGCTTCTGATAGAATGATATACCTGACATCATAATATCATCTTCGTTGGTTTATAAGTTGTCATCCTCATTCATCTATTTATGGATATGAGGTTTAGTAACATTATTTTTAATTGATGAATAGAAAAATTGTATATTATTGTCTCATTCTTTAAGCCATTTTATCATGAATTTTGCTTCCAATAAATTTCTTCCGTGAAAAGCATATCCTCTACTTTGTTTATGGATTCTTTTAGTTTTTTTTTTTTTTTTGCCCTTCTCTATTTTTATCAAGTCTCATTTATATGTCGCCTTCAGAATAAGATCCTCCGACTTATTGATATTTTTAAACATATCTCAAAAAATATTTTTATTCCAGGATCAGTGACCTTGTTTTAGTCAGAATAGTTTATGGGCTCATATCCTTATTCCGACTTCATTTGTGAGATAATTCCAGTTTGTATTCATAAACTCATAAAAATCTTTGCATTTTACCCACATAAACTGTGACCATATTCAATATTGCTTAGATTTTTCTAACCATCCGCATAAACTGTGATCCTTCGAATCATACATATCCTAGCCTGCTATCGAAAATGCAATTGTTAAGGTTCTCTAAAGACCTAAGTTTTGAAGATCTTCGACTTGCCTTCTCATCATATTTCGAGATAGTATCGAAATATCCTACTAGCAGCCAAGGTTGAGCCATTCTTTTAGAAAATTATGAAGTTTGGTCCATAATTCTTTTCTTTCTGGTATGCTATATTTGGCATAAATAGTAGTAAGGTTGAAACTATGTTTCCACTGCTCACTTGTTATGTCTAAATATATAGTGTGTGTCTAATTAACTACGATGTTCACATATATCTCTTCTTTTCAAAATATCCAAATTTTATTGTTTGAATTATTCAAGGCTGAAACATAGTTTAGTCTAATCCTAAGCTCTTCCAATCTAGTTTTTTTAAGGAATGGTTCAATAACTATCAAGATCACACAGCTTGTGATTTTTGAAGATATTCCTATCCTCCTTAAAGTATTTGATTTTTCTATTCCCCTAATATTCAATATGAGGATCATCATGGTTGGGTGTTGGGCTTTCCGGCATAAACATACTTACTTTCCACTTTCTCTCTTGATGTTTCACTCATCTTACTAGTGTCATCATCTCTTTTTTCTTATCTAAAAATATATCAATTTTCATGAGTTAACCTCCTCATTGATCTATGCTTACTAGTTACTAGGAAAGAATAGGAAATCATTGTTTATAGCATAGTTTGGTATTTTCAAGTCTAAACAATCTGATACATCCTTAGTGACTTTATCTATATCTCCCTGGGTAGGGGGATAAGAAGTCCCATCAACCCTGATTCATGAGTTGGATGTCAACCAGGTACTATTTTTTATCATACACACTACATATGGGGGGATATCCTCTAGCAATCTATATGATGATACCTCGATTCTATTCTCATCCTCATCCTTGCTCCTGGGAGATATTTCTTCTGCTAGAGATATATCTAAGCTCTATCTCTTATCAATACCTCAAAAAATCTTAACCTTTACTAGCATGTAGTAAAAAAAACCCATCTTGTCTAGCCATGCCCCTATTTTCTTCCTATCATATATTGACAGGTAGACTTATAATGAATAATTGCACATTCTATTATGAGTTGGTCATCATGTTGGGTCCATTCGGATTGTCTTTCCCAAATGGATCAACCACTTTCTTTTCTTCTGACTCTAACTCCTAGAATTTATTATGCATATATATGGGTAGAGTACTATCATCACTTAAGCTATTCCTAATGGAACCCCTCATGTGAGTTATAATATCTTCTGATATTGTCCCTCTAGTGGAGACTTCATTCTACTCTTCTTTAGGTCTATAAAGTAGCAAGTCTCAATTGAATGTCCTACTTTGTAGTTGTATGGACAGTATTTTAGTGTACTAATATACTTCACCATTTACTAATAGTCATCAACTTTCGAGCTAATCCAAATTTCTTAAGTTGATTCATCAGCCACATTCACTTCCACTAGTACTTGTAGTGAGAATAATATCAGTAGGAATCTCTCAGTTGCACCTATTACCCAAAATTGGTCGTCCAATCAATATCTCCAACATATACAAAATATATATATGTCACATAAGTGAATATGTAAGAGAGAAAATTGACCAAACCAGGACAATAAAGCTCTCTCTTAACAGATTAAAATATGGCATCCATTTAAGGAGCCTGACTACCAATGAGTTGATGTATGTTATTCTTTTTTTCTATCTCATGTAAAAATTGAATCATCATATTTCTCGCTTGAATTAGGTATAATTCAAATTTACCAATTAAATTGGCTTTTGTTTTAAAAAATTACTCAATTTCTAATTATTTGATATTCTCATTCGGAGCATGTCCATCAGGTTCCACAGTTCAGTCAAAGGAACTCTACTGTAGTAGCCTCCCCCCCTATGCTGGCCTTTGATGCTAGCATTTTCAATTGTCATGCCTCCACTTCGGAATAATTAATTTATTATTCATTGTTTTTCATTTTCTTTTGCTACTTAAAAATTATAAATATAAATATACGTGTGTGTGTGTGTGTGTGTGTTATAATTGTTTATTTTATTCTTGTTGATACACATCATTCATTTCCCAAGTATTCTTTTTTATTTTTTATAATTTTTTTCTTTGAATTGCATATATATGTAAGATATATGTATAAGTTTTATATAATGTATATATACATCTATCTATTTAAATGTAATATATATCAAATATATTTATTTGTATATGTGAATACATAGACATGCTAAATCTCAAATATTTGGTGATAACGAGTTATCATAGACTTATTCTCCAGGTTTCATTAAAAATGTATGTGATTTAGAGTTTGGTGAAAACACGTGTAATGACAATGAAACCAAATTTTAGTCACTTAAAGATATTAAACAACACTTAGAACGTCATATAAGTTAGTTCTCATATTAAGAAGTCATACAGAGAGAAACAAAAAATTAGATACTTATACTAAATGCCTAATTGAAATATTTCCATTAATTGTTGTAGTTTAAGTTTTAAAATCATCACTCATAATGAATACCAAAATGAGCATTCATCAATTACTTTTCAAAATATAAAATTACTTTTGGTTTGGAAAATTTAGGAGTTTGGTGGATCCCTAGTTTTGCTAGCAAAAACTCATTTCAAATGACAACACCATCAAATTGGGAATACTCTCTAAAAATATTGAAGTCACAGTGCATTCTCCATGTGATCAAGCATGCTCTACTATTCTAACAATATAATAAATTAAAAATTTTGCTACTAATTATTATTTATTTAAGTTTATCCACAATAATTTTGTATTTGTTAAAGGCAACAAGACAATTTATTCTCGAAGAAAAATAAATCAATAGCTCAATGAAAGAGTGTAGCCCCTTAGATCAAAATCAGCTAGAATATTTATTTCTAATTTTTATTGAGATTGAATTCATTTATGTACAAGACTGTATTAATTCAATGTCATGCAAATATTTGAGTTAGCTAATATTCATTGTTTAGTTGCGACACTAAAAAAATGTATTTTAGCTTATAGATAACTAATTTATCATAATCCGAATACACTATATAGGAAGTGAGATCCATGAAGAATCTCCTATAATGCACTATATAGAAGTGCCATGGCTCATACTATTTCATTTTTTAAACTTTTTTTAATTCACTGACAATAAATCATTGAGGTTATTCCACTAAACCATTTTTTTCGTTGTCGCCTGTGAAAAAGTGCAGAAATCAACTTCCCATGAGAATGTGTCGAGATTATCAAATCTATGTGATTGCGTATACAAGGACCACACAAAAATTTTTTATTATCATATTTGCACATGTTATAGAAAAAATGAGAATAATTATTCAACAATTTTATCATCAAAGATGATCAAGTGTGATCTTGATGCAGAGGGAAAGCCAAAAAAAAATGGAGAAAAAAACTAAATGATTATCTTTTCTACGTGTATTATAAAATACATATCAAATACGATCAAACACAATCAAGCATATAGTAAAAATATATTGAATTCCATAAATAATATTTAAGCTATCGAATGAATTGGAAAAAATAATCAAGCATTGTTGAAATTTATTAAATTGTATAAAATTACAATCAAATTTAAGAGACAAAAATGTATGTTTAACAAAATTATAATCATATTTATGTCATCAGAAACATTGCACATGGTAAACATGGACAAACTATAATTCAAATTTATCATTTGCACCAACAAAGTTCACATCATTGTAAATATTTTGAAATTTTTTAATATCATTAATTAATTTCACATTGTATTGAATATCATTGAAATATATTTAGTAAAATCAAATACTAGAATATTGCAACTCCAAGAGGGTGCTTGTTCACAGACTATTATATTGCAAACATTAAGATAAAATCTACAAAAACAATCATAGATTGAAAATATTTATTTGAAAACATTGATTAATCATCTTCTAGGAATGTGACTTGTGGAAAAACAGATCTATCCATGCATAGCTTATCCATAAACTTTTGAATGTTATCTATTATCTATAACTTATTAAATTGTAATCTAGCAACCTTAGATCTAAGATGCTTGGTCAAGTGGATATCACTAGTTTTATGATAATTAAAATAATAACATGCTAGTAAATTGTTTTGAAACTAAAACTTGTATTGACTGCCCATACAAAAAGTTGATATTTCCCTTTATTTTTCACCTTAAAAAATTGAATTTAGTAGTAGCCTTATATGTTGAAAATCGCTTGATTCATCATTTAAATCATACTCCATCACATATTTATGGTTAAAAAAAAATCAATATAAACAAGTGATAGATAAATAAGCATCTTCATTATTAATAGTATATGCTTTTTGAAAATGTTTTTCATGCATGACTCTACATCAAAGCCATGATGATGATGAACCATTCACAATGAAAATTTTGGCCTAAAACAAAATAATCTCGGCACGTGTTCTAAATATATTAGATTTTATTCATATTTTCTTGGGCTCTTACGTTTAACTTTTTCATCTTTGACAAAACCTAAAAAATTGACTATACCATTCATTGTTTTAATATTGATCTTTGTAAATTATTCTCATATTTTTAAGGCAACAAGTTCAAACTATGATAATGTCAACAATGATCTTTTTAAAATATTAAAAATATCATCTCATTGTGTAAAAAAAAAAGTCATCAACATAATAAAAAAATCATATTAACAAGAAAACCAAAATGACTAAATACATATTAAAAATAATTATCTCATAGTTAAATTCAAGGTGACTTCAAATGTTAAGAAAAATAATGCACTACTTGAAATGATGTAAATATCTATTTGGTTGTTATCAAGTTTATCTCATAAACTAATTTTTTATGAAATTTCCATTTCTTAATTTACATCTTTTTTGACAATAATGTGGTATACGTGACTTAGTCATTTTTTTTTAATCTTTCCAATGTAACATATCAATTTTAGGTTGCTGCACTGGAAAAATCGTTCTCTTATATTTAAAAAAAATTCTAGGAGGCCTTGTGTATTCCTCGGCATTACATTTAATAATATATTCTTAAAAGATTGTTTTTAGTTTGGTTTGATTCATTCTTTAAATTCATTTAATAATATGTTCGAAATTTATTTTAGCTAGGTTTTATATACGATGGGAAATGTCTAATTTTCATGGCCCCAATATATTAGGTCCAAGTACTTTTTTTCCTCAAACAATCATTCATACATAAAAATTAATAACAAAGAGTATTATAAAACATTAGCATTGCAAATTTCTCATGCTTGCTTATTTACTTTAATTAGAATGTCTCTATCAGCCCTGCGACCATAGGGAAAAATAATTATTGTACCAAAATTTTATACCATAGTATGTATGTGGAAAATTAAACTATTTCCCTTTTAATTGAAGCTCGTATGTTATGCCCTTTAAGTTCTGCTTCCATTTTGATCAAAATATCATAGATCGCCCTCTATATATGTCTTTCATTCTTATCTTATCTCCCCCACCTTGCTTCAATGATTGCCATCTATATTTTTGTTTTTCAACCTCCTCTGTCTCAATCAATTAATCAATCAATCTATCTCTCTCTCTCTCTCTCTGTGTGTATATATATATATATATAACATGTTGAAAAAATTTGAGAACAAAACTCTAATTTATCAAGAAGAAGAAAACTACTCTCTACAAAAAAGAGCACTCCACACTCTCTCAAAGAAGAACACTAAAGGAAAGCTTTCAAGCTTTTATTGATGAAAAATTGAAAAACACAAATACAAGGGGGGTATTTATAGGTTACAAGATTCAATATCAACCACACGATTAAATAGTAGTAAATTAATCCAAACCATTGAATAAAAAAAACATCTACCTAACTCTTACCTAACTTCCACCAAACTTCTACCAACCTTCTACCTACCTTCCACTAACACAATTTAAACTTTTACTAAAAAATACATTAAACATTTACCAAAACAAAATGGGCTTGAATTGGGTTGGGCTTCAACTTGGGTTTGTCTTGAAGTTGGGTTGACATTGATTTTTAACACTCCCCCTCAATGTCAGCTCCCATTCTCCGCACTATGTCAAGCTGATGGCAAAACATTTCGAGTTTGTCTATACTCAAACTTTTGGTGAACAAGTCTGCAACTTGATCATCTGTCTTGATTTGTCGCATCTCAATTTCTTCTAGCAGAACTTTCTCTCTAACAAAGTGATAATGCACTTCCACATGTTTAGTTCTTGCATGAAAGACTGGATTTTCTGCCAAACGAATTGCCGATTGGTTGTCACAATATAGTGGAACTGAATAATCTACTGATTGATGTAGATCATTCATCAACTGTACCAACCAGGTAATCTCTTGAGCTGCCATTGCTGCTGCTCGATACTCTGCTTCAGTTGTTGACAACGATACTGTCGGCTGCCTCTTGCTACACCAAGAAATTGTTCCGGAACCAAGTTTAAATACATACCTAGTTGTTGACCTCCTGGTGTCATGATCACCTGTATAGTCAGCATCACAGTAACCAACTAATTTGCAGTCTTCCCCTTTCTTGTACAAAAGACTATAATCGATTGTACTTTTCACATATCTCAATATTCGTCGAACAGCTTCCAAATGGGGTTTCTTTGGATTTTGCATGTAACGACTCATCACACCAACTTCATAAGATATGTCAGGTCGAGACAAGGTTAAGTAGATTAGACTACCTACTAATTGTCGATACATTGTTGCATCTTCCAAGTCTTTTCCTTCATGTGCGCACATTTTGGCATTTGGTTCCATCGGAGTTGAAATCGTCTTGCATTCGAGCATTCCAAACCTCTTTAACAAATCTTTGGAATATTTTTGTCGACAAAGAAACATTCATGTATGTGTACGATCAATCTCTAGATCAAGAAAGTGCTTCAACTGCCCAAGTTCCTTCATTTGGAAACGAACTGATAAATTCTCCTTGGTCCGAAGAATTTCTTCCTCGTCATCATCGGTTATGATTAAATCATCTACGTACACTAGCATGATAGCTATCTTTCCTCCATTTGCTTTGACAAATAGGCTAGAATCTGCAGGTGTTACTGAATAACCACTATGTGTCAAAAATTCAGCAATCTTACCATACCACGCTCTAGGTACTTGTTTCAATCCATAGAGTGCTTTCCGTAGCTTACAAACAAATTCAGGATGATCTCGACTTTGAAAACCCATTGGTTGGATCATATAAATCTCCCGATCCAGCTCTCAATGAAGAAAAGCATTCTTCACATCCATTTGCCACAAATTCTAATCTTTGTTGGCTGCAAGTGCAAGTAGAACTCGTACAGTTGTGAGTTTAGCCAATGGACTAAATGTTTCATCGTACTCTAGTCCGTACTATTGAGAGAAACCACGAGCTACCAATCGTGCCTTGTACCTCTCAATTGACCCATCTGAACGATGCTTTAACTTGTAAACCCACTTACAAGATATCGGTTTCACATCTCTTGGCATTGGCACGAGATCCCAAGTCTGATTCCGTTCAAGTGCATCGATCTTTTCTTTCATAGCTCCTATCCATTGAGAATCCTCTGATGCTTCTTCAAATGACTCAGGTTCTACCACAGTTGCTTCTTCAACTATGGCTGCATTGACATATTTGGGATTCGGCCTCCGTGTTCTTGTTGACCTTCGAAGTTGAGATGTTGGAGTCGACTCTTCAGCTTCACTAGGCCCACCTTCTTCACTTGGTTGCACATACACACCAGTTTGCCAAGGACTTTGAGTCACTTTTTGTTCAGCTTCATCACCATTTGAATCTTCTGATTCTTCTGAATTTGGTAGAAGTTGAACAGTATCCTTCTCCATCTTTTGTTGCAACTTGTCTTCGAATTCTTTTGAGTCTGGCAGCTCATCCTTTTTCAAGGACCACCAAGAAGATGCTTCATCAAACACCACATTCCGTGAAGTGTAGCATTTTCCATTTGTTGGATCACAACATCTCCATCTCTTTCTCTGGTCATTGTATCCCACAAAGATACATCTAATAGCTTTCTTGTCAAACTTGCTCCGCAAATGATCAGGAACAAAGACATAGCATACACTGCCAAATACTCGAAAGTAGTTAACTGTAGGTTTCATGTTCCACATTTTCTTGAAGGGTGAGATAAATTCCAACTTTGGCTGGGGAAGTTTGTTGAACACAAAGGCTGCAGTCCTCATTGCTTCAGCCCAAAACCTTCTTAGCACATTCTTTGCATGTAACATACTTCGACAAATTTCTGCAAGATGGCGGTTCTTTCTCTCGGCTACACCATTTTGTTGTGGTGTATTGGCACAAGTATACTGACGACGTATGTCACATTCCTTTAGGTATTGTGAAAACTCCCTTGAGCTGAATTCTCCCCCATTGTCTGTGCTCTGTGCGCAGGCAATGGATCTTCTTCCCCACTTTTGCTTCAACAGACTCTCTAAACTCTTTAAACTTTGAGAATGTGTCAGATTTTTCTTTCATGAAGAAAACCCACACATACCTTGAGAAGTCATCGATAAATGTCACCATATATCACATACCTCCAATTGATGGTTCCTTAATGGGACCAAACACATCAGAGTGAACCAACTCCAATGGTTCCTTTGCTTTGAATTCTGATTCCTTGTATGGTAATTGGTGCGCTTTACCATACTGACATCCTACACATACCGTGTCTACTCGTACGTCAAGTTGAGGAAGCCCTTTCAGCATTGACTTTTTCACCATCACACTTAGCTTTGAATAGCTAATGTGACCTAACCGCATGTGCTACAAATCTGTTGTCTCATTTCTTCTTGTCTTGTCTACGTATGCAGACTCCGCTGACATCACATACACAGACTCTAATCGTCTTCCCTCCATTGTTGGCTTTTCTGAGATCTTGAAGTCTCGAAACACATTCACATCTTGTGGACCGAAGAGGACATAGTGGCCCAATGATGTTAGTTGAAACACAGATAGTAAATTCTTCTTCATTCTTGGAACATGGTAAACATCTTCAAGTGGCACTTGGTTAGGATTATACCGAGGTGTAATTATTTTTTACCAATGTGAGTTATTAGTAACCTCGAATTGTCGGCCATCACCACCACATGATTTCCCTTGTACTCTGACAGGTTATGCAACTTTTCTCTATCACCCGTCATGTGATTTGAGCATGCCGAGTCTACGATCCAGTCATTCTCGTAGTCAATCTTTTCGGGTGTTGTTGCAGTAAGAGCTAATTCTTCTTCCTCCTTAGCGAACAACGATAAGCCATCCCTATCATCTTCATTAGAACTTGAAGTAGCAGCATTACTTTCAATGTGCTTTTTCTTGCTCCAACAATCTTTCGCCATGTGGCCCATCTTCCCGCAGTTGTAACACTTGCCACCAAACTTTCTGCTATTATCTTGATTCTTTGAATCTCCCCTTTGATGAGAGCCATTCTTTCCTTTCATCTTGTCACCATTTGCTTTTGATCTGCTACCATCGTTCCACTTGAAACTGTCTTTGCTTTTGTTGGTGTAGAGTGCTTCTTCTTCACTCTTCAGCGAGACACCACTCATTTGCTTAGCCATTGCTTCTTGACTGGCTAGCAAATTTTCAAACTCAACAAGAGATGGTTGTGTCGGCCATCCTTGTACAACAGCAACAAACCCTCGATACTCGGGTCTCAAACCATGGATAATTATTCTCTTTATCCTAGTTTCTCCAATAGGAGCTTTCGGATCTAACTCCGAAATTTCGCGGCATAGTGACTTCATCTTGTGAAAGTACTGACCAATCGTCATGTCGCGTTGCGTCATCGATAACAGCTCATTCTCGAGAAGCTGCAGTCTTGCATCATTCTTCTTTGAAAAGAGTGTAGCAAAAATATCCCATGTTTCCTTTGGTGTTTTGGCATCCCGAATGTGCTCAAGCATTTCTTCTTCAACTATGGTTTTTAAGGCAAACATTGCTTTGCCTGTTTTAATTTTCCACTTCCGCAAGATACCATTTGCATTCTCTACTGCCGGTTGTGTAACTTCATCACCACCAACAACTTCCCACAAATCTTGACCTTGTAGGTAAGACTCCATACATGTTGACCATATGTTGTAGTTTTGGTTGTTGAGCTTCTTGATCCCTCCAACGACTTGAAGATCAGCCATTTTGTTTACAACGATCTACTTCTTACTTGGAAAGGGTCACACCATTTCACGGGAACTGTATGAACAGTACCGTATACGTGAATAGTATCGTATACTGGAATAGTACGTAGTCGTGAATAGTACACCAGGTAAGTTCCCAGGAAAGAGAGGTGGGTCACAATGGACACGCTTAAATCACCAAGTCTTTAGCCAAAACTTATCATTGACATGCACCTCCACACCACAAACCTTTTCCAGCAACCACAAGAACAACTGGATGCTTCTAACCAAAAACCAATCTCAAGAAATATTTTTTTTTTTGATGTGGAAGATCAGACAGTGCTGCAACCATAGAGCATACTCAAGAATATCCTAGAGATCTCACAACCTCCATCTGATACCAAATGTTGAAAAATTTTGAGAACAAAACTCTAATTTATCAAGAAGAAGAAAACTACTCTCTACAAAAAAGAGCACTCCACACTCTCTCAAAGAAGAACACTAAAGGAAAGCTTTCAAGCTTTTATTGATGAAAAATTGAAAAACACAAATACAAGGGGGGTATTTATAGGTTACAATATTCAATATCAACCACACGATTAAATAGTAGTAAATTAATCCAAACCATTAAATAAAAAAAACATCTACCTAACTCTTACCTAACTTCCACCAAACTTCTACCAACCTTCTACCTACCTTCCACTAACACAATTTAAACTTTTACTAAAAAACACATTAAACATTTACCAAAACAAAATGGGCTTGAATTGGGTTGGGCTTCAACTTGGGTTTGTCTTGAAATTGGGTTGACATTGATTTTTAACATAACATTCTCATTCTCTCCACAGCATAGCTACATTCACATGACCATATAACCCCCAATGTCCTTTAAAGTCTATTCTTTGAATACTACCCAATATCTCTCTCACTATCAATTGTTAATCTATATTTCACTCATTCATTGATGTGAACTTAGATAAGTAGATTGTGTGTTTATTTGGTGCACTAGAGTTAGTAATATAATATTTTTTATTATTTGTTTTTGATTAGCCCAATAATTTTATATTAGAAACCTCATTCTCTCATATCTTGAATTAACAACATAAACTCTTTTAGGAGGCTCCATGAATTTTTAGATAATGCAAATGATATTGTACTTTGGAAGATAATATTTTTATTATATTTAAAATTTTTACTCACCACCTAAAAAAAATACTTCTACCCATCAAGATATTACCCTCGAAGAGGCTTCATTTTTTAAATTTTATTCAGGGTGCATATTTTATGGGATAATGTTGACAAAGGATCAAATAATCCTTAAAATCACAAAAGTAACATCTCACTTTTTTGTAAGATCAAATTCTTTAACTTGGAAAAAATATGGCCCATCACTTTTTTCCTTCAAAAAAAAAATTAAACATAATTAAAAATAATTTAAAAGTTGAAGTGTATATATGTACCAAGTTTTTGTGGATGTTTTTTATTATTTTTTTGATGTGATTAGATTAAAAAAAAGCTTTAGATACATGTATTTTATTTAATTATATTTCTGATAGATTTAGATAAATAATATCAAAATCATATATAATTTGAGTATAAATAGTAAAATTGGTGGAATGTTAAATTGGTAGACTTAGTGAAAAGTTAAATTGGTAGACATGAGAGTAATAAAAAATTTATGAAATTTCTAATAATGATATATTTTTATACTGGTACATTCTTTTTGAGAAGTCATGGATTATACAAAGGCTCTAAGAAAATGTTGTGTCCTTTACAAAACTAAAATTATTTGATAATGAGTCCAAATGATTTTTAATCATAATATTTTGTGTTGCCATGTCTTTCTGTTCTAAAGAGTTTATTTTCCTTTAGTCATGAGATTCTTGCCATCGTGACTTTGTGTTCAAGAGTAGAATTAACTCAATTTTGTTAATATTTGTTGCCATTACTATGTATTCCAAATAAGAATTTTTTTTAGTCATGCCATTTTTGTTGCCGTGACTTTCTGGTTTAGTGAGTTTATTTTTAAATCATAATAATTTTGTTGTGACTATTTTCTCCTGAGAGAAATTTATGTAGAACTTCTAACCTATAAGTTTTATTATAGTATGAGAGTCATGTGTTGATTGTGATAATAGATGACACGTAGGTTAATGAACGTAGAGAAAGGGATGTGTTTCATAAGGTGGTAATAGTCTTTATATCATTTCTTCTTTTATGACTTCCATAGGTAAAATTAGTAGGGATATATGTTAATTAATGCGAGTATGGTGCTAACAAATTTAAAAGCTCAAACAAAATTGCTACCTCATTGTTTCTCTTTATCATGACTGTAAAGATCAGAGAATAGAAATACACACTCAAAATAGTCAGCGAGACACTTTGTATGTCAAGGTAAAAAAATGAAAAATACACATCATATTACCATTCACCTAATAATCTTACCATAATATTAAATAAAAATTCATCATTTAGAAGGAAGTAAATCACAAGGTTTATTTTTGCATAAAATAAAATAAAAAATAAGAAATAAAATAAGAAATAAAATAAGAAATAAAATAAAATAAAATAAGAAATAAAATAAGAAATAAAATAAAATAAAATAAAATAAAATAAAATAAAATAAGAAATAAAATAAGAAATAAAATAAGAAATAAATAAAATAAATAAAATAAAATAAAATAAAATAAAAATAAAAATAAAAAAATAAAAATAAAATAAAATAAAATAAAATAAAATAAAATAAAATAAAATAAAATAAATAAAATAAAATAAAATAAAATAAAATAAAATAAAATAAAATAAAATAAATAAAAATAAAATAAAATAAAAATAAATAAATAAAATAAAATAAAAATAAAAAAAAATAAAATAAAAATAAATAAAATAAAAATAAAAATAAAATAAAAATAATATAAAATAAGATAAAAAATAAAGATAAAATAAAGATGAAATAAAGATGAATAAAGATGAAATAAAGATGAAATAAAGATGAAATAAAAAAGAAATAAAAAATGAAATAAAAATGAAATAAAAAATGAAATAAAAGTGAACAAAAAGTGAAAAAAGTGAAAAAAAAGGGAAAAAAAATGAAATAAAAATGAAATAAAATAAATTTATCATCACTCAATTTTTCACCACTTATTTTTCAGCATTTAATTTTCATCACTTATTTTTCAGCACTTAATTTTTCAGCACTTATTTTTTCCGTACTTATTTTTTGATTTTACGCACTTAATTTTTCAGAACTTAATTTTTCATCAATTAATTTTTCATAACTTAATTTTTCAGAACTTAATTTTTCAGCACTTAATTTTTCAGCACTTAATTTTTCATAAATTATTTTTTTAGTTTTATTAGACGGGACATTAATTCTCCAAGGCTCACTAAGTCACGGGCGCGTCCGCAGATGAAATGAGCGACTTCTCTGGGAACGAAGATAGCATCTGGAATCCGTGTCATGGTGGTTGCATGATGCATTCGAATGGATGCGGCATACGATTTCGTCTTGTGTTACTTTTGTTACTGTCTCTGCCGTTGATTTGTTTTTCCTATCGGCCTGGAGATGTTGTCCCCACGAGCAAGATGGGTCAATACCACTCGGTTCGTAAGCATCATAATAACTCTCAATTTTTTCGATTGACTTCCTCCGTGCGCCTGGCTTCTGATATCTCGATCACTTACTCTGGAAGGCCTTTGATTGATGGTTTCAGTGGAGAACTCAGTGGCATGATATGATCGGTAGGCACTGCCCTATTTTTGCGGTAAATCGCGAGGTACTAGCCATAGAAATATTTTCACATTTTGTCTGGAAAGGAGCAAGAATAATCACTATGTAACTGGAAGTGGAATAAATTATTACCCACCTAATTGAGAATTATCAACCAGCACATGGTGGGATATTAATAAAATATGAACCTTCTAAACTAGTAGTTGGAGTAGGGGGGAGGGGGTGGAGGGGGGGTTAATTGTAATGATTGAGTTTAGAATTGAATTACTAATATTTACAAATCTTTACCTTGTCTCAAGTCTTGCATATAATCATTTCTTTTGGTTTCCTTTATGTTTATCATTCATTTCAAATTTCAATTAGAATTAATGTGTCGGGTTAACTATGATAGGTATATTCTCATTATATGTGTGTGCGTGTATGGCACACACACACACATATATGCACACTTATATATAGATATACTCATGCTTATATATAAGTATGTATGTATTTATATATACATATAAATATATGAATGTACAGGTGTCTACCCACACACACACACACACACACACACACACGAACTAGTTGTCCAAGCTAGTTTCAAGAACAAACTACTTGTGTTCATTCTAAGAATGAGTTGCCTGAGTTCATTCCATGAATGAGCCATGACAACTCGTTTAATGAGGGGAGGGATGCTTGGGCATGAGGCACATTTTTTTTTTGGCGTCTCCATTGCTTTATGGAAATGGTTTCACCTTTTTTAATGGTGAGGTAGTTTTTCCGGTGCTTCATGGTACCCATGCTTTAGGCACGCATGCAATAACTATGAAGTTGACCCTCAAGTTGTATATTTAGCTTACACATATAAGAAATTTATTATATGATATATTATTATTATTTGGAGATAATCTTAATTTTTTAAAAATTATGATATATGATAATTTTGGGATTTGGTATAGATGCAATATTCACGATAATAGCTTATGAGTTTTTTTTTTTTTTTTTGGATAATTCATTTTTTTAAGAAGATTAGGTATTTATTTCTTTCTCTTACTATTCTCTATTATGGTAATCATATATTAAGATATATAATATTTAATTCGATATTTAATAACTGAACAAAATATATAGAAGTGAATTATTATTTTATCAGAACAAAAATTTATAAAGAGATCGTTACTATAGTTTATATATTTAAATAAATCTTCAAACATATTTATATTTATAAAGAATTTGAAGATGTCTCAATTCAATTTCATTTTTTTCAAGCTTGCCATATTTGAAATTTATGAATCATGCTTCAGTTTTATTTGGGTTATAATACTTATTTGTTGTTATGTTTTTATTTATGCTTCTACAATTTCATAGAATTTAATAATGATTGACAAAATTTTAGTTTGACCTTTAAATTAAGATGTTTAAGTTTATCTAAAATAATTATCTATAAAAAAGATAAAATATCTATTATCATCATAAAAAAAATAAATCAAATAAATTTTTACTAATATTCTGTTAACATGCATGGTGAAAAGTCATACCATGTTTTATTAGTTAATACTCACTCATAATCAATAATAGTTATCTTATTTATGTTTGATTTCATTAATTTCAACATGACCAAAAAAGAATAATCAAACATAGAAAAAAAAGAGTAGAAAAAAATGAAATTAATTTTATCAATTTCATTAATATCAATTATATCTAGATATTAAATACTTTAACTTGATTTTTGAGATTAGAAAAAAGGAGTACAATATATTACGCCTAATTCTCAAAGAATTTGTGCTCAAATTTTTTTTGATCCCACACATGTAAAATTAATTGAGCTAATTTTAGATGTTGCCATATGTATCGACTCATACCAGTGTCACTGGCTACAACAACATTAAAAACCCTCGACCCAAAAATGATAAAAAAAATTAAAATTTAGTAACATTAAAATTAATTCGTAATTCTATAATCTAAAAGTTAGAAGTGAAACTAATTGTAAAAAGACTTTTAATACTTATGTCTCCAAGAGAATTGATAATCTTTAGAAAAAAAATAACTCTTTCTTGGAGTTGGTGGTAAACTTGACAAATCTACATTGAGAAGACTTTGGAGTAAAACCAATAGTTTGCGGCAACTACCTTGACAACTACCTTGACAAATGTACGATGAAAAGACTTTATTTTTGAATGTTGAAATTGGCAAGTATAATATATGCTGGGGAAAACACGAGAGTAAAGACTTTCAACAAGCACATACTTGATCATGAGCATACATGAGTATATGCTGATTCTTTTTTTACCGGATGCCAATAGTTTTGATATTGATAAATTTTTAATTTTTGCAAAAAATGATTTTATTTACATGTAACTCATTAAATGATATTGATGCCTAGAGTTGGATAATAAATGGATTGTACACTATGAATTGTAGTTGATCAATCTAGGCTTTATTTAGGACTATAAAATCAATTGATTTACTTTTTCTTTAGATGCAAGAGCTTTTCAACCCAGGGAGAATAATGATTATGTTTGTTTTTATTTAAATAAAAATCAATTTGGGTGGGCGTGTGAAATTTAATCTTCTCATTTTCATCTATCATTGCTTATCATAACCAACAAAATTGTATATAAAAATATACCCAATTCAGCCGATATCTATAATCTTGGGTGCAGAATTAAATTTTCAAATTTAATTCTCATCAATTTACCCAATTTGCTAAAATCCTATTTGAAGAATTTAATCTTTGTATTTAATTATTGTCGATTTATATAATTCATTCAAACTTTAAGTGGAAATTAAATTTTCAAATTTAATTCCCATCAATTTTAAAATAATATCTTTTAATTTCATACTTTCTTGCACACTTAAGCATATTTAATTTTTCTCTATGCACAACTTGATGCTCAATTAGAGTCTGAATATTTGACTAGCTGAAGATCACTATGATCACTAAATAAAATATTAAGTTTTAAAGTTTTTTTCACATGTTTAATTATGTGAAGATGTGTGTCAAAGTTAATATGTAATAAATAATTTATGAAATAATTAATTATACTAATTATATAAATTATATTGATTTAATATATTTAGATAATTAATATTTTATATAATTCTTATTGTTCAATTTAAATTTTCTATCAAAATTAGGTTTTCAATAAAGATGGGAAAATTATAAAGAACCAATATGAGAGGAGAGAAAAAAAAAACACAGGAAAAATATATTTTTTATTCAATTCAAAATAAAAAATAAAACACATGTATATTATATGGTTGGAGTTGTATATATGTCGAATACTTTCATGCAAAGTAAAATAGAAAATAAGCAAAATAACTAACAAAATGATGCAAAACCTCAAAATATTTTTCGAATTTATATACATATGTCATAATTGCCCAAAATAGAAAATACACATGTGGTCCTTTGAGTTTCTTTGTAAAAATATCTGTAATTTGATCGAAAATAAATATAGATATTAGTTATTGAACCATCTTGAATTTTCTTTTGTATTAAATGATAATCAATCTCAATATATTGTATTCACTTATAAAATATCGTGTTGAACCATCTTGAATTTATAAAACATCTGTATTAAATATTAATATGGTAGCAGTGTTGAGATGTCTAGATATTACATTAAAACATCTTGAATTGATAAGTTAATGTACAACATGATCAAAATGATTCTGGGTAGATTCGTGCCTATTATGTTGGGTCATCTAGGGTCATGTCGGATTATGCTATTTTTTTGGGTAGTGCCATCATAGGCATTGTCCACCGGCCACTGCTACCGCCATCATAGGCACTGTCCACCGGTCACTACTACCGCCACCACACATAGATGATTAATTACCATAAAAATATAGAAAAATTATAAAATAAATAATAAAGGAAAAAAATTAATTATATGTACAACACACATTAGACATAATATTAATGAATTATAAGTATAACTAAAAGACATATATGAAATAAAAATATATATTTTATTTCAATTCAAGGTCCAAAAGATATATATGAAATAAAAATGATAACACTGATTAATAATAATAGTAAAAAAATAATCATAATTCATAATCGAAGTATCAAATTTGAATTGTATCATATTAAAATGACAATTATAAAATAAATACAGTATTAACAAATAACAATCAATCTTAATACTAATTGGTATTTATATTGCAAATCATCATTATCATGTAAGTATCTGATGGTTTTGCTAATGGTGACCTCAATATCTTTCAAATCTTGTGAGTTATTATCTGTCAATAAATCATGTTTTATTCTAGATGTTTATCTCAAAATTTTTCAATCTTTTATACATGCAAATATCTTAATGATATTTGATCATAATCTTGATATTCTATTTAAAATAATATTAGCTGTAATAGAAAAAATAGATTTTGTTGCTATACTAGAAATTAGTAGGGTCCGTAAATTCCATATCATCTTAGATAACATGTAATAAATGAATTTATATAATTTTTATTATAATAAAATATTAAAATTGTTATTATTATTATGTGATAGGATTGAATAGTAATTAATATCTAAGTATCGAAATAGCTCGTTTCTATTCAATTAATTTTTTGTCATTTTTTTTGTTAACTAAATGAAAAAGTTATTATTTTTGAATACGATGTCTATGTCTGTACTTGAGGCATGGTTATAATTATTATCATATCTAGTATTATAATATGTAAATTTTGGATTGTAATTGGTACCTAAGGCTACCATGGTGGGCTAGAGGCTCAACATGGTAGCCTCTAGTCTTAGCACAATTTTGGATTGTATCTTGCCAGGTTAAACATGACTGAGTTGGGCCTTGGCTTGTGTTGTGCCTTGCCTTGTGTTGTGCATGAGCTACTCGGCCCACATTACACCTTTATGTTTACATGATAAATATGAGAATAATGTACATATGTGTTTGACTAAAAGATTATAGAAAATGGTTGCTTATATTACTTGCTTTTACTACTTGCTTATACTAAGTGATATATTATTTAATGACTATGAAATAATACAATATTTTCTATAATTTTTGTTATATCTGGATGAGTTAATTGGAGAGCTATTATCTACGGACAATTACATACTAAGATCAAATAGGGAGTCAATCGATATGTATTCTTATCATGTTAAGATTATACAAAATAACTAAAGTTTACAACTTTACATTAATTGAGAAATTAATATTTTATATTTTAAGTATGCGATCTCAATACTTAAGAAATATTTTAGATGTGATAAATCTTTCATCTAAACATTAGTTTTTAAAAATAATTTTTATTGAAATATATTTAATTAATTATCTTTTATAATTAGAATATTATTAATATATATTACTAATATAATATAGTATTCACGTGAATTATGCATGTAGAAATATGAATAATTTGATACAACTCTTAAGATCAAAAGTAGTGAGCTTGAAGTTTACAAACCATTCCTGCACACCCTAGAACAATAAACATTGTGACTATTATATAAACACCTCTCCACTCAATATCAGAATGAATGAATGTATTTCCTACCTGCATCTGATATATGGTCTATGACTCTATATGTAAAAAAAATAAATAAAAAATAACAACTTAATAATGATTATGTCGGTAATAAGAAAAAATATATTTTAATATTTTATATCATACATTTGTGTAAATCTCTAAACTATTAGTTTGTCCTTATGCTAATTAATATTTTTTCAAGGTTCAATTTTTATTATGCACACTCACTTTCTTTTCGTCACAGGGTTATCTGAAAATTTTAGAACAAGATCTTATGAACGATTGAATGTGATTGCATTCAATTGATCTAATTTCGTTTGTCGTCATTTTGATTGACTAAGTTTCATAAAAAAATATATTATGGATCTTGTGTTATTAAGAGAGTACAAAACCCAAAATACTTGTGACAATGATTGCTGGGTATAGCATATCCTAGGTTCATTTCGTAAGGTAATTAAAAGGGTCAAGTCCCTTTTTTTAGTTGAATCAGCTTATGTGAAATGGGGCTTGCCAATGTGAAACTGTGAACAAATCTTTTTAATATATATCTTTAGGTTGGAATAATCAAATCTTTCAATTTTATTTTTCCTTTTTGGGTCTTGGGAAGACTCATCTCTTATATCATGTGTGATATTCACATTGAGTTCCTCTTCCTGACATACATCTCCAAGAGATGTCCCACAACTCTACTAAAAACTAGTTGTGCAATCTCTTGCATTGAATTTTTAAAAATATTTTTCCGAAGGATTAGCACATTTGTACTTATAAAAATTTTAATGGTCTCTGGTAAGTAGTGTATATATTTCTTTTGAATACTAGAGCATCAAAAGAAGTTGTACTTAGTGGTAGGAGTGACCACCTTCTCTCTACGTGGAGAGAAATTTGAACAAAATACATTCGCTCAAAAATCTAAGTGGAGGGTGAAAAAATCTCTCGATACAAATGCTAATATGGGATATGGTGTGAAAGAATAAAAAATTACACCAAGTTAGTTAGGAAGTTAGTGTTTGGTGTTGTTTCTCCCTAAAAATATTTTATTCTTGTTTGTACTATTATGTTTATTACATGACATATATATTTAACTTGAAAAATGTCAAGTAAAGAAATGTTTTTTATAATTTTGACAAATATATTAATGATGACATTGTTATTTGAAACATTATGAAATACAATACTAAAAATTTTATTTTAAATATTATATTTTTAAAATATCTTTGTTAGACATAAATATATGACAGTGTCATCATAAGGTGAATGATTTAAAAAAATTATAATTTTTTTATTTAATTTTCATTTAGAATTGACATAGTATATAATGAGGCCCGCGAATAATGTGTTATTGCTATTAATTCAAATATCAGATGTCAAAGATACCATTCAATCATATTTTTAAGTTCATTAATTATTAATTTTTTTTGATTTAAAATATTCCATTATTTTATTTATGCTTGTAGACTTAAGAATTTTATGGTAAATATATTAGAAATAGATTTGCATAATATTAATAATTTTTGGATCTTCCAAAACTTTAATTGGCTAATTCTTGATTATAATTAATTTAGTTTTTTATTTTCTCTTAAACTTTTTGTAATAAATAAAGGGAGTTGATGAATCTGCAATTGATTTAACTTCAAATATTTTATTGTTAAGTTGAAATTATTTAGGATTTAATATATTATATTTTTTAATGTATTGATTGACATGTCTTTTATGGTAATCAATACTATTAGTACTCTTATATGTATATATTTTTTTATAATATATATACCGTGTTATATATTTTTTGATATTCATATTATTTTTATTTATAATTATATTTAAATATATTTAGACTTCTAAAAATTTATATATTTTTAGATTTTTTAGATAAATAAGTTGAGATCCTATGATAGAACTTAGTTTAAGTCTTAGATATTTCGGTTGGATTATTGTTATTATCAAAATTTATGTCTAATTTATTTTTATTAAATTCATTAAATATTATAGTTTAATGTTAAATATTAATTTTGTATTAATTTAATAATACAAGATTATAAATAAAATAAAAAAAAAATAATAAATTATAATGTGTATCTTATTTTTCTTTATACAGCAGATAATGTGGATGTTGTACTTGTACTTCGCATTCTCATGCCTAAATGTTGATTATCATGAAATACTCTAGTGGCATTCCGTTATGTAAAATAAAAATTATAATTAATTAAAAAAAAATTCTAAAAAATAGAGCATAATATAATTTTTAGAGCTCCGAGATGAGAGAAGAAGAGAAGAGCTTACAGATTAACACTCATTATTTGTTTATGCTTGCTTTGTGTATGCAGGTGTTGGTTTCCATAGCAAGGCCAACAGGTTACACCGGTGCAGATCCTTATAAAATGTAAGAATATTTGTTTTTTTTTTGTTTTTTTTATTATAAAACAATGTGAATTTCATGAATTATTGGAGCTCTATAGCTTATACACGTATACAAAAATGTGGATTTCATCAGCCAATGTCAATGTCACATGCAAATAGAATGGATTTGATCCTCGTGGCTGACCTCGTCAAAAATTCCAGAGTGGAAGTTTAAAATCATCTTCAATTAATATAAAACAATGCGAATTGGATCAACATGTCAAATTAGGAGAGACGACAGGAGTAGGCATGTGAGGTAGAAGAAAATTTTCACATTGTATTTTATTCATGGCCAAGCTGCCCGTGGCTTGGCGTGGCCATGGCATTAGGTCATTGGCCACTGCCTATGCTCCCTTCACCTTGGCTGGTAGTTGGCACTAGCTAGTGGTTTAGTGGTTGCTATCCCTGGATTGGCTAGTTAGGTGTAGTCAATGCTTAGTGGTCATTGCCCTTGGTTGTAAGTAAAATTTTATAGCCAGTGGCTGCTGGGCATGAGGTCGTTGCATTGACTTTGCCGGATAGTTTATTCTAAAAATAAAAATTAATTTTTAAATTAAATATTAAAAATAAATTGTACTTTATTGTATTGTAAATGAAAATGAATAAAAATTTTAATTCAATAAAACATATATCCATTTTATAGTTTTGTTTTTATCATAATATCACAAATAATAATAAAATAAAAAATTATAAAAACACAAGAAATAACATTAAATAGCAATGTGCTAGATCTAAAGCTCATTCTCATCGTCGTAATTTTGATATTATCAATGTTGTGTGAGTTATCATTAATTAATATATTACTTGATTTTGAAGATTTATTCGTGAATTCTTTTAATTTTTTCAAGTATGATAGTGCTTCTATGATATTTCATTGTTGTGTTGATTTCTTATTTAATTTAATATTTATAATCACAGAAAAAATATATATCAATGCTATCCTAAATGTTGAATGTGTCATTAGATCATGTGTTATCTTAAATATTATAAGATACATAGATTTATATATATTTTATCAATTAAAATTCTTAATGTTATTATATGATAATATAGATTAATAATTAATATCTAAGTATTGAGACATCTCATTTTTATTTTATGGATTATTATTTTATTTATTCTTAGTTAATTGAATAAAAAAATTATCTTTGAATATATTGTCCATGTTTATATTCAGAAACTCACTAAAATTATTATATTTATTATCAAATTATTTATGAATTCTATCATCTGATTCTTTTGTTTAATTCATGTAAGTGAATATATATTTTAATATATTTTATATTTTTTTATTTTAATCTTAAGATTCATACCAAATGTCGAGCAATAAAGAGATATAATAGATGATTAAAATATTAAATATTTATTTTCTACCTTAATAACTATGATATTAAAATAATGATGTCCTCTATATTTGTTAAATATATTATTAAATATACTAATTTTTATTTTTAAAAGTCTTATCTCTCAATTTTATTCAATAATAGTTATTAAATATTTATTTAATAATTTTGTCATTTTTATTATTGACATTGTTGAATATAACGTGTTGACAAACAATACATGAATTAAATATTTTGTATGTATAATTCCAATGATGTTTGACTTTCATTTGATAATTTTTCAGTCCCATTGATGAACATAGGGCATACATTTTTGTTTACTTGTTAGATGTTTTAAGATATTTGGTAAATTTCTTATGTTTTATAAGGTAAAAATATTTTATATTATCACTTGTACTATTAGGCTAATTATATAAAACATACATCTATCATGAAAAATGTTATCTAAGGGGTAATCTCTAATTATTCTCATAAATATATTAATTATGTACTATTATTTAAAGTGTAATTGAAATAATATTATAAATTTTATTCGGAATATTATTTTTCGTAAATAACCTCAATATATACTCATTTATGCTATTGTCATCATGAGTATGAATGATTTCACAAATATTAATTTTTTTACTTTTTGCTCATAATCTATATAGTAGGTGGTGACACATGTAAATACAATATTATCTTAGCTAGTCTAAATGTTATATATCACGATATACTTATACTATTTTTCTCAAGTTCCATATTTATTTATTTTTAATTTAAAATATCTTATCATGTCATTCTTATTAGTAGATATAAAAATTCTATGATAAATGAATTAAAAGTAGATTTGAATAATATGAGCTAGTTTGGATGCTTTCTTCAAATTTTTTGTGGTAAATGAATGAGATAAATAAACATGAAATTTATTAAATTTAAAAATTTTTGCTGCTCATTTGGGTTTACTTGAGATTTAATGCATTATATTTTTTTGGTGTATTGATTGATATTTTTCTTAAAGTGGCTAGTGCTACGAGTATGCCTACTTGTATTTATTTTTTTTATAATATATATATTATATCGAATATTCTTTGATACTCATAATTTTTATTTTTAATTATGTTAAAATATATTTGTAATATTACATTTTGTTTACCTTTTGATTTTTTAGGTGCATAAGTCAAGATCATGTGAAGAAATTTTGTTTTATCATTGGATATATGCAATGTAATCTATACTTTCACTTTATGAGGACAACAAATTATTGTTTACCTCCACTTCATATGCTCATTTCTCAAATCATTACCACTTTTGCTTAGGACAGTGATAAGTGAATTTGCTCCGGGCATGGTTTTCGATTGTGCATGGTCTTGCACGGCTTAACAATGTTGTGCCACTGTCTGTGCTTGGGTTGCCCTGCCCACTTGACACAACAGTTAGGTATAGGCTCAAGTAGTTTCCCAAAACATAATTTTCTCATTTGGTATTAATTGTTTTAAATTTTGGGCTTAAGAAAATCAAATATATATATATATATATATATATATATATATATTGTTCTTTTTTATTCTAAAATAATTGAAATGAGAAAATTATGTTATTTATTTATGCGAATAATATTTTATTAGTGATGAGTTGTTGATGTATTTACCAACTAAAATCTTATTCTAAGATAAAAGTTGCATATTTTTATACAAGAATATTTGTTTTTTGAGATGATATAATTTCATAATTAACCAAATTGGAAGCAACAATCAGGGAGAATTAGAGGTGTCAAACGGGCCGGCCCGGCCCGGCCCATTTTTTTGGGCACGTTCGTGCTACAGTGCCGGGCCGGGCACGGTTTAAAAATTGCCGAGCTCGGCACGGCGGGCCGTGCAGTGCCTTGCCTGGCCCGCTCGGGCACGCCTGTCCGAGCGGTTCGGGATACGGGAAGACCGCGGGTCGGGTCGAATCAGACCCGACCCACGGTCTTTTTATGCGGGAGGGGCTTCCGGAGGTCGGGCTCACGGGACACCCGGCACGGGCCCGGGCAGGGCTGAACCGTGCCGTGCCTCGGGCCGGGCCGGCCCGGCCAGGTTGACACATGTAGGGAGAATGTTAGCTTCTGGATTAACAAATCAGTTGGTAATTTAGTAAGATAACTGAGGTAATCCAAAATTAAACAACTGCAATCAGATTTACACTTCAAGGGTAGAATATATTTGTTTGTGTTTCTCGGTGGTGGGAAGATGCCTTTTGGCTTTTCACATTGATTGATTGATTGATTCAACATCTCTGCAGATCCTTTCAGGTCGGAAGAGAGAAGTTTCAGGTTCCATGGCTTTTTTTGATTAATCGTAAAAGCACCGAGGTTCCACTGATCGATGTGCTTCTAGTAATGCTCTTAGTTGTTCGTGTTTTTTTTTTTTTTTTCGATGAAATTATTTTTTTTTTTTTTAATGAGTTTTGTTTCCAATGGCTGCTTTTCTTTTTTAGTCCCACTCGAGCTTTTTCATTACAATTTTATTGTATTTTTGATTGATGTAGAGGTATTCCGGGAGTGATTTTCTTGGCGTCACTGCTAAAGTAGTAGATATGCCTCACCACTGTATGTGAAAATTAAGTCTTGTTGATTTTAATGATAATGCAATATTTTTTTTTTCATTTTTCTTTTTTGTTCATACTTCATGGTAATTAATCTAGCTATATTTCCACACGTATACCCATATTAAACATAATTGTATCTATTTAATGTTCAGTGTAACATATTATTTTTGTCTAGAGATTTATTTTTGTCCCACCACTTTTCCCTTAGTTCCAACTCATGTTATTCCTTGGCTCATATATGCACCTCAGGGCCCTGAGGTCGAAGCAGGCAGGATTATATATTAACTGCATGATATGTGATCTAGCGAGCATTATGAAAAAAAAAATATATATGACATTCTCGGGTGGGGTGTCTGAGGTGAGGCATGTTTGCTTGGGTCTGGTGGCATCTTGGTTTTAGGCGCACCTTTAATAACTATGAATGAGACATAAAAAGTACTATTTTTAGTAGTAAAGTACATTGGTCTCCTAAGATCAAAATTTGGGGATGACAAAATTGAGGGTTTCTCTAATTTATTGTTTTTGACTAAAAATCTTAATTTTCATACTTGTGTTTTGATGGGTTTAATGAATTATTTTTTAATTAGTGTGAAAGAGATAAAAATTATAGTAATTAAGTTTATATTGAAAAATAATCTTTTTCCCTGTGGAGTATTAGTCATAACATAGATAATCATAAAAGGGTATCAGTTTAGTATACACTTTGCATGAGAATTATTCACACCAAAGATAATGATTGAATATTATTTTTAGAGAGGAGATCGAAAATACTTCATAGACTTAAGATATACATATTAATTATCAAAATTATTTATGGGTCTTTATAAAATTTATCAACCATGATACTTACTAGAGATAAATATGTGAAACTTTTTTTTTAATAATAACATATATTTTTTATCCTTAAGATATTTTTAGTTTTGTTACTACTACTTGTATGTGTCCGTGCGCATATATATATATATATATATATATATATATATATATATGCGCTTTTTAATATATTATATATATTATAATAATTTTTTTTTTAGTTTTATTTTTTGTCTCATTCTACACTATGTCGTATAAAAAATGTGTTTTTTATATTATCATTGTGTTTTAAATTTTTTTTAACCTATTAAATATATGAATTATCAATATTTAATTATAAATTTTTTTAATGTTTATTATTTAATTTTGGGTTTGACTTAATTTTTAAGCTACATGAAAAAATTAATCCTCTTATAACATACTAATATCAAAAATTGATATTTTATATTAATTTATAATGAATTCTCTTGATGTTAGCTTGATGATCCTTTTGTGATTACTCATATTATTATTTTTCTTGAAAAAAAAATATATTTATTTTTGAAGAGATGTGTATTCTCGTGCTTGCGATAAATTTCAAACCCGTCACTAAAATGTGTATTTGTGAACCAATTTTTGATCCGTGTGATGCTGTTCAATAGTTTCAGACTCGTCTATACTTACTGGCACATGTTGGGTTTGGTTTCCTAACGAGTTTGGCCTTTGGTGTATGCGAATCATTTTTGGATCAACAGACAGTGATGTCCACCCAAATATTCGTAGAGAATTCTGGGACCCACAACATTGGCCCAAACACGTCCTGGTTCGATACACATGGTTAGTATGTAGTTCTGTTTCACTTGCTCTCTTTTTCTTTTTTTTTTTTTTCTTATGTGTCTTTGTGTGTACGCACACACACTCACACACACACACACTCACACACACACACACACACACACTCTCACACACACACATGCACACCCTCACACACACTCACACTCACACACACTCACACACACACTCACACACACACACACACTCACACACACACACACTCACACTCTCACACACACACACACTCACACACACTCACTCACACACACACACACACACTCACTCACTCACTCACACACACACGCGCGCGGGAACCAGCTTGCCGGCCAATTGCGATCGTACCAGACCATCCCTATTGGCAGCTCACTGTGTGAAAATATAATGGGTGGCTGGCTTACGTGACCGGCCAATTGTAATTGACCACATGAGCAAGATTTGACTTGTCTGGATTTTTTTTTACTTACTTTGTTCTGTCGGGTGGTCATTCGACGAGACTTGACACCAGGCCGATGGACCGTGCCATCTGGCTAGGCATGCTGGTTGTGCCTGGCCCAGCACGAGGCACGGCTCGTACCAGCCCAGCACGGCATGAGCAGCCATGGGGCGACACAGTTCAGGGCCATGCATGGTTTTGGACTGTGCTGTGCCGTAGGCTGTGCCCGGGCCTCCTCTGCCCAGCTGACACCTCTAGGTGTGATGGCAACTGCGTTCATTAGAGGATAGTTGATCTCGGGTACGAGACTCATCAGGCACGATCGAGCATGCTTGATTCTAGAGAGTAATGTTAAGTGCCGTTTAAGATACTAATAACTCTCATGCCCCGTGCTAAGTGGAAGCCTTGTGCGTTGGGTCCAATATTCATCGGTGGTCATATTATTGGAAAAACTTATATTCTCGACACGTTCTATTAAATACGGCAGGAAACAGCAGTCGGAGATAGACGTGTCTTCGGGATTCTACTTTTTGTTTGGATCAGGTACTGCCCGTGATGCTCCGCGCTGCACTCTTTTTTATTTTTCGGGGAAGATAAGCTGGGCGTGTGAATTTTCGATAGCATGAAAAATACTTGCTGCCGTGCTTAAACTTGCAGGTTTACTAATGTCGTTTCTTCTTTCAATTTACATTCTGCAATCCTCACGAGAAAAATTAACGAGGTACTGTTTTCGTCGCTTTCTCGTGTTTAAGGTACTGCGATGTCACTATACTTACATCTCATGATATATATATATGTATGTATGTATGTATGTATATATATATATGTATGTATGTGTATATATATATATATGTATCATGTAATTTGTTTAAATAGTGTGAACTTATTCATGTGCGTATGTGTGTGCATGCGTGTGCATGTGTGCGCGTGTGCACTAGCTGAGATTAGGGGTGTAACCGAGCCAAGTCGAGCCGAGGCGAGCCGAGTAGTAGGCAGACTCGGCTCGGCTCGGTTTTAAAGGAGTAGGCTCGAGTTTGTTCACGAGCCTGTTTAAGAGCTGACTAGCCGAGTTTGAGGGTGCTCGGGCTCGGCTCGTTTAACTTACGAGCCTGTTCACGAGCTTGGTTCACGAGCTTGCTTGCGAGTCTATTCATGAGCATGTTCACGAGCCTATTTATGAGCTGACGAGCTGAGTTTAAGGGTACTCGGGCTCGGCTCGTTTAACTTATGAGTCTCAAAATAATGTCCGGGAATTAAAGAAAATGTTCATCTAAAATAGCTAACATACAACTAAATTAAAAAGATAAGATAATAAAAATTTAATTAACTTGATTGAAGTTCAAGAGTTAAAATATTCATCATGTTCATTTGTATGAAAATTTTGTTGTGCATCAAGTATTCTCCATGTTCACAAGCCTGTTCACGAGATTGGTTCACGAGCTTGTTCACAAGCCTAGTTAACGAGCTTGCTCACGAGCCTATTCACGAGCTTATTTACGAGCCGACGAGCTGACGAGCCGAGTTTGAGGGTGCTCGGGCTCGGCTCATTTAACTTACGAGCCTCAAAATGATGTTCGGGCTCGGCTCGTTTAACTTAATAAACTAGTTCGAGCGAGCTTCTAACGAGCCAAATGCCGAGCTGCTCGCGAGCTGCTCGGCTCGGTTCGAGCCCTAACTGAGATTCATGAGTTATGTAAGTTCATATTGTAGTAGGGTATTGAATTTCTTATTGTAATGAGGATTGCTGATAAAAATATTGTATGTAGGTTTGTGGCGGATGCTGTTGGGGAAGGCAGCGGTGGCGGCACTGGATTGGCCAAGATTGAATGACAGGAGCAGCCCTGCTGGGGGGGGGGGGGCATGGGGGCTTCACCAATTTCATGGCAGAGGTGCTTTCGCTTGTTGTTGATGAAGGGATCACATGCTGTTTTCTTATCAAACTCAATATGCCTTCTCTCAACGCTAGCTTTTTTTTTTTTTTTTTTAAAAAAAAAAAAAATTTATCAAGAGCAATTCAAAACTTGTAAATATGGAATATTTTAAAGCAGCCAGGATCAAGCCCAAGTGCCATTGGTACCTTGGGTGGGGGCCAAGCTGCAAAGGGCCCAAAGCCCGTTGTGGGACCCTGTGGGCAGTCTCTGGTCAGCAAAGTGCTGCCCGTTCGTCTGTGCCATAGCTGTAGTGGCAGTGTGGTTTGGATCATATTACAAGTAATAAAAATTCTAAGTGAATTATAAATGCCAAAAATTATAATAAAATTTTAAATATAAAAATTTAAATTTAATGTATTGTAAAATAAATTAAAATGAATATAATAAAAAACACATAAATATCAATGAAAATGTATTCTTACATATCATGTAAGTGATATTCAATTTCTACCAATAGTTTAGGAGCAAGATAACCCTAGAAATTTTATTAGAAAAAAAAAAACTTTGTATTCAAGAAATAAGTTTGCAATTAGGTGAATTTGAAGATGAGCTCACATCTTCTTTTATACATGTCAATGAAAGTGTCTAAAATCTTAGAAGGTTCTAAACACTTTACAATCCCCTAATAGCTTTAGAAGGTTCTAGATACTTAATCATCTTGAATTTTCCATATTTTGTTTGGAAAGGAAGATCCCTTTGTGTTTCTAGATGCTGCTCATCTCTTTATAAAAATTTACTAAGGATTATTGGCATTTATTTGATGGAGAGAGGGACCCTCCATAAGTGGTGGTGTGACATTCTCTCCCACTAATGACACAGATGTTCTCATTGGTCCTCCTTCCCAGTCCTCCTAGATTTATTTTTGGATCTGCCGCATTATCTTTGCTGGCTCCCACCTGGCTTCGATTTCTGATAGCCTTTTCTATTTCACTAAGTATTTTTTGTAGGATAGAAACTTATTTTTCTTATATTCTAGTCTATCATGATGTAATCCACCTATTTATTATAAGTTGCCACTTCTAGTGGTGTCCTCTTAGAAATCTCTCGGCCTGAATTCTCCTATCTTTATGATTGGCCTTGATATTGTTAATATGAAAGACAAAATGAATTTTTAGCTTTTATTGGTAGCTCAATAGTGACCAAAATGGAAAGAGGATATGCAGGTATAATTACATTCATTAATACAATAAGAAGTGTTTGAACTCGTAGTCCAAAAACATACAAGTAAAAAGTTTGTTGGGTACAAATGAATATTTGTACCAAAGCAAAATGAGAATAATAATATCATAAGATATAATGCATGATTAGTAGCCCAAGGTTTCTAACAAAGACCTAGCATTGACTATGAGGAAACATAGTCGCCTGTTATAGATGCAATCACATTTTGATTGTTGAGCAATTGTACTTTCATAGTTGTGATTTTTAGATACAGAAGAAGAAAGAACAACACAAACAATAGAACAACAAATGATATATATATATATATATATATATATATATATATATATATATATATATATATATATATATATATATATATATATATCCAATCCACAATCCAACCACGACAGAATCAAAAAAAAAGAGAAATAGAAAACCAGAAATAACATGGTTCACTAGTCGCTCAGTACGACTAGCTACATCCACCAAAAAATACTTATGCGTTACATATTAAATCAAATGTCTTATAGTATGTGTAGTGTAGAGATAGTCACGATAAATCACGCAGAGAGAGAGAGAAGATGATGAATTGTTTCGGATCCGAAAAAACAATAACCTGAATATAAAATACAAAACATTTTATATTAAAATTTTCTTGGTTCAATTAACGGGAGCGGGTTGGATCATCGGACGGGTCAGGCTATGCTCCAAAAATTTCGGTCCAGTCAACGGGATCTCCGTTATTGTGCTACTGCTGCATTCTCGGCCTCTTAATATTTCCTTTCATATACTTACATGAAAATATTAAAATATAAATATTTGATTATACAATAAATTATCAAAATAAATTATATATACAGCATTGATTTTTTGATAAGCTTAGTAGTATCTGAAAGGCTAGATATGCATCTAATAGATGTTATCATTGCATATTTATATGGATCCATAGAGAATTGATATATTCATAAAAATCCTTGAAGGATTTAAACTACCTAAAATAGTTAGTACAAAGCCTTGTAGAATGCACTCAATAAAGTTATAATGATCTTTGTATGTGTTGAAATAATCCGACACATGTGATACAATCAGCTTAGTGAATATTTTATAAAAGAAAGGTACGTAAATAACCTTATATGTCCATGTGTTTTTATCAAAAAATTAGAAATAAGATTTGTATTATTATCGTTTATGGTAATGATTTAAATCTTGTTGGAACTGCTAAAGAGCTCACAAAAATAGCAGAATATTTAAAGTAAGAATTTGAAATAAACGATATATTATTTTTAAAAAATACAACTAGAATTTTAAATATGATTCAAAATTTAGTTAAAAAAAAATACTAATAAGAATTTTTTTTTATTTTCAAAATTTAGCTCATTTCTTTAAGGTTGTATCTTTCAAATAATGAGTAATTTTTATCAAATTATTTTTCTATTTCTCAAAATAATTTATTTACTCAATATTTAATTTATAATAAACTTATGTTTAGTTCATAAAAGACTAATTTGTTAATTAATATTAAATTTGTGAAAAAAATTTTAATTAATAACATATTAGATATAAGATAAATAATTTTGAACATTTATTTAGTATACATAGATATAATTCAAAAATTACCAAATGTTATAACCTTTTAATAATGAGTAATTTTTATTAAATTATTTTTATCTATCAAATAAAAAATAAGTTTTATAATGAACATTTTAATTAAAATAAACTTATGAGTACAAATATGCTATGTTAGTTCAAACATAAATTAATTATTTGATATATTAGATATAAGACAAATAGTTATTACAAATATTATAAAAACATTAATAATGATTCAAAGACTAGGAGAAAAATATATTCATAAGTAATTTTATATTTTTGAATTCTAACTAATTTTTATATGTTTATAGAATTCATATAATAAGTAATTTTTTGTCATATCATTTTTTTCTCATATTATTTTTTTACTAAATATTTTTGTAAAAATAAGATTATGAATACTATGCTATTATAGTTTATGCATAGACTTATTTATTGATGAATATTACATTAATGAGAAAAAAAACAAATTATACAAATATTATATATGAGAAATAAATTTTAAAAACTTTAATAGAAAACTTATAAAATTTCAAAAATATTCTAAGGGTCCCCTTTAAATAATGAATAAATTTTTAAAAATTAATTTTATCCAATTTAAAGTAAGTTGAATACTAAATATTTTAATTAAAATAAACATATAAATAATATGATATATTTGTTCAAATACATACTAAATAAATAAATTTTATCAAGTAATTTTTTGCCCTGCCAAATATATTTTTTACTCAATATTTAAATTATAATACCATGTTACTTGTTCGAGGATAGACTAATTTGTTAATTAATATTTCCTTAGTGATGAACAATAATAAAATAATAGATATAAGATAAAGAATATTTAAAAATTTAATTTAGAGACTGATAATTCAAAATCTATTTTATAGTTATTTATAATAAATAATTTTTATAAAATAAAATTTATCTAGCAATAAAGAATTAACTATTGTACTGTGTATTAAAATAAGCTTATCAAATCATTTATTCAAGTATAGATTAATTGTTTGATGCATTTTCATGTGTGATATTAAAATAAATTAATCAAATATTATATATAAAATTAATAATTATAAAAAATATAAAAAAATCTTGACAAAGATTCAAAAATTAGGTGAAAATTATATTCATGGGGAGTTTTGTTTTTTTTTTTTTGAGTTTTTGCTAATTTGTGAAAACAAACATATGAATACTAATTTACTATACTTCATGTATAAACTAATTTGAATGGCGATGATAACTTAAGTCTCTTATTTTCTTCAATGACTTTTTATCTCTTGGATTTTTTACAAGATGTAAGAGTTTTTGGATCTTTCATTATGGTTCACAATATAATTTTCTACTTATAATCTTTCATATTTTCAAAATTTATATTAGTGCAATTCATTTGTAGTTCCAGAGCCATCTTTAGCAAAATATCTCAAATTTGAATAAATACCCTCTCATAAGTGATTAAAACGAACATTATTTTTAAAATCTATATTATTTTTAATATTATAATTTTCATGATATCATTGTAATGACTCAAAGAGCCATTAAAAAATTATTATAGATTTTATACGTAGATTTTAAATGACTTGAATGTGCATTTTAGAGACCCATTTCAGAGACTCATAAATGAATAAAATGCACATTATTTCTAAAATTACTATTATTATATTAAAAAATCTTACATTTGAAATAATTTATTTTTTGATAATAATTCATTACATGGGTTAGATAAATAAATACTTGTCAAATCTTAATTATGGATAAAATATTATCCTAAAAATAATAAAATAAGCAATATGAAATGAATTTATATCATATTTATAAAAGAAAAGATACAATATATTTTAGAAAATTTGGGCTATTACTCTTATGGTAAGAATAAATGTTTGTTTTGCACCATGAACAATATTATGCAGGTTGGAAACAAGAATAAAAAAGAATTAAAATGTTACAAATTGTGAACTAGGTGAAAAGAATTTGATGATTAAATGAAAAAAAAATAATTAAATAATAGTTATTGTTGAAATATGAAGAAATTTTAATTATTATAATTATTTTTGGGAAAATTATATTTTGAGGCTTGAAATTGAGAGTATTTAAGATTTGGTCTCCAAATCATAAACATTTAATTGAAAACTAACCAAAAATATAAAATATTTATTCTTTGGATTCCAAAATAAAAAATTTCATTTTACTGCATATTTAAAAAAAAAAAATTTGGGTAGTCTTTGAATTCAAAAATTGCCCAACTAAACCTCTTTTTTATTTTGAAAAATAGTTTTTTTTTAATTAAACATTATATATATATATATATATATATCAATAAATATAAATATTTATAAATGTGTGTGTGTGTGTGTCTATAAATATATTCACACATACATATTATATATATAAACATATATATATTAATAGGTCTAAATGTGTGCGTGTGTGTGTAACTTTAATTTTAAAAAATGAAATTGGTGAGCAATTTTAGAATTCATGTTTGAAGTATTAGGTCTGCGCGATTTTGGTCAGACTCAAATATTATGTATTTTTATCCGTTTGTTTTTTTTTTTGTTTTGGTTTGTTTTAATTTTTAAATGAGAGAGGGTGCTCCTCTTTAAAATACATTTCGTGACCATTAAAAATTATATATTTTGGTCCGTATGAGGATTTTCACAAGAGAGAATTTAACCCATCAATGTTTCATGAAGAGAGTGCGTGTGATCTTGTGTGTGCCTGTTGGCATGAATAGCGAAGAGTGCGTGCTTGTGTGTGTGAATAGTGATCAGTGTGTGCTTTTTTAGTGGGATGTGTGCATGAAAAATAAAATATGAATACTTGGATTCCCATTTTTAAGAACTAGATTCTTAAAAATTTTATTAGAATACTACAATTAATGCTTTTAGTTATTCACGAATTGTTTGAATTCCGAATGGTTTGATTTTCTTATTCTTGTCAAGGCCTCCAGCACAACTGTTGTGCAACACAACTAGCCTTTCTATTTTATTTATCATTTCGCTTAATGTAATTATGTTAGGACAAATGAAATACGAATTACCCATAGTTTAAGGATAATTATGTTTAGGTACATTAAAATAATTAAAGTTTTAGTTCAAGTACCCTAAAATATGTTTAGGTACATAGATGTTATGAGATTCCAAGTTGCTTGATTATTTTCCGTATCTCATATGAATGCCAATGGTTTTCTTATTGCTTGATTATGTTCAGTATTTCAATACAACTAGTCGCTTTGTTTATGCTGGTTATGTATTTAAATGAAATTTCCAAAACATGTTATGCATTCATGGGAGTTTTGTTGTTGCATTATTTGGAGATGTTAAGAATTAAATTTATTGTCTATTCTTTTACTTGAAGAAAAAAAATATTCAAAATATCATTTTCTTCCATACATTCGGGATTACATGTGTTTTTGTATTTATGAGGAACTATTATTGTTGACTTGTTAATATTACACGTGTTTCTATTAATATTTGAAATCCTATAGATCAAAAAAGCCTATTTATGATTTTGCTCTTTATTTCCTTAGACTAGCCAACATAAATCGACAAAATAAATTATATATTTAATATTACTGTAATGTCTCAAATTATCTTATGTAGGAATGACTACTCTTGATACAACCAGAGCTAGTTGGAAAGACCCAACACTAGTTAAATATTTTTTAGATTTATGTCTTGACCAGAACAATATTTTGAGAGGGGGAGGGGAGAGCTTGCATGTTGAATCATGAAATAAAATTTCAAAAACTTTTAAAAAGAACAAAAAAAATTAAATTCACTCAAAAGTAATTGAAAACCAAATGAAATTATTTAAAACATAATTTAGTTACTAATACAGTTGACTATACTTCAGAAGAGTGGGAAAATATATATCAAGGTATAGCTCATTTCTTTCGTTCATATTTTGAAAAAATAAATTAAACTACTATTGACTATTTACAATAATTTGATTAACATAAAATTTTGGATGCAAAATAATTTCGATATACTAGTCTACAATATGCAGATGAGATGAGATCACTCTTTGATGGTATTATAGTTATTGGCCAAGAATCATGGGGTCCATCTCGACAGGGTTTTCCTAAAAATTAATGGTACTGATAAACATTCATCGAATATTTAACTAACTATAGAGAATTCTTATATGCACAAGGATATAGATCCTAAATCTTCACCAAGCCCTTCATAAAAAAAATGTATTTAACAAAAAGAAAGAACCAAAAGAAAAATAATGAAGGAGATCAAGAAGAAAAATTTGCTAGCTATTCTTAATACATTGGAGCAATCAGATGGACCTAGTATAGAAAAATGTAATAAGAAGTTGGATGAGATTGTAATATTACCTATGGATGACCCATTGTGCATTTCTGGTTCTAGCATATTTTTTGAAAGCAAAGCATACAGAGAATAGTGGATAATATTTTCACGAAAGCCAGAGGCATTCAAAATTGCTTGGATTCGGATGAATGCAAAAAAAAGAAATTACTTTAGTTTTCATTTAGGTACTTGGGGTTTAAGCAAATGCAATTTATGTGATATTTTATGAGTTATTTTTATACTTTGTCTTCACATTATTTTGTATTGACATAATTTATTTACATGACAATATTTTGTGGTTCATTTTGCTTATAATTCATTTTACTTTTATTATTTTTAATTGATACATTTGCAAATATTGAAGATTATTTGAAGATGTTAACTATAAAGCAAAGAAAAATATTGAATATCATAGCATTGATTCTAGACAAGAAGATTATTAGAAAAAGGTTACTTGGAAGAAGACTAGATACCGACTCGACACCGGATATTTTTGCATATGTGCAAAAAATATTTTAATGTTAATCCAGCACATTGTCTAGAAATTTTAAGAATGAATAAGCAAGCATTTTTTCATATTTGTGAGTATTTCAAAAATACAACATGGTTGAAGGATAGTTGTTACATCAAAGTGGAAGAAAAAATGGTGATATTTTTTATGACATTAAATCACAACGTGAGAAATCATGTTAAGAAAAGAAGATTCAACCATTCAACTCAAAACATACATTATTACTTTCATGAAGTATTAGAGGCAATGCTTCTCTTCAGAAGAGAGATGATTGTGCCTACCATGGTTACTGAAGTTATAGAAAATAATCCCCATCAACGGTTAAGGTAAGTCTTTAAGGTAAAAAAAATACAAGTTTATTATTATTATTGTTATTGTTATTATTATTATTATTATTGTTGTTGTTGTTGTTATATTGATATTTGTTTAAATTAATAAGGTGCTATTGGTGCACCTGATGGGATGATCGTTAATGCTATGATACCATCTGAAAAATAAGTCCCTTATAGAAGAAGAGGAAGAGGAGAATGTTATCAAATGTTCTAGCAATATGTGACTTCAATATGATTTTTATATTTGTTTGGGCTAGATGGGAGGATGTAGCACATGACTTATAAGTATTATCAGAGACTATGCATAATTAGAAAATAATTTTCCAATATCTCCACCAGATTAGTATAATTCACTTCATGGCTATTATAAATAAATTCATAATTAATTTTAAAATTAATTTTTTATGTAGATAGATATTATATTTGTAGTGCTACATATCCACATACTTGAGGGTTTATGGCGTCTTACCGTAATGCATGATTTTAGTTGCCTGATTTTCACAATGGTGTCCGCCCTCGTACAAAAGAAGAAACATTCAACTATGCACATGCCAAATTGAGGAATGTCATTGAGCATTCTTTTGGTGTTTTAAAAGCTCGTTTTCCAATCTTAAAGCGGCTGACACCTTATTCTTTTCAAGCACAGAGAAACATTGTTATTGCTTGCGTAGCTATACATAAATATATCTGAAAATTATGTATTACGAATTCTTTCTTAGAGCAAGGTGAAAATGAGTATGGTGATAATTTGGGGATACCTCAAAATAATCATGAAGGTTTACTACAAGTAGGAGGAAGAGATGCACAGGTTGATCAAATTTGCATGAATAATTTAAGAAAGGAAATAGCAAATCAACTAGTTGCTCCTTAAATTGTTGTTTATTTTATCAACATATTTATGTCATTTTTTAGATTTTATGATTTAATTATGGATATGTTTTTAGTGATTTTCTTTTAAATAATAAGTAATAATTATTGTGAAAAATAAAATATTATTAAAACTCTATTTATTTTGGATAATATGAAATACAATGATAATAAGGGTAAATATGTAAAATATATAATTTTTAGTATTCAATATTTACAGTTATCAAATAATATATATTTTTTTAGCATTCAATTGTCAGTAACTTATTAAACATTTTTACAATACAAATTCAATACTTACAAAATTTTACACTTAATTTTCAATATTTATTTTTCAGCACTTATTTTTTTCAGTTTATGTCTCAATTATAAATTATGTCTCTATGCTATGTGAGTGAATCATGAGATAATTCCCATGCATATTGTGAACATTGATAATCCAGATTTACATTTTACAAATTTGGGATGATGGGAAATGTGTCTTGTGTGCATGATAATCATTTGTTCATGATTTTCTGAATAGAGTGTATCTCTACATAAAATGGTGGATATAGTAATGGAAATTAGAAATACCTAAATCTATTTCTAAAATTAGGTATGAATTTGAAATAGATTAGAAACATAATTTACAAAACCAGTAAAAAATCAAAAATTGAAAATATTTTAATCGCTATTTAGCTACAGAAATATTTAAGTTTTTTATTCCATCACTAATTACAATGTGAATTAAGATGCGGTTGCACTTGCAAGGTATTTAGCAATGGAAACTTTTACATCCATTTGTAATTAGAAATCGAATACATATTATTGACTTATGGTTAAGATCATAACAATTATTTTGCATTTTGTTTCCTTATTAGGATTTCATGAAAATTAATAATTTTAAAAAGAATAACTCATATTAATGGCACAACCTTAATATTAAATAATTTATAATTATTAAAATAATTATTAAAATAAATAATAAAAGTTCATTTGTAATAACAATAAAAATGAAAAAAAAAGATTATGAGAATATACAATTAGAATAGTAAAACATAAAGAACAATTATAAAACAATTTATAATTATTACCCATCATAGTTTTTTTAAAAGATTTGAAATTTTGGTTGTGTGCCTCCATGGATGTCGAGGTCTACTGCCATGAATATAATCTTTGGTATGGAAATTGGCCATGACATCCTCAATAGTGACCATCAACTTAAATTACAAATGTCATCAACGCATTCATTGGAAATGGCTACTTTCACAATCATCATAGTTGACAATTATAAATGTCACTAATTCAATTATAAATGTCACTAATGCAATTATAAATGTCACTAATGATACTTTCACAGTCATCATCTGAAATTACTTTCACAGTCATCATAGTCACCATCTCCAACAACAAAAAATATCATTTGCACTGTTGTTGGTCATGACTGCTTCCATGGTGATCATCACCAGCAAATGTAAATCAGTAAATGTCATTTGCGCTACTGTTGGCTATGGCTACTTCCATAGTTACTATCACCGACAATAGAAAATATCACCGTCACTACCATTGGCCTTGGCTGCTTCCACATTCATCATCACTAGCAATAAAAAATATGAATGACATTGTCATTGGCTACGGCTATTTATGTAAATATCTTCGCCATTAGCTATATCTGCCTTAGTCAACCATGTTCATCACCATCTCAGCCACCATTGTTATAGAAAATTATTAATATGAAAACTTACAACCCCATGTGCAATAAACACATAAAATCATTGCAAAATATATCCCAGTATTATTAGAAATCACCATGATATACATAAACGTAGCCAGATCATTCAACTTGGGCAACAAAGGCCAAATTTCTTCTTTTTAGGTTAATCGACTAGATTTTCTTAAACAACAATGAAAAACCAACCCATCCACACACAAATATGATGATAACTCCATATAGTACCATGATTAGGGATTCAAGTATTCAAAAATCTTTTATTATTTACTTGAGAATTGTAATAGTTTTATTTATAAGCAATGCGGAAAAAACATAGCTTAAACTTACCTCGGGGAAAAGGGCTTCTTCCATATCACCTCTACTTCATAACATCTATGTGAAGAAGATATATAGTGGGGTTCGTATCATCAAGCTGGTGACTTTATGTTTATATCTCTCAAAACTACAATCGAACATTAATATATATTAATTTGATCCATGGCATTTCGTTTAATAAATACAAATAGAATTTATTTATTTTTAATATAAATATACATAATTACAATTGATTTAATTTATATAAAATTAATTTGATTTAATTATTAAATCAAATTAATTAGATTACAATTAAATTAATTATTGATGCTTTTGTGTGATATTTTTGTGTGATATTTTTGTGTGATATTTTTTGTATGTTAGATATCGTGGCAGCAAATCACCCATACATGTTATACTTTTTATTATTATGGGTGCTTATTAGTACTTGCTGTGGCATTGCAGACACAAATTGTTGATGGATGATGCTGGATCTTTTTGGGTTTGGGTTACGGTGCATAGTGATGCAGAGCTGGCATTAAAAATTTGGATCAATAGAGTTATATTTTTTATTTTTTATTAGCCAGCATGTGATTGATGTTGGAAATGTGGCCCCCCATGTTACTTTTTTCTTTTGGGGATGGCTCATGTCAGCCATATTTATGTGTAATACTGTGCACACACACACACACACACACACATATATATATATATATATAGAGGTGTGTTTTAAAAAAAATTAAATTAATTACTCTTATTATGTATATACAAATATTTCAAATAAATAAAAATGCAAGACTTCTTTTGTTACTTATTATTAAGACTATGGAAGGGACTCTGACCCAAATAAGACTTGGGCTTCCAATATAATTTTTTTTATATAATAATTTATATTAATTATAATTCATACCACCAGAGAATTATAATTGCACTCTCATATTTATTTTAAATACATTTTGCTATTGTTACTTATCACAAATTAAACTTTCTATATTAAGATTAGAGTCATCCATTAATTGAATTAAATTACTAAAAATCTAATTCAATTCACATCTAATAATTTTATTGATACTATCCACTTAATTAATAGCTCAGATAATTGATAAAATTGCCCAATTCATCGAATTCTTAAATTTATTTTTAAACCCTACCCTTTATAAATCAATATAATTATTAATAAACATACATAAATAATAATTACTTTACGAATAAGAGTAATAGTGAATATAATAACTATGGTATATTTTATTTAACTAGCCAGTACAAAATTATTATATTGTATTTGTCTCAGTCAATACACTTTGGTATACTAGCTCTATAAATTTGAATTTTATTATTAACCATAGTCAAGACAAACTCACTAAAAACTAGTGCTACAATATTACCGTTAGGATATACAATTCTATCTAAATTGTAAATAAACTTATATTTGATGAGTACTGATGAGTTAATCTTTTACGCATAAGCCTATCTCTATACACGAAATCATCTATAATCAGAATAAAAGACAAGTATTTTAACAATTCAGCTCATTAAAAAAAACTTTTTATTAAAATAATAAAAAATGCTAATCTTAAAAACATACATAAACGGCTTTTAGTATAAACTAGTTCAAACAGTTAAGAAATGCAAAAAACATATTTTAAGAATCCATACCAACTATTATTTTATAATCAAAGAACTCAAAAATTTGCCAAAACCAATTATGAAAGAATACAAATAAAAATAACTTTTTCTTCTCCATTATTTAGGTTTTTTCCTCTTTTATACTTGCCTTCTGAGCCTCACAAATCAATATGTTGACATTTATCTTGTATTGTTGGTGCATGCTTGTGCATGTTCATGTTCATGTTGCTTCCAAAAGATATGCCATCACATGTGAATGTCGCAACTTATAACTATGTCATCATAATATGTGAATATCGTGACTTATAACTATGATGTTGTGACATATAAATATCATGACTTATAAGAATGATATCGTGACCTCTGAATGTTGCAACTTATATGTATGATGGTTTTTACTGATGGTACAAGCTAGTGTATGTTCATGTCATGACAAAAAGAGATTACATCAAGACATATTAATATCATGAATTATAAGTATGATGTTGCGTTGTGACAATTAAGACCATGTAATAATAAATAACTAAAACATAATGTCGACGGTACTTTAAGTCATGTATTACTTTTTGAAATTTTTATAAAATATTAAGAAACTAATTATAATTTTTACTAATATTTAAAAAATTCAGTTTATTCTATTTTTCTGTTTATATCTAGTCGCTGCAAAGTTCATGTTGTGTTCTGAAGAAATTATGATCATGTTGTACTCGTACCGTACTGTGTTTGTGGTATACTTGTGTTATGCTTGTACTATAATAGGAATAATCAAATTTATTCTAAAATACTAATTCTGAAATTGAAAATACTATTCTGCAAGTGTTTTTAAATATTTTATATTTATTCTGATCTATAATAATTTAGACATTATGATTTCGTGTATATGAATACATAATACTAATTTTAGGAACATAATATTTATTGCAATCATGTGTTATATGTGGTATTTATTTTTATATTTTCTATCATAAGTAGATAAATATAAATATATATATTTCAGACAGTTTGAAATATATTTATTTATGTACCTTGATATAAAATGAGTTTTGTACGGAATTAATTCATTTAAAATAAAAAATTTAAAAATTAAGTCATGTTTCAAAAATATGTCCAAACTAGTGCATCTGGAAACAACGTGGCAAAGTCATCGTTGTGAATGGTGGTAATTGCCACGATGTTATTTTTTAAAAAATTATAGGCCGGCATTGTGAATGCCGGCTATTGAAAATATTATAGGGATCTCATTACGCCTCTCGCTCCTCCGTGGAGCTCGCTAGAGCTCAACTGAGCTCCACGATAGGAGCTCTCTGGAGCTTCGTCGTGGAGCTCGACAGAGCTCCTCGAGCTCTAGTGAGCTCCACTTCGAGCTCGCTGGAGCTCAACGAAGCTCCACGAAGGAGCTCACTGGAGCACCATCGTGGAGATTGACGGAGCTCCACGTCGAGTTCCAGCAAGCTCAAAGTGGAGCTCGAGGAGCTCTAGGGATCTCCTTCATGGAGCTCAACATAGAGCTCCACCAAGGAGCTCTCTGGAGCTCCGTCGAGCTCCACGACGAAGCTCCTGTGAGCTCTTTCGTGGAGCTCCAGCGAGTTTGAAGTGGAGCTCTACGGAGCTCCTCAAGCTCCAGCGAGCTCAAAGTGGAGCTCGCTGGATCTTGATGTGGAGCTCGAGGAGTTCCTCATCGATCTCGAAGGAGCTTCGTACAAAACTCATATAAAATTTTAATACTCCTAAAATTTTATTTTTATGTTTTGTTTTTACGTAAAATTTTTAATATTGTCGGCACTCAACATGAAGTTCACTTGCAATGGTAGTTAGGTGTTTGGGCCGGTCATCTTCATTTCTCAAAACTCATTAAATGTTATGACCTATGAGATGATGACGATGACCCACCATAGCAGTATGATCATAAATTAAATGCCCTTGTTCTACGATGGGTCACCACCAGTACGGGCGGCCACTCTGTCACGGTCGCATCGACTTTAATTTAATGTTTAAACAAGTGCAAAACCCTTCCCTTGCGTGCATAAATAGCCTTGCCTTGGGTGCTCTTCCACTTATCTTCTACAGCAGGCACCATGGCCAATCTCTGTTTTGTGGCGTTGCTCATGGCATTCATCCTGGTTTCGTCGCCAATGAACACCCATGCCTCAATTTCTTGTGATAAAATACTGAATGATCTGACACCGTGCATCAGCTTCGTGAGTAGCCGAGCTACCCTTTCAAAAGAATGTTGTTCAGGTGTTATGAATGTGAAAAATGTAGCTGATACCACATCAGCGCGCCAAAGCATATGCATGTGCATAAAAAAAGTTGCTCAAGGTATAGTGGGCATAGACCCGCAAAAAGCCCTAGCTCTACCAGACCTTTGCCATGTGGATATTCCTCGTATCGGCCTGGATACAAAGTGCGAAAGGTAAATTAGTTGCTCTTCCTCCAGTCGTTACGCACTGATCAGTATTGGTTCTGCACGTTGTATATATGATCTTGTTGTTTCATTTATTCCACCAGCATACAATGAGGTTGATGAGGGCTCCATCGCCGTCCCTGCGGGAAAGCTTACCTGAATGAAGATGAATTGCCAGCGAGTTATATGTCGATGATGCAGTTATCTTTCTTCCTGTAATTTTCTGTTTTCGCAAGGAGTTGATCTACTTGTTATGGAGTCTATGCTGTAACTTTATCAATATAAAAATAAGCACCCTCACTACACCTCTTCTGCTTCTCGAGCTCACTTTTTCTTTCTCGTGGCATCCATGGATCCATTCATGAAATGTAAGTTAAAAGGCGATGTTTTGTTAACAAATCTTTGCGCTTGCATCTCTCCAATGGGACTGAGTATTTGTCTAATCCATCTTCATGGGTTTCGTACTCTGGTTTCTCCCACAGACATGGTGGTCACGGACGAAATTAAAATTCTATATATGTATATCATAATGACTATCAAAAAAAGTATGCATCCAATGTTGTGCTAAAAATGGTGTTATATGTGTATATCTTTCTTCATGGGCTATTTTAATAATTTAATATTTTTTTATTAAAAATATAATTAAATTTTGATATCATCCCAAGATCAATAATTTAATAATTAAATTTTATTAAAAAGTGAATAATTTAAATATAATTAAAATTATAATTAATTTTTTTATTAAAATTACATGGAATAGTAAATTGATGTTAATATGTAAGTGGGATGGGACATATAATCAAATTTTACTCTATATTAATAAAAAAAATTATTAATTTTTAGTTAAATTATTTATTAAAAATAAATAGAAACTTATAATCAAATTAAAAAAATATTTTAATATATTTACATTCAAATTTACATTTTTTATTTATAAAATAAGTAATAATATTTAATTTTAAAATTAATCTGGATTTCGATGCACGAAATCATGCTTTCGTTCAACGAAAACATGATTTCGTGAATCATGTTTATCTAGTTAAACTAGTTAAAATTCAGCAAAAATTGAATTTTAGCTATCCAGATTTCGTGGTTGTATAGTTAAAATATAAAATTTTAAATTCATCTCATTTTTTAAATATAAATTTTTTTAATATAAATATAGCGAAATATGGATAGCTAAACTATAAATTTTGTTTGTTTTTTAATGTCATCTCACATTTCTTAAATATAAATTTTTGTTTTTGATTCAGGTCAAAAACATTTATTTTATTTTTTGTTTTTATAATACTTATCTAGTTAAATTTAAGTATATATCAGCATTGTGTGTGTTGTGATGAAATTGTATTTTATATATTAGTTAAAAAATTATATTTTATAAGTTAGTTATAGTTTGTTGAGGTGGATATCTAAAATAGATAGTAATGTTGGAGTTAACTTAAAAAATTGAATAGCTAAAATATATAATATATTATTTTAATATTTTTTAAGTTGCTAAATTAGAGAGCATTGTTGGAGATGCTCTAAAACTCTTGCAACCCGACAAAGCACAAGTCACAAACAACACAAATCTAAATGGTAGACTACTACTCTTATTTTCATTCTTCCGACTGAATCAGTTGAAAGCTCCTATTGAATCAATGATTTTGTGGTATTATTAATCCAGAGTCTTCTTTCGGTGGCTCATACATGATGAATCCAACTTATAATGTTCTCACCCATGAGGACCTCCTTCAAATCTGGTAATAAAATGAACTATATTTACGATTCAGACATTGATTTTGTTGGTGGAGGACCTTGAGATTTCTTTGATAGTCTTATAAATGAGGAGTCTAATTTTTAATGTATTTTTCTTTGTCTCCTTTAATTTATGTATCAAAAATGAGTTAGTTTACAATAATTTATGTATCAGAAAATGGGAAAATCTTCCCTATTTTTTTGTTAAGTAGTTTAAGTTTATCAAATATGGATGATTATAGTGTTCTGGGGTGGGCTCTACTTTAAAAGGTTGAAGGGTTTACTACTGTAATATTACATTTTTTAGGAGTTAACGAGTTGAGTTAGTGTTTGAAAGGTTATGTTGATTAGAGAGTGTTATTTCTAGTTTTAGAGCTAATTTCGCTAGTTTGGTTTGAAGGGAGAAGGAAAAGTAGGAGCTAAGTTATTCCAACTTTTCTACTCATTGAGTCATGTCAATCTTTTCACATGTCAACAAAATAAAATAAAATAATTCTTGGGAAAGGAGGTCAAATAAGTCAAAGTGGAGGGCCAAGGATTTTCTCTCCTCCTATGTTTTTCAGATTGTGAAAGTATGAAAAAAAGGAGGCTATATTTCAGATTGTGAAATATGGAAAAAAGTGGAGGGATATTATTATCAAAGTGGAGGGCCAAGGATTTTCTCTCCTCCTATGTTTTTCAGATTGTGAAAGTATGGAAAAAAGGAGGCTATATTTCCTAAAAATGTGTGCTCTATAGTCATGCCATTTCAAAATCAATTAGCCTAAGTACATAGAGACATGTAATGTCATATCTATAACTTAGTCTAGCTCACGTATTTGTTTATTTTATGTTTGATATTATAGCAAAATCAAAATATATTATTATCTTGCATAGAAATAGATGATAGGTAAATTAATACTCACCTAATTAAATACTCTAACTTTATTTTTTAAATATTTTCTATTCATTGAGAAGTTTGAATAGAATATTACTATCTTCCTCACAAAAAAGAAAAAAAGAAAAGAGGGATATTATTATCAAAACAAGAAGATGTACCTTATATACCAGGGATTATTGATTATAGGAAATGATAAATTAAACAAAGTATTTATAAAAATATGCTACACAAATAAGGATATTACTATCAAAAAGAGAATATATACGTTATATATCTTTTATACATGGGAATATTGATTATGGAAAATGAGAAATTAAGCAAAGTATTTGTTAAATTAAACTACACAAATAAGGAAAATAAGATTTGGGGGTCCAGTAAATATTATATAAAATTTTTAAGTAGCTAGAATTAAATAAAATAATATAATTAAAAGGAAAATACATGGCCAATAAAAATTTACTTTTTTTAAAAACACTTTTTATTTTCTCTTTTTCTTAGACATGTTTGATAAAAAAAAACATCTTATTTTTTCTTTTCGTCAATGTCATGTCATTTTTCTTATAAATTAAAAAATTAGCTTTTACCTCAAATATGATTTAAATAATTTTTCGTTAAAAAAATAACAAAAAAGGAATAAAAACCTATAATGCACTAGAATGCATAATGAAAGGTTCTAGGATCGGATTAGGAGGAGAATAAAATATTTTTATATTAATGAATTGAATTTTCTCATATTTGACTTATATATATATATATATTATAATTAAATGATATTTTTTTTGTTTAAATATTTAATTTTCTAAGAATCGTACTAACCGTGAGAAATAATTTCTCATGTTTGATTTTCTTTAAGTAAATGTGTAATTTGAAATAAATTAATAACTATTTATTGATTTATGGATTATTATTATTATTATTCTTATATTTGTTGTTTTAAAATAAGGATAGAGACATCAAAATTAATAGTCATCCCAGATGACCACTTATTATCCTTCTCCATTTTAATTCAAACACAAAGTCATTATATTTAAAGTAAAAAATTATCCTTGGTTGGAATATATATATAAAATCATTTTTTTGTGAAAGATAAAATTAAAATAATGATATAATTATAATAAATATAATAATACTCATCATCATTTAGGCTATTATGATATGTTAGATAATAATAAAAATTGTGGTTGCCTTATTGTTTATTTTGTGGGACAATTACTTATGTGCACTTTAAATAATCAAAATTAATTATTTTCATTCAATTTCCTTCATAATATTTTGACTGCTTAGATGTTGCTATAAGTTGAAAGTTAATTCTTAGGCCTTCTTAATAAAGTAATATATTTGAAATAAGCTTAAAAAAATAACATAACATTATGAATCTAAGTACATTGGTGATTGACACATAGAAATTATGTTTTCCCATATGGGATAGGAACCACTCCCTAATTTATAATGTTAGAAATGTTAGCATAAAATAAATAACATAACATGATATTATATATGTTAATATTTATTTACACTTGTTGTAATGTGATTATACATCATTTTGAATTTACTACTCCTAGGGAATAATATATATATATATATAATTGGATTGTTTAAATTTATAAATATTCAGTATGTTATTCTAATAAGGGTAGATCTATGTAAACAAAGTCAACATAATTAGAATAGTAATGCTCATCCCTTCTATCTTAGATCTGACATGCTTATAAATATGTTATTAAATTGATTATTGAATTTTGTTTTAACAAAGAAAATAGAAGTTGCTAAACGAATAACATTGAAATGTTGATATGTTATTCCATTTGAAGTTTGATCACTATTGAAAATAATTTGTTCTTTAAAAATGGATCGTTCATGGATCTCAAAGGATAGAAGATCGAAGGAATATGAAGACGAAGTTGAATATTTTGTAGTATTTGTAATATAAAATTATGCAAATAAAACCTCCATTAAATGTCAATGCTTACAATATGGTAATATGATATTCCATACTCCTAAAAAAATTCGAAACCATTTGTTTTTCTTTGGAATTGATCACAGTTATCACACATGGTATTGGCATGGAGAGGCAGCTCCGAGTGGCCCACCAACCATAAGAGTAGAACATTATGATAGACTTCAATTTGATAATCAACGTAGTACAATAAAAATGGTTCAAGCTGCACATGATGATTGTCAAAATGATCCTGAATTACTTGTAAGATTACTACAAGATGTAGAAAAACCATTATATCTTGGATGAAGAAACTTTACAAGATTGTCTCCCTTGATCAAATTATACAACTTGAAAGCATGTTTTGGGTGGTCTGATAATAGCTTTTTTAGAGCTTTTACAAATACTTGGAGATATGTTGCCTTTAAACGATGAATTGCCTTTGTCCATGTATGAAGCAAAAAAGACATTAAATTCTTTGGGAATGAAATATGAGAAAATAAATGCATGCCCAAATGATTGTGTATTTTATCGGAAGGAGTTGAAAGATGCATCCTTATGTCATACCTGTAAAACTTTGAGGTGGAAGACAGATAACACAGGAACTAAAAGGATAAAAGGAGTTCTTGCGAAAATAATGTGGTATTTTTCTCCAATTCCAAGATTTAGAAGAATGTTTCAATCATCAAAAATTACAAAAGAGCTCATATGATATGTTGAAGAAAGCAATTTTGATGGGAAAATGTGTCATCCATCAGATTCACCATCATGGAAGCAAGTTGATCACAAATGGCCTGAGTTTTTCTTAGAAGCTAGAAACTTGAGACTTGCAATTTCTACAGATGGGAAAAATCCTCACAGTTCATTTAATAGCAAACATAGTTGTTGGCCGATTCTCATAATAATTTACAACCTTCCTCCATGGTTGTGCATGAAAAGAAAATTTATGATGTTATCTTTATTAATTTTAAGTCAACAACAATTTGGCAATGACATTGATATCTATTTAGCACCGCTAATAGAAGATCTAATAACATTGTGGGAGGTCGGAGTTCAAGTTTATGATGTACATCAATAAGAATTATTTACATTAAGAGTTGTTCTATTATAAACAATCAATGAATTTCCTGCATATGGAAACATGTCAGGCTGCACAGTTAAAGGATATTATGGTGGTCCAATATGTGGAGAAGAAATATATTCTTGTAGGTTAAAGCATGGAAAAAAGAACTTATATACTGGATATAGATGATTTCTTCCACGAAACCATCCATATAGAAAACAAAAGAAAGCTTTTGATGGAAAATAAGAGTTTCGCTCACCTCCACAAATATTGACCGGCGAGGAAATATTAAAAAAAATCAATGAAATTTGTAATTCTTGGGGGAAAAAAAAAATTAATATGGGTAAATCTAAAATCAACAATACAAATTGTTGGAAAAAGAAGTCCATATTCTTTGATCTCGAGTATTGGAAATATCTTCATGTTCGTCATAATTTGGATGTAATGTATATTGAGAAAAATATTTGTGAAAGTATTATTGGTACCTTACTCAACATTGCAGGTAAGACAAAGGATAGACTTAATTTTCGCTTAGATCTTGTAGAAATGGGCTTAAGGAGCGAATTGGCACCAAGGTTTGAATCGAAAAGAACATATCTCCCTCCTGCATGTTATACACATTCTACAATGGAAAAAAAGGTGTTTTGCAAAACACTTTCGCAATTGAAGGTTCCATATGGATATTGTTCTAACCTTCAAAACCTCGCGTCAATGGAAGACTTGAAACTTTATGGATTAAAATCTCATGACTATCATGCATTAATGCAAAATTTTTTGCCGGTTTTATTACGTTCTATCTTGCCCAAGCATGTGAGGAATGTCATTTGTAGATTTAGTTTCTTTTTCAATGCTCTCTGTAGTAAAGTCATTGATGTTCATTCATTAAATGAGTTACGAAATGAGATATTGGTGACATTATATTTGTTTGAAAAGTACTTCTCACCTTCATTCTTTGATATCATGGTGCATCTTACTATGCATCTTGTAAGAGAAGTAAGACTTTGTGGACCGGTTTACTTTAGGTGGATGTACCCATTTGAAAGGTTTATGAAAGTGTTAAAAGGCTATGTACGAAATTGTACTTGCACTGAAGGTTGTATTGCTAAATGCTATATTGTAGAAGAAGGAATTGACTTTTGTACAGAGTACTTATCAAATGTGGATGCAATTGGAATTCCTAGTAGTTCAAATATTGACAAAAAAGTCAGAGCACCAATATTTTGAGGTCATACCATGAAGGATGATTCTAATTTATGGTTACAAGAACATCATTACGTGTTAGAAAATACCTCAATTGTTCAACCTTATATTGAGTAAGTATCACTAACTTTTTGTTTCTTTATTTATTGTATATATAATATATTATTCTAATTATTTAATTATTATACATGACTTCATAGAGAGCACATGCAATGGCTAAAAGTGAAACATCCACATCAATCAAAAAGGCAAAAGTGATTATAGGATGAACATGCTCGTACTTTTACCTTTTCGTTATGACAAAAGGTACTACAATGGTTTCTTAAATTTTACATATCTTTTACATTAATGGTTAACATATAAATGATAACTGGAAATTATTTCTATAGGTTGAAGTTGTAATTGGAAATAATGAACCTGTATCTGAAACCCTTAAATGAATAGCTGATGGTCCAAGCCATTATGTGATGAAGTATAATGGTTATGTCATCAATGAGTAATAATATAATACCAAGGAGCGTGATTATTTACTAGCTACCCAAAATAGTGGAATTAGTATTATAGCAATGACCATGCAAATTGCTAGTGCTAAGGATAAAAATCCTATTTTCGGGGAACTTTGTTTCTATGGAGTTATTAATGAGATTTGAGACCTTGATTATACTATGTTCAGAATTATAGTCTTCAAGTGTGATTGGGTTGATAATAAGAATGGAATCAAAGTTGATGATCTTGGGTTTACCTTAGTTGACTTTAGCAGAGTGGCTCATAAGTCAGATCCGTTCATATTAGCCTCCCAAGCTAAGAAAGTTTTCTATGTACAAGATGAGCTTAATCCAAGATGTTCAATTGTTTTGTCAACTCCTCAACAAGACTTCACAGAAAGAGCAAACGATGATGATCCTATGAATATTTCTATTGAACACAATCCAGTCATATCTTCTTTGCCACAAGTTGAATTATTTGATGCAATGAATGACTCTGATCAAATTTGTATTCGAGATGATTGTCAGGAAATTTGAGTTGAGAACAAATCATATATGTAACCAAATTGTAGCTTTGTTATGGTATTGTGAATTGATATGCTACTATAGTTTTTTGTAGTGTAAATGTATGCTTGCTAGTTAATTTATTCGTCGTTTTTATTAGATGATTGTTGTGCTTTCAATTTTAATTAATGTCAGGTTGACATTATTCAAAATATTGATCGTATTATGTTTTATGCAAAGCAGCTAATCATGTAATGCCTTTAATTAGTTAATTTTTTATTCTTTAAATTTTTTTTAGATATTTTAGTACTTTTATTTAAACATTATAATTATTTTTATGATAGGTATGGATGCAGAACAACAAGATAAATCAACTACAAGAAATAGATGTAGAGGAATAACAAGAAAGACTATGATTATCAAGAATAGGAGCAAAGGAATAAAACTTGCTGTAAAGTATAATGTTGATGGTATTTATATTAGACAAGCTGATGTACATCTCACAAGTTATTTAGGCGTATTGGCACGTACCATGGTCCCAATTAGATATAGCACTTGGCACCATGTACCTAAGCAATTGAAGAATAAATTATGGGACTCCATTGAGGTAAACTAATATTTTTTTTCTATCTATAATGTTTTCTAATTCTATTTGCAAATTTTTTTAACAACTAAAAACTATGTTCATTTCTTCTAGGCTGCATTTACATTGGATTGTAAAAGTAGAAGGAATTGTATGAAATCAATGGACAGGTATTTTAGATCATTCAAGAACATGTTAACTACAAAGTATATCATTCCTTTCAAAGAACAATTAGAGCTTCTTAAAAAACCACCAGTTGAATACAATTTTTTTAAAGATGAAGATCGAACAATTTTTGTCAAAGAAAGATTATCTCAAATATTTCAGGTAAATTTCTAATTTTTTCTCATATACTCATATTTTCTTTACTTAATATAAAATAAAATTTGTAGGTGTTTAGAGAAGTTCAAAAAAAAAGAAAGAAAAAGCAAATTTATAATTATCTTAGTAGGAAGGGATATGCTGGTCTTGAGGAAGAGATGGTAAGTTAAATATGTTAATTTACATTTTTTTATGTTGAATTTGACTAGACTCATTATATTACATTTCAATATTTTAAAAGTTAGTAGCAACCGGCTTTACTAAAGTCATTGATAGAAGTGTATTATGGAAGAAAGTAATAGAGAAAAAAGATGACACTTATGATAAAGTAGTCATTCCGGTAGTGGAGAAGATTGTAAGTATAAGTTATGTAACATATATTTCATTTACGTTAATAACTTATTTATATTAACCAATATGACATTAAATTTTATAACATCATTGTGTATTAGGATAAGATGTTGCAACAGTCACAAGAAAGTAGTTTGAGTTTCAATGGAAATGACAAACTTACCGAAACATTGGGAACCCCTGAATATAGTGGTCAAGTACGAGCTAAAGGAACACATTATACACCACGACAATATTTTCATTCTAAGGCAGATCGTGCTTTACGGGAATTTATGAAAGAATCGCAAGAGCGAAAATCAAAGTTTGAGGTAAAAATTTATTCAAACTCTCTCAAATGGTACCCACCACACCTCAATCTGATGTTGGTAGCTCTAACAGGCTCCACAAACATATTGACCTTCCTGAAATTGTTGAGCGACTTAAACGTCGAGTAGATGACCACACTCCTCCAACGCTAAAAGCAAACAAGGTAAGTTGTAATTAATATTATGTTCTATAATAAAAATGTGTTAACACAAACTCATAATTTTCATATCAACTTACCTAGTTGATTAATTCCTATATTGAAGTAATATTATAATATATGTTTGTATAATAAATTATATCAATAAGTTCCTTAAGTTATGATAACTCAATTTTGTCTAACTAAATCTTTTCTACTTGGAAATTATCAACTTCAGATGATTGCATATAACTAAATAATATTGTTTCATTTTATAGGTTAGGTAATGTCAATTGGCCATAGAGACAAAAGAAAATGTAGTAGCAGCTGGAACAATGATACTTAAATGTGGTGCTAACTTCCTTGTTGCTGTGGATGTTTCTTATGATCCAAATGCATTATTTCCTGTACCTATTCCAAGCCAAATTACCACTATTGGAGATGCAATTGAGCATCAAATTTTATGGCCTGCCCAATTAGTTATTCTTACTACTCATCTCATCCTGGTATGTGTTTTTTTTTTAAAATAAAAAATTTCTTGTTAGTAATAAAAAAACTATTTTATTTAGGACAATTCTTATATATACAATGATATTTTATGTTTGATAGGATTCAAAGAAATTTAAGAAATAGAGGAATAAAGAGAGAACATTGAGTTTTAAGGATGAGAACCCTATTGATATCAAGAACCTTGCTACATTTGTTTGGCTGTTTTTAAAGGATAACAAGGTACATGCAGTAGAAATCATAGAGGATATTTTTGGAGAGTCTTTTAAGACCTTCCTCATGAAAGAAGATATGGATATCATAATTTCATCAACAGATGTGTTATCTAATTACCTTATGTTCTATATATGGTAAGATAAACATTTAATATGTTTTTCATATATTTTAACTATCTTATTTATTCTTTAATTTTTCATAATGAGAATTGTAATTAATTTCAATTACATTAAAATATTAAAACTTTTAAATATTGTGTGAAATTAAATTAGGCACTTGCATAAAAATATGGTTGAAGCTAAAGAGGCAGAGCAATTTATTTTTTTAAATCCGACCTTAGTTTCCAAAGCTTGAATGGGAGAAGCAAGAAAGAAAAATAGGTCAAGGATTATAACTAATCTTTTGATGAATACAAATAATGCTGATTTTGTTTTTATTTCATATAACCCAGGGTAAGTTATTAAACATAAGTAAGCTTATAAGTATGCATATTTAGCATAATAAAATTGATATGTAGTTACACTAATGGTAATTTTGTAGTTGTCATTGGGTTTTGGTAGTACTTGACATAAGGACTTTGATCGCCTATTACCTTTATTCCTTGCATCATCAACCTTCAAATGATCTTAAAAGATATTGTTAATATGTAAGTTTTTCCTTTAATATTGTAGAATGAAGCATAGTTGGTAACAAAAATTTATTCTCTTCATGCAGTTCTCTAAGAATTCATCCACTTAAAAAACATAAATCATCAAAAAGAAAGTCTAATTGGGTTGTATTAGGGGTAAATAACTCATATAAATTGAGTAATAAAATATTTAGTGTCTTCTTCTTAATTTTAAACTTAGTACAATATGACTTGTAAGTAACTCCATATATATATAATAATTTTTTTTTTCATTTAGTGCCCGAGACAACTAGGTAGTGTTGAATATGGATACTATGTGATGAAATATATGAAAGATCATTCTCGAACAATGATGTCTTACAACAAAGGTATGTGTTGATTTGTTGGTTCTCAATATATCAATGTTTATTTTATTTTCCAATGTAATTGAAAAAACTATTACTTTACTTTTCAATAGTTTAATGGGATAAAATCATACTACAAAGATGAGTTGAATGAAGTACGATCTGAATGGGTGATGTTAGTGACTCAATTAATACTTTCCTCAGTTTGAAAAGCTTTGGGGACACCTTTTTGTATTGAAGTATGAACAAATTTTGGCATATACAACTATAACATTTGATGAGGTTCACACTTTATCTCTCTTTTGAACCAAACTATGACTGAAGTTAAATTATTTGACGTAATCATTTGAATATATTTTAGTATTTTCCTTCCACATTCATGATATTTCTCTAATTTCTAATAGTTGAATTATATTAGGATATTGTATGCATGATTCATATGTGTCTAAAGGGAAACTTTTTTTTTTGTGAAGTTATAAGATCTTTTAACTTTGGAATGGTCCATGAACTATTGTGATAATAAAGGTATTTTTTATAATGATATCAAGTTCATTACTTCTTTCTTTCTATTAAATATTTTAAAATGGAATATGCAATTGGAACTTTATTGTTATCATATTATCTTGTGTTTTTGTTGTCAACTATAGATTTTTTTTGTTGATTGGCTATGGAAAACATGGAGATTTTGACTTTTGGCTTCAATACTTTACCACAACATTGTAAGTTACATTGTCACCCTTATAAAACACAATTAATTTTTCAAGGCACAATTTTTTTTATTACATAGCCTTTTATTTTATTAATGAATCTAAACCTATAATTTGATGGATTACTATATATGTGTAATCAGTAGAACTTGAAATTACATTACATAGCATCTAATCAAGTTTTTTAAAAGTATTGGGAAGATGGCTTGTAATTTAACTTTTTATTTTATTAAATTTAATTAGTTTTTGTAGTGTTTCTTCAAGTAGTTTGTGAGATCTTTCAACTCACTACACACATATATGTTTTTAATGAATTATTATTGTTTTGTATTTTAATATAATTGATCAACTTTTATGCCATAATAGATAAATCTATTGCTTTTTATTTTACCCATTACTACTAACTTTGTTTTTGTTGTTAATTTTTTTTAATCATATATGTCAATTGTTATATAAATTATTTTCATGATCCTTCAATTTTATTTTCCAATGCTCTAAAATATTTTTTTCTACCAGTGTAATTGATTATAGTTCGTCTTTTTGTATGTAGGTTACCTTTTTTGGAAATTAACTTTCAACTTAGCCAAGCTAGCATGAATCAGTTTCTTGGAGATAAGACACAATTGGGTTGCATATATAAGAAAATTTGAATTGAATTAAAGAAATGAATGTTGAAATTTAGATATTTTTTTTTGTTTATGAAATGTAAGATGTACAAGTTCCCCATTGTAATTAAAAACTAAAATCTTGGTATGGATTGGAACGTAAGTTTTTCTTATGAGCGTGCAGTATTACAATAATAGGTGAAAATTTATTTACAATAATTATTAAATTGAAATTTAATTAAATCATTATTTTCCTTGATACTTTGACTAAGTGTCATTGTATTCAAATAATTTAAGATTGATACAACAAATAATGACATTTCTCTGAGTTTCAAGGTATATTGGTATAATAAACAATGACAGTTTTTTTAGCATTAAGGTTTTTTTCAATGACACTTCTAAAAAATGACATTATAGGCAAATACTTATTATGACAAGCCAGTGGATGACACTTTCGATAAACCACGTGAAATATCATTAATGATGCTTTTTAATCATCATTGAATATGTTTTTTGTTGTAGTGATACCAAACTTTTATTACGACTTTGCTATAATACCTAATTTTATGATTAGGTATGTTACAAGAATTAGTTAGGCGAGGGTCTCTCATTCAATATTATTCTAGAAATATGTGAGTCATACAAGTAATAAAGTAAACTTTTAGTCCATGTATCAATCTCACACAAATTACACATATAATATTTAATCAGTCAATTATAATTAATAATTAACTACTCTAGTAAATATGATAAATAAAATTCAAATCATAAATCCTAGATTCTAAGGATGATTAATATTTTTACTTGTGGTGAATTCATAAATAATTTTTGTATGATTATTCTCGGTCATAACATAAAGGTTGACTAATTGTAGAATGGCTTATTATCCTTCTAGCATACAATATGATTATTATTACCAAAATTGATTTTATTAGTTTGGTTGATTAACTTTATTTGATATAACTACCCTAAAAAATTGATAGTTCTGTTTCTAGTAGTTTTAATAATATTATTTTATGTTATTTCATAGAGATTTGTATTATATGTATTGTATTTATCTTGTATTCGTTGTAATTTTATCTTTAGTTTTTTTTTCTTCTTTTTCAGCCAACATTCTTATATGAGAAAACTTCTAGAATTGAGCTAATACCTTGAGAACTAGGGAATGGAAATGATCATATTTGGGTCAAATTATCAATATGATGGAGCATTTTCATGCACCTAGGATACTTTTTTTTGTGCCTAATGATGTCATTGAATACCCTTCTTTTCATACATATGCTCGATATATAGAATTTGAACATGAGAGGCATGAAGAAAGGCCTTGCCAGAATGGGTTCACTAATAATTCATCTTTGAAACTCAATGAATTCTTTACTATATCGCTTGAGAAGATTAAATAAATTAATGATATCAAAGAATCTAAATAAAGAATGCTTGATTGATCATGTCTGAAAACTAATTCATCATTTGAAAACTTCATTACCATGATGTTAATTGAAACTAGAGAAGCGAATGGAAAAGAAGAAGAGTGGTTACGAAAACTTTACATGAGGGGGGGAAATACTAACTTGAGCATAAATGAGGAAAATATAACTTTGTAAGTTCCATTGTAGATTATTGACATAAGAATGATTGAAAAAGAAAATGTTGCCTTGAAAGTTCTTTTGGAGAGTATGAACTTAAGTGTTATTGAAGAGAAAATGCTATCTTAGAAGTTTCAATGATGAGTATGGATATAAAGGCTAGTGAGGAGGTATGTGCTACCTCAAAAGTTCTAGTGGTGATTATGGCTATATTAGTTGAAGGTGATGAAATCTTCGAAGAATAAAAAGCCATGACATTTCATGACATCATGTCCCAAACAAAGGAAGTGAAATAATAAACGGAAAAGCTAGTATGGATGACATAAATTAAGTGTGTAAAAGAAGAGAGTCGATGTTATGTAGCTATGGACATTAAACATAAAACTAGATATAAAATTTCACATTTTGAGACTCATCCAACACAAGAAACTAAGGAATTTTTTTGTGTGTTATATAACTATGTACCTGAACTTACACTCATTACTTAAAGTGATAGTGAAACTTCAATGTTGCAACTTTTCTTTTATCAAATATTGGTTGGCAAAGTATATATCATGACAACAACAAAAATTTCTTTTTCAAACCCTAATCTATCTTCCTCTCGATTCCATCCAAAACTCTAATCAGAAATCACAAGATTTCAATGCCACGAAAATGCAACCATGAAGAAGAGATCTTGTTATAAGCCAAAAGGGAAAATCATTGTGGGAGAAATGTATATTTATGGTGCTATTAAGCAGTAGACATCTAGCATAATAGAAGAGTTACTGAAATCTATGACTACATTGTTGACTTTTTGCGTAGAGAGTGGCATAAATTTGATAGGGTATATTGTTCTTGCTAAAAAGACCTTTACTAGAGAGTAGGATTTCAGTTAATATATTCTACCTCTCTAGCAAATCCTAGAAAAGAAAGTTTTTGTTTGTATTTTACGTGTATAGAGAGAGGAGAAATGCCTCATTCATAAGAAAATTTAATGTCAATTTGAAGGAGAGAAAAGAAAAGATATTACATGCATAAATGTCGGTACATTTTTATAAAATATTTCTTTTCTCGTTGCCCATTTTCTTCCTTTTTGGTTTGTGTTTTGTACCAAGCTTTTTATACATTGTTTGCCAAACAAAGATGCTCTAATAATATGTTGTTGAACTCCATTTTGCAGAAACAAAAATGTGTTGTTGAACTTACGGTACATTCCACTGAAATTGTGTATCTCACTATATTATTCCATAATGTTGAGCAGTGTTGGGTAACCATTGTTATCATTGCGTGCTTCATATTAGAAATTAGGTGGTTTGACGTATTGGCTGGCTAGATGCAACTTAGGTGCATTGGGTGGGGTTAGATTTTTTTTTATATCAATTCAAAATTTTAAAGTTTAATAAATAACTTATTTAATTTTGATATTTATTAGTATATTATAAATTTTATAAAACTATCACTATACTGTAAGTTATTATGAATAGAGTTTAGTTTCTAAACTTTATTAATAAAAAAAATAACAAATTTGTCTAAATATAAAAAACTAAGTATTAACACTAATAGATCAAGTACATGTCTCACACATCAATTTTAAATTATTATTTACTAACTTGTTACTTTTTTACTCAATTTTAAATTATTAGTAAATTATTATTTACTAATAGTTCAAATAATAATATATTAGTGTTTATTGGTAAGTAAATAAACTAATTATAAAATAGAAACTTAAGTTAACTTTTAAATAAATATATAATTAAATATATAAGTCTACTACAAATTATTAATAAATCTTAGAGAGTGTGCAAGTTCTAAGTGTGTGCGTGTGTGTGTGTGTGTGTCATTCCTTATATTTTCAAAATAAAAATATACATATTTATATGTATGATATATTTAGTACATAAGATAATTTTTTGTAAAAAAATTAATTAAAAGAGCTAAAAAATGCATATCTATTTTAATTTGTGTGCATATCACATGTTTGAATGCTCTAGCTCTCAAGGAACTAGTATACTTTGGAGACAACATGAGAAGTGTACTAAACATACATATCACAAATAATAATTTTTATCACTCTTCAAGATAAAGGAAATATTTAAAATTTAAAATTTGATCAAGAACTTTATCATAAATAACTTATTAGGATGGTTATTACATTAGATATTCAAGACCTCAATTTTACAAGTATCTCTAATCATTGATTTGTGGAGTTGATTATTACTTACTTTTTATATTATATTGTCTTTTTCTTTGTATTTTTATTTTTATCTATTTTATAGCCACCACCATGAACTTGAGTAGAACTTTTGGGACTGAGTTAAAACCTCTGGACCCATAAATGATAAAATAGAAGAGATGAACTTTTGCAACCTACTATTTCAAATGGAAGAGATGAATTCTCTACAAAATAGTATGTATTATTTTAGACTTTAATTATTTCATTTCAGATTATCATTTTGATCTTCAAAGCCTGATGATATATTGTATGAGAGTCAAGAACAACGACCACAACATAAATATTTATATTAGATAGAAAAACTATCATTCAAAGATAATATTTTGGTAATATTGATAGAGGCAAAAAAGAGTAATGACATAGAAGAAAATTGAATAAGACATATAGAAGTAAAACTAGAAGATGTAATGATTTTGAAAGTTATTTCACCCGTACCTGTAACAATTTATATGGAAGATGTGAAAGAAATGAGATAAAAATGAGGATGAACAAATAATCACAAGGTTGAATTTGGAGTGCAAAAAGAGTGGTGAAACCTAAATTGGTTATGATTATCATCAGAAGATTGATGAGGATCAGAGGCATGACAAAAGCTGGATGAGCCACAAAATTTATTATGTTATCATCTAAATAAAGATAGAAAGTTTAAAAAAATAGCATGGACATGGTTACATGGTGCCAGAACTCACTTGCCAATCGGTGAGATCATCAGGAAGAGCTATGTCTACGGCTTCGGGATATTGGTGTTGGTATAAAAAAATTAGCTGCAAACTATAACCGAGGAGAAAATATTTCTGAAAATAGACTCTTTATTTCTTTAATTCTTGCCATTTTACAATCAATACAATAATTTATTTAAAGGCAATAATTTGTCCTTATAAAACTGAAAATTAAATATCATTATCACCTATTAGAGTAACTATTAACTCTTGACATTTCATCTTCCATATTTAAAATAGGACATTTACAGTTTAAAAAAGCTCCCCATTATAACGAATATTTAATGTTTATTTAACAAAACTCCCCCATAAACTTAAATATTTTGCCATCTTTCATGCCGAGTAATCTTTTGCAGTTGTCGAGTAGTACCGTATGTAGCGGTTTGGTGAAGATATCTGTGACTTGGTCCCGACTTGCACGTATACTAATTTTATATTTCCTTCATTCACTGATCTCGAATGAAGTCAAAATGAACGTCAATATATTTGCTTCTCTCATGATTCACCGGGTTCTTGCTCAACCAATTGATGATTTGTTGTCAACTCGTATCTCAGTTGCACCGAGTTGTTGTTGCTCCATTTTGCCCAGCAAATTTCTGAGCCATATCGCATGACGTAGACACAAAGATGCTGCCGCATATTCAGATTCACATGTCGAGAGTGTCACGATTGGTTGCTTCTTTGAAAGCCAAGTAAACACCGTGTCCCCATAAAAAAACACATAACCCAATGTGCTTTTCCGATCGTCCAAGTCTCTGCATCAATCACTGTCGGAGTACCCGACCAACTAGTAATCTGCCGTATTTGTATAAAATAACCTGAGTGACATTATTTCTTTGATGTATCGAAGGATTCACTTTAAAGCCTTCCAATGTGAATAGACTGGCTCCCCATGAACCGACTTACAATGCCGACACTTAATGCAAGGTCCGGCCTTGTGCATGTGAGTTAGCGAATGCTTCTCACTAAACTCTAGTATTTGCTTGCATCGACTCATTCTCCTCCATCAAATTTAGAGAGTTTTGCACCTGGTTCCATTGGTGTTGAAATAGGATTGCAAGACACCATCCTGTACTTCTTCAAAATCTTTTTTATATATGCCTCCTGGGATACAAAAATACCCATCTTTTCTTGCCTTACCTCTAGACCAATGAAAAACTTCATCAAGCCCAAATATGTCATCTCGAATTCCCGTGTCATTGTGCTCTTAAACTTTTGTATCATTTCATTATTATTCCCCATAAAAATGAGATCATCAACATAAATAGCAACAAATAACATATTACCTCCACTCTTCTTCACATAAAGGGCATGTTCATAAGGACATTGTTCGAACTCGTTCTCTTTGAAGTATGTATCAATATGAGTATTTCATGCTTTCGATGCTTGCTTCAACCCATAAAGTGCCTTCTTCAATTTCAATACATTCTTTTCTTCTTCAATTTTCATGTACCAGGGTGGTTGTTTAATATAAACTTCTTATTCAAGCACACCATTCAGGAATGCTGAATTGACATCCATTTGTAATATCAGCCAAATGAATTGAGCCGCTTGTGAAATGAGCAATCTGATTGTCTCCATTATTGCAATGGAAGCAAACACCTCGTCCTAGTCGATTCCCTCCTTTTGCTTGTATCCCTTTGCTACAAATCTCACCTTATATCGTTCTATCTCTCATTGAGTATTCATCTTTCTCTTAAATACCCACTTAACATCAATGGGGTGAGTTCCTTTTGGCAATTCTGCTAACTCCCATGTGTTGTGTGCGATTTTTTGCTTTAATCTTTTCATCCATGGTAGTTTGCCACTTCTTGTCTTGCACCCCCTGTTCAAAGCTTAAATTTTCATAATCTACCAAAAGACATACAATGTGTACCTCATTTATTGAATTATACAAATCTTATAAGCTTCGCATCTTGGGTTGTCGCGGTACATCTTCTTCATTAATGGTTTCATAATTTTCGGTATAGTTGTTGGCATATCAATTGATGATTCTCCAACATCAATGATATCCTCTATTGCTTTATTCCAATCACATTCATTTGCTTCAAGAACTCGTACATCACGACTCACTAGAATCTTCTTGCTTATCGGGTCGAATAGCTTGTATCATTTTGTTTTCTCATCATACCCAATAAAAATATCTTTTTCTTTTGTCTTCAATCTTCGTTCTTCGTTGATCCGGCACGTGTGCGTAGGCCAAACTGCCGAATACTTTGAGATGGGAGACTATTAGTTTTTGTCCACTCCATGTCTTTTGTGGTGTTTGATCATACAACTTTGCATGTGGACATTGATTTTGAACATAGACAACGCATTGCACGGCTTCTGCCCAAAATTCATTCGGCATTTTCTTGCTTTTGAGCATTGAACGAACCATGTCAAGAATGGTTCGGTTCTTCCTCTCAGCTACACCATTTTGTGGTAGAGAGTATGATGTGTTTAAAAATCATCTTATGCCTTGCTCCTCACAATACTTCATGAAAATCATCGAAGTGTATTCGCCGCCTATATCGGTTCGTACATATTTAATATATCTACCGGTTGCCTTTTCCATCATCACTTTGAATTTTTTGAACACCTCAAATGCCTTGGATTTTTATTTCAGAAAATAAACCCAAGTTTTTCGTGAGAAATCATCAATAAGTTAAATGAAATACCTTTTGCTGGTGAAAGATTCAGGGATGATCGGTCCACATATGTCGAAATGAATCAACTCGAGAGGTTGCTTAGCCCGATATACTACCTTCTTTTGAAATGACATTCTTGCATGCTTTCCGAGCACACATTCTTCACAAAATTTTCTCTCGTATTCAATGTCTGGTAGTCCGTGCACCATGTTCTTCTTTGCCAACTTGTTTAGGCCATCATGATGTAGGTGACCAAAACGGAGATGCCACAGTGACGCCTTGTCTTCCACATAGACTTGCAAACATATTTCTCGCACACTTCATCTCAAATTCAGCTTGTACATCCGATTTTCTTCCCATTTCAACTTGTGCGACTGAACACCCTTACTTGTCTTTCAATAGTAATATCTGGTCTTTCATAAAAACTGAATATCCTTTCTCCATGAGTTGCCCCATACTTAAAATGTTGCTCTTGAGGTCTGGTACGTAATACACATCTTGGATTGACCCAATGAAATCATCCTTTTATACATAATAAATCGTACCTTGTCCTTTTACCTCAACCTTTGAGCCATCTCCAAACGACACAGATACAACTTCAACCTTTCGCATTTCTTTGAAACAATGCTTGTACCCACACATATGGTTGCTTGCAGCTGTGTCAAGGTACCACACCGTGTCGTTGTCGGTGTTGACTTTGTTATATGCCATTAAGAGAAAGTATTCTTCCGCCTCGTCATTCATGGCTAGATTGGTTATCTCTTCCATCTTTTTTCCAACTCAACATTCTTTTGCAAAATACCTCACGTTTCCACAATTGTAACATTTATCATAATTACAATCCTTCGCAAAGGGACCATTTGCCACACTTGTAGCACTCAAAGTTGGAATAATTTGACGGACCGCCTCTTCCACGACCGCGTCCTCTTTCACGCCAATTTTGTTGGTTTGATTACTCCTTCTCCTCATAATATCATTCTTGACTACGGCTTTTCCCACTGCTAATATTTCCTCAACCACCACGGCCTCGCTATTTACCTCGAACGTTTTGAGAATTGAATACCTTTTCGTCATTGAACGATGCTTTGGTTTGAAGTGTCTGCTCAAGTGTCTCCTCATTTTTATTCTTCTTACCATATTAATGTGCCATTATGGAACCTACAAGCTCGTCGACTGTGAACGTTGCTAGATCCTTTGACTCTTCTATGGCACATACCACATTCTTGAAACTCTCAGTTAACGACCTCAGAATCTTTTCCAAGACTCGCGCAACGGATAATTTTTCTTCGTCTCGGTTGAGTTGATTCATCACGGTTTGAACACGCGTGATGTAATCGGACACACCTTCTGATTTCTTCATTTTCATGCTTTCAAACTTGTTGCAAAGAGTTTGAAGACAAACTTATTTAACTCGGTCGGCTCCTTTGTATGTAGTCTCCAAGATGCCTCACGCTTCTTTTGAAGTTTTTGCACTCGTAATCTTTTCAAAGCCCGACTCATTAACAGCTCGGAACATGATGTACAATATCATCTTATCTTTTGGTAGCATCTCTTTCAACGCCTTATTTTGAGCCGTCGTATATCCTTCGGTAAATTTAGGTTCTTTAAAACCTTTTTGAACCACCTCCCAACAATCCACAAAACCGAGAAGAACTTTTATTTGGATGCTCAAATTCTCGTAATTCACCTTCGTTAATCGGGGCAGTGGGACATTATTAATTATACTCTACATCCATCCGATACCAAATTATAAAAAAAATTGGATGCAAACTATAACCGAGGAGAAAATATTTCTGAAAATAGACTCTTTCTTTCTTTAATTTTTGTCATTTTTACAATCAATACAATGATTTATTTATAGGCAGTAGCTTGCCCTAATAAAACCGAAAATTAAAAATTATTATCACCCATTAAATTAACTATTGACTCTTGATATTTCCTTCCCTATTAAAAATAGATATTTAATGTTTAAAAAATATCCTCATTAAAAATGGACATTTAATATTTATTTTACAGTGGTAGGTAGTGACGGCGAGTAGACCCGTGGAGTACATGGAGTACGACGTGGTGGTGATGTCCAACATGGTGAGAGGAGCACTCGAGGATGGCTTCGTCGAGGAATGTGTTGACCGGAGGCTAGGGAGCGTTTACTCAGCCGGCGAGGCAATTCCCGTCATAAAACTAGGGTTGATATGTGCCTCCCAGGTTCCATCCAATCGCCCTGACATGGAGGAGGCGATAAACATTTTAGATATTGATTCAGGCGTCCACGGAAGAGCTGCAGGATTGAATCGCTCGTTACCCATCTCTCTATCTTGTTCTTGTTCTGGTTCTTGCCTCGCGAGGAAGATGACGGCTGATGCTGCTCCAGTAAGCAGGTTCACACGGTTCAATTACGACTTACAATCATGTGAACTCAGAGAGAGATATATATTGACAAAATTTATCTAACTGCTAACGCAAACAAAACAGCAGTTTTTTTTTTTTCTTTTATTTATGTATTTTTTTTCTCAACCAATGCGTATTTTTTTCTCCATATGTGCGCGTGTTTTTTATTTTAAATTTAATTTTTGGTATGATTTATAATTTGCAGCCACTATTTATGATCAATTGCCACACTAATAAATAATAATCAACGAATAGTTTTGTCGTTTTTTCTTAATTTTTAAATAATAAACAATCAAAAAAAAAAAAAAGGGACGGCGTATTCGGCATCCTCCAAACGGTGTTATTGTTTTTAATAAATTGTTAAAAAAATAAATGGGCAACTCTAATATTTTTCTAATAAGTAAAGAAAATTTAAGTTGGGGAAATAATAAAATTTTAAATATAAAAATAACATGAAATTTATCAAAATAATAACATTTTATTTAAATGAATAAATCATGAACTCAAAACAAATAGAAAAAAAAATGGTATGAGTATGCCCATAAAAGTGAGATTTGTGCCATGATGTTTCAAACTCAAATTATTCATTTATTTGAAATATATATATATATTATTTTTTTATAATTAAAAAAAGTATATCATACTTATAAAAAATTAAAATTTCGTGTACTAATATATACAAACAAAAAACCCCTCACACTGCCATCGAATCATAAGCAATAAATCAAATGCAAAGTGAACACACCACATTTGAATATAAACATATATATATATATATATGTGTGTGTGTGTGTGTATTTATATATGTCTATATAAAAAAACATTCAGACATATATGCTTATATCTTTATATATATATATATATAAAGACACACACACACACATGAAGATATATATGCATATATATATATATATATGTATGTATGTATGTATGTATATTTTTATATAATTATATATTTTTATATATGTCTATATTTAAAAAAACACTCACACATAAATGCTTATATCTTCATATAGATATATATATATATATAGTGTGTGTGTGTGTGTGTGTGTGTACATATATTTTTATATAATTATATATACTTATATATGTCTATATAAAAAAGTCCAAAAATATGTTTCAACTTAAATCATGTAAAATGCCTATGGGGTATCCTTCAACCATGCAAAGTCTTGTTTCCTTCAAGCATGCAAAGTCTCGTCTCCTTCAACCATTCAAACTCTCATCTCCTTCAATCATGCGAACAATCGTCCTCTTCAATTATAAAAGAAGACCCACGCATCATCCTTCTTGCCACCCTTTATTCATATCTGATAATTCTACGATGGCGTGCTTCTACGAATCGTCCTTGTCTATTGTTTTTCTCGCGGGCTTCATATCTTCATTTGCTGGCCTGTTTGCCCAAGACGAAGGCCAAATTCTAGCCGCCTGCAAGTTGCTCACTGATTCAACGAATGCTTCTGATGCGTGGAAAAACGAGCAAGGCTACTTGTCCAATCCAAGCCAAACTTTAACCTTCTCTGATTCCCCCGTTTCTGCTCAATATCCGCCATTTTCCTGTGCGAGGGTCTCTCGCCAGTCTCTCTCGTATTCCTTTCCCTCACTGAGCCAATCACAATGTGTTGTTCGACTCCATTTTTCTTCGAAATGGATAGGCGAAAGTGGCATTCAAGATTTTCGCTTCTCAGTCGCGATCCAGGACAAGATCGTCCTTAATGATTTCTCTTCTCTCAGTCGGACCGACGTGATAACGAAAGAATACTACATTAATGAGTTGGGTACGAAGAATTTGACCGTGGGTTTCACACCTCTTGGCACGGAATCCCGCGCGTTCGTCAGCGCCATTGAGATATGGCCTCTGGAAAGTCGTGTTTTTGAACGGGACAATGGTATGGTGTCCAGCTTTGGTAATTTCGAAAATTTACTGGACATGTCGGGTTCTTTCATTTTGGAAGTTATATCCCGGGTCGATACCGGCGGCAACTTGCTCGGAACTGTGTCGAAGGACACGTTTGGGAGGTTTTGGAGCGGTGATGCGCAGTATGTTACGAAATCAAACGACACCATTACTCTGGACGCCTCCCTCTCCAAGTTCTCCTTCTCCGAGTCGTTCAACTTTGCTCCGACCTCCGTTTACGCCTCGGCCCTCCAATCGTCCCAGAGCCTTAACGTGTCCTTCCACTACGACATTTCGAAGGCCTATCTCTTCTTCAGGTTACATTTTGCGGAGCTTAGTGAGAATGTCACGAGGATTAACCAACGCGTTTTCAAGATCTTGATCAATGATTTCGTCGCCATTAAAGACGCAGATGTTATTGCTTGGGTCGAGCGACCTTATGTTCCATATTATGTGGATTATTGTCTGAATTCGAACGTAACTGATGCCACCTTAAGTCTAATCCCGGTATCCAATCCAAATATACGACGACCAGGAGTGCTGATAAATGGCGTTGAAGTTTTTCAGTTAATTGGTGGGTTGGGAGACCTTGCTTGATGTTTATTCTATAATTTTTATTTTATTAAGTCACATAATTAATAATATCCAAAAGTATCTATAATTCTGATTTTGGGGCAATCTATTATCTATGACCATTCACTACAACAAAACTTAAAATTTGACGTTTTGTTAATTGATGTTTTCATAAAATATCATTATTCTATTTGTAATTAGACATGTCATGATATTTTTCTAAACATCATTATTTGGAACATGTTTTATGTTTTTATGGCACTTAATAGAAGTGTCATTATTAAGGTTATTAGGTTTGGAAATTTCTTGACTCCTTAAAAAATGCCAAGGAATAAGGGGATAAAAATTAAAAATCTTATCACTTTTATAAGTGCCATAGATATGAAAATATTGATTTTGAATTTATTAATTTGTAACTAATTAGTTTTGTATTTTTTATTTGTAAAATAAGTAATAATATTTTAAAATTTACTATAAATTAATAAAATAAAATTATCAATTTTTAGTTGAAATTATTTATCAAAAATAAAAAGTAACATATGATCAAATTAAAAAAATTTAAATATTTTTACATTCAAATTTGAATTTTATTTATAAAATAAGTAATAATATTTAATTTTAAAATTAATCTGTTAATATTTAATTTAAAACTTATGTCAATTACTTTCATATTCTTTTGACTGCTTGGATGTTGTTCTAAGTTGAACGTTGATTCTTAGGCATTCTTAATAATAATATATTTGAAATAAACTTACGGTAGAATAAGTTTTAAGTTAATCTTGTAAATGATTCGCAAAAAGTTAATATTCTAAAATTAATGCAAGATGTCATCAATTTAAAAAAATGAATCTAAGTACATTGGTGGTTACACATAGAAATTATGTATTCCTATATGGGATAGGAACCACTCCTAATTTATGATGTTAGAAATGTTAGCATAAAACAAATACTATAACTTGATATTATATATGTTAATATTTATATAACTGTAATGTGATTATACATCTTTTGAATTTACTACTACTAGGCAATAATATAAATAAATAAATAAATAAATATATATATATATATATATATATATATATATTGGATTGTTTAATTTATAAATATTCAGTATGTTATTCTATAAGGGTAGATCTATGTAAACAAATCAACATGATTAGAATAGTAATGCTCATCCCTTTCTATCTTATATCTGACATGCTTATAAATATTTTATTAAATTGATTATTGAATTTTCTTTTAAGAGATAAAATAGAGGTTGCTAAACGAATAACATTGGAATGTTGATATGTTCTTCCATTTGAAGTTTGATCACTATTGGAAATAATTTATTCTATAAAAATGGATCGTTCATGGATCTCAAAGGATAGAAGATCGAAGGAATATGAAGATGGAGTTGAATGTTTTGTTGCATTTGCAATACAAAATTCTAAATAAAACCTCCATTAAATGTCATGCTTACAATGTGGTAATATGATATTCCATACTCCTCAAAAGATTCGAGACCATTTGTTTTTATTTGGAATTGATCAAAGTTACCATACATGGTATTGGCATGGAGAGGCAGCTCCAAGTGGCCCACCTACCATAAGAGCAGAACATTATGATAGACTTCAATTTGATGATCAACGTAGTACAATAGAAATGGTTCAAGCTGCACATGATGATTGTCAAAATGATCCTGAATTGTTTGCAAGATTACTACAAGATGAAAAAAACATTATATCCTGGTTGCAGAAACTTTACAAGATTGTCTGCCTTGATCAAATTATACAACTTGAAAGTATGTTTTGGGTGGTCTGATAATAGCTTTTCAGAGCTTTTATAAATACTTGGAGATATGTTTCCTTTAAACAATGAATTGCCTTTGTCCATGTATGAAGTGACAAAATATTAAATTCTTTAGGAATGGAATATGAGAAAATACATGCATGCCCAAATGATTCTGTACTTTATCGAAAGGAGTTGAAAGTTTCATCCTTATGTCCTACATGTGGAACTTCGAGGTGGAAGACAGATAACACAGGAACTAAGAGGAGAAAAGAGTTCTACGAAAGTAATGTGGTATTTTCCTCCAATTCCAAGATTTAGAAGAATGTTTCAATCATCAAAAATTACAAAAGAGCTCATATGGCATGTTGAAGAAAGCAATTTTGATGGGAAAATGCTCATCCATCAGATTCACCATCATGGAAGCAAGTTGATCACAGATGGCCTGAGTTTTCTTAGAACCTAGAAACTTGAGACTTGCAATTTCGTAGATGGCATAAATCCTCACAGTTCATTTAATAGCAAACATAGTTGTTGGCCATTCTCATGAAATTTACAACCTTCCTCCATGGTTGTGCATGAAAAGAAAATTTATGATGTTATCTTTATTAATTTCAGTCCACGACAACTGGCAATGACATTGATGTCTATTTAGCACCGCTAATAGAAGATCTAATAACATTGTGGGAGGTCGGAGTTCAAGTTTACGATGCACATCAACAAGAATTCTTTACATTAAGAGCCGTTCTATTATGGACAATCAATGATTTTCCTGCATATGGAAACATGTCAGGCTGCACAGTTAAAGGATATTATGGTTGTCCAATATGTGGAGAAGAAACATATTCTTGTAGGTTAAAGCATGGAAAAAAAACTCCTATACTAGACATAGATGATTTCTTCCAAGAAACCATCCATATAGGAAACAAAAGAAAGCATTTGATGGAAAACAAGAGTTTCGGTCACCTCCACAAATATTGACTGGCGAGAAATATTAAAAAAATCAATGGAATTTGCAATTCTTGGGGAAAAAAAGGTTAATCTGGGAAAATCTGAAATCAACAATACAAATTGTTGGAAAAAGAAGTCCATATTCTTTGATCTTGAGTATTGGAAATATCTTCATGTTCATCATAATTTGGATGTAATGCATATTGAGAAAAATATTTGTGAAAGCATTATTGGTACCTTACTCAACATTGCAGGTAAGACAAAGGATAGCTTAATTCTCACTTAGATCTTGTAGAAATGGGCTTAAGGAGCGAATTGGCACCAAGGTTTGAATCAAGAGAACATATCTCCCTCCTGCATGTTATACACTTTCTACAATGGAAAAGAAGGTGTTATGCCAAACACTTTCGCAATTGAAGGTTCCATATGGATATTGTTCTAACCTTCGAAACCTCGTGTCAATGGAAGCCTTGAAACTTTATGAATTAAAATCTCATGACTATCATGCATTAATGCAACAATTTTTGCCATTTTGTTACGTTCTATCTTGCCCAAGCATGTGAGGAATGCCATTTGTAGATTGAGTTTCTTTTTCAATGCTCTTGTAGTAAAGTCGTTGATGTTCCTTCATTAGATGAGTTACAAAATGAGATAGTGGTGACATTATGCTTGTTTGAAAAGTACTTCCATTCTTCGTTAGATTGAGTCATCTTGTAAGAGAAGTGAGACTTTTGGACCGGTTTACTTTAGGTGGATGTACCCATTTGAAAGGTTTATGAAAGTGTTAAAAGGCTATGTACGAAATCATACTCGACCTGAAGGTTGTATTGCTGAATGCTATATTGCAGAAGAAGGAATCAGTTTTGTACAGAGTACTTATCAAATGTGGATGCAATTGAATTCCTAGTAGTTCAAACATTGACCAAAAAGTCGGGCACCAATATTTGGAGGTCATACTATGAAGGCCATTCCAATTTATGGTTACAAGCACATCATTATGTGTTGGAAAATACCTCAATTGTCCAACCTTATATTGAGTAAGCACCACTAACTTTTTGTTTCTTTATTTGTTGTACATATAATATATTACTCTAATTATTTAATTATTATACATGACTTAATAGAGAGCACATGCAATGACTAAAAGTGAAACATCCACGTCAATCAAAAAGGCAAAAGTGGTTACAGGATGAGCATGCTCGTACTTTTACCTTTTGGTTACGACAAAAGGTACTACAATGGTTTCTTAAATTTTCTATATCTTTTACATTAATGGTTAACATATAAATGATAACTGGAACTTATTTCTATAGGTTGAAGTTGCAATTGGAAATAATGAACCTGTATCTGAAACCCTTAAATGGATAGCTGATGGTCCAAGCCATTATGTGATGAAGTATAATGGTTATGTCATCAATGGGTGTCAATATAATACCAAGGAGCGTGATGATTTACTAGCTACCCAAAATAGTGGAGTTAGTATTGTAGCAACACCATGCAAATTGCTAGTGCTAAGGATAAAAATCCTATTTTCGGGGAACTTTGTTTCTATGGAGTTATTACTGAGATTTGGGACCTTGATTATACTATGTTCAGAATAGTCTTCAAGTGTGATTGGGTTGATAATAAGAATAATCAAAGTTGATGATCTTGGGTTTACCTTAGTTGACTTTAGCAGAGTGGCTCATAAGTCAGATCCGTTCATATTAGCCTCCCAAGCTAAGAAAGTCTTCTATGTACAAGATGAGCTTAATCCAAGATGGTCAATTATTTTGTCAACTCCTCAACAAGACTTCACAGAAAGAGCAAACATGATGATCCTATGGACATTTCTATTGACACAATCCAGTCATATCTTCTTTCCACAAGTTGAATTATTTGATGCAATGGATGACTTGATCAAATTTGTATTCGAGATGATTGTGAGGGAATTTGGGTTGAGAACAAAATCATTATGTAACCAAATTGTAGCTTTGTTATGGTATTGTGAATTGATATGCTACTATAGTTTTTTGTAGTGTAAATGTATGCTTACTAGTTAATTTATTCATCTTTTTATTAGATGATTGTTATGCTTTCAATTTTAGTTAATGTTAGGTTGATATTATTCAAAACATTGACAGTATTATGTTTTATGCAAAGCAGCTGATTGGGTAATGCCTTTAATTAGTTAATTTTTTATTCTTTAAATTTTTGTTAGATATTTTAGTACTTTTATTTAAACATTATACTTATTTTTATGATAGGTATGGATACAGAACAACAAGATAAAGCAACTACAAAAAATAAATGTAGAGGGATAACAATGAAAGACTATGATTATCAAGAATAAGGGCAATGGAATAAAACTTACAGTAAAGTATAATGTTGATGGTGTTTATGTCGGACAAGCTGTTGTGCATCTCACAAGTTATTTAGGTATTGGCACGTACCATGGTCCCAATTAGATATAACTTGGCACCATGTACCTAAGCAATTGAAGAATAAATTGTGGGACTCCATTGAGGTAAACTAGTATTTTTTTTCTATATATAATTTTTCTAATTATATTTGCAAATTTTTTTAACAACTAATAACTATGTTCATTACTTCTAGGCTGCATTTACATTGGATTGTAAAAGTAGAAGGAATTATATGAAATCAATGGGCAGGTGCTTTAGATCATTCAAGAACATGTTGACTGCAAAGTATATCATTCCTTTCAAAGACCAACTAGAGCTTCTTAAAAAACCACCAGTTGAATACAGTTTTATTGAAGATGAAGATTGGACAATTTTTGTCAAAGAAAGATTGTCTCAAAGATTTAGGTAAATTTCTAATTATTTTCATGTCATATACTCATATTTTCTTTACTTAATATAAATAAAATTTGTAGGAGTTTAGAGAAGTTCAAAAAGAAAGAAGAAAAAATATTTATAATCATCATCTTAGTAGGAATGCTGTCTTGAGGAAGAGATGGTAAGTTAAAGATGTTAATTTATATTTTTTATGTTGAATTTGACTAGAGACTCATTATATTACATTTCAATATTTTAAAAGTTGGTAGCAACCGGCTTTACTAAAGTCATTGATAGAAGTGTATTATGGAAGAAAGCAATGGAGAAAAAAGATGCACGTATGATGAAGTGGTCATTCGGTAGTGGAGAAGATTGTAAGTATAAGTTATGTAACATATATTTCATTTACGTTAATAACTTATTTATATTAATCGATATGACATTAAATTTTATAACATCATTGTGTATCAGGATAAGATGTTGCAACAGTCACAAGAAAGTAGTTTGAGTTTCAATGGAAATGACATACTTACTAAAGCATTGGGAACTCCTGAATATAATTGTCGAGAACGAGCTAAAGGAAAGCATTATACACCACAACAATATTTTCATTATATGGTAGATTGTGCTTTGCGGAAATTTATGAAAGAATCACAAGAGCGAATATCAAAGTTTGAGGCAAAAATTTTATTCCAACTCTCTCAGATGGTACCCACCACCTCAATCTGATGTTGGTAGCTCTAACATGCTCCAAAAACATATTGTCCTTCTGAAAGTGTTGAGCAACCAAAACATCGAGTAGATGACCACACTCCTCCAATGCTAAAAGCAAACAAGGTAAGTTGTAATTAATATTATGTTCTATAATAAAAATGTGTTAACACAAACTCATAATTTTCATATCAACTTACCTAGTTGATTAATTCCTATATATAAGTAATGTTACAATATATGTTTGTATAATAAATTATATTAATAAGCTCATTAAGTTATGATAACTCAATTTTGTCTAACTAATTCTTTCTACTTGGAAATTATCAACTTTAGATGATTGCATATAACTAAACAATATTGTTTCATTTTACAGGTTAGGAATGTCAATTGGCCATAGGGACAAAAGAAAATGTAGTTGCAGCTGAACAATGGTACTTGAATGTGGTGCTAACTTCCTTGTTGTTGTGGATGTTTCTTATGATCCAAATGCATTACTTCTGTACCTATTCCAAGCCAAATTAACTATTGGAGATGCTATTGGGCATCAAATTTTATGGCCTGCCCAATTAGTCATTCTTACTACTCATCTCATCCAGGTATGTGCTTTTTTTAAAATAAAAAATTTCTTGTTACAAATAAAAAAACTATTTTATTTAGGACAATTCTTATATATACAATGATATTTTATGTTTGATAGGATTCAAAGAAATTTAAGAAAGAGGAATAAAGAGAGAACATTGAGTTTTAAGGATGAGAACCCTGTAGATATCAAGAACTTTGCTACATGTTGGGCTGTTGTTAAAGGATGAGAAGGTACATGCAGTAGAAATCATAGAGTGTTTTTGGAGAGTCTTTTAAGACCTTCCTCATGAAAGAAGATATGGATATCATAATTTCATCAACAGAGTGTCATCTAATTGCCTTATGTTCTATATATGGTAAGAGAAATTTAATATGTTTTTCATATATTTTAACTATCTTATTTATGCTTTAATTTTTCATAATGAGAATTGTAATTAATTTCAGTTACATTAAAATATTAAAACTTTTAAATATTGTGTGAAATTAAATTGACTTGCATAAAAAGATGGTGATGCTAAAGAGGCAGAGCGATTTATTTTTGTAAATCCGACCTTGGTTTCCAAAGCTGGAATGGAGAAGCAAGCAAGAAAAATAGGTCAAGGTTATATATAATCGGTTGATGAATACAAATAATGCTGATTTTGTTTTTATTCCATATAACCCATGGTAAGTTATTAAACATAAGTAAGCTTAAAAGTATGCATATTTATCAAATTATAATTGATATGTAGTTACAATAATGTTAATTTTGTAGTTGTCATTGAGTTTTGGTGGTACTTAACATAAGGACTTTGATCGCCTATTACCTTGATTCCTTGCATCATCAACCTTCAGATGATCTTAAAGACATTGTTAATATGTAAGTTTTCCCTTAATATTATAGAATGAAGCATAGTTGGTAACAAAAATTTTTTTTTCATGCAGGGCTCTAAGAATTCATCCACTTAAAAATATAAATCATCAAAAGAGAGCCTAATTGGGTTGTATTAGGGGTAAATAACTCATATAAACTGAGTAATAAATATTTAGTGTCTCTTCTTAATTTTAAACTTAGTACAATATGACTTGCAAGTAATAATATATCAATGTTTATTTTATTTTCCAATGTAATTAATGAAACTATTATTTTACTTTTCAATAGTTTAATGACTGAATTAATACTTTCCTTGATTTGAACAGCTTTGGGGATACGTTTTTGTATTAAAGCATGAACAAATTTTGACATATCGATCCAACTATAACTTTTGATGAGGTTCATACTTTAGCTCTCTTTTGAACCAAACTATGACTGAAGGTAAATTGTTTGACATAATCATTTTAAGGCATTTTAGTATTTTCCTTCCACATTCATGATATTTCTCTAATTTCTAATAGTTGAATTAAGATTATTGTATGCATGATTCATATGTGTTTAAAGGGAAACTATTTTTTGGTGAAGTTAGAAAATCTTCTAACTTTAGAATGGTCCATGAACTATTGTGATAATAAAGGTATTTTTCATAATGATATCAAGTTTATTACTTCTTTCTTTCTATTAAATATTTTAAAATGGAATATGCAATTGGAACTTTATTGTTATCATATTATCTTTTGTTTTCGTTGTCAACTATAGATTTTTTTTTGTTGATTGGTTATGGAAAACATGGAGATTTTGACTTTTGGCTTCAATACTTTACCACAACATTGTAAGTTACATTGTCACCCTTATAAAACACAATGAATTTTTCAAAAACAATTTTTTTTATTACATAGCCTTTTATTTTATTAATGAATCTAAACCTATAATTTGATGGATTACTATATATGTGTAATTAGTAGAACTTGAAATTACATTACATAGCATCTAATCGAGTTTTTTTAAAGTATTGGGACGATGGCTTATAATTTAACTTTTCATTTTATTAAATTTAATTGGTTTTTGTAGTGTTTCTTCAAGTAGTTTGTGAGATCTTTCAACTCACTACACACATATATGTTTTTAATGAATTATTATTGTTTTTTATTTTAACATAATTGATCAACTATTATGCCATAATTGATAAATCTCTTTCTTTTTATTTTACCCATTACTACTAACTTTGTTTTTGTTATTGTTAAATTTTTTTTAATCATATATGTCAATTGTTATATATTATTTTCATGATATGTTGTTATCATTCATTCATTTTTTTTTCCAATGCTCTATAATATTTTTTTTTCTGCAAGTGTAATCGATTATAGTTCATCTTTTTGTATGTAGGTTACCTTTTTTGGAAATTAACTTTCAACTTGGCCAAGCTAGCATGAATCTATTTCTTGGAGATAAGGCACATTTGGGTTGTATATATAAGAAAATTTGAATTGAATTAAAGAAATGAAAGTTGAAATTTAGATATTTTTTTTAATGATATGTAGGAAGTACAAATTCCCCATTGTAATTAAAAACTAAAATCTTGGTATGGATTGGAACGTAAGTTTTTCTTATGTGCATGCAGTATTACAATAAATGGTGAAAATTTATTTACAACAATTATTAAATTGATATTTAATTAAATCATTATCTTCTTTGACACTTTTACTAAGATACATTGTATTCAAATAATTTAAGATTGATACAATAAATAATGACATTTCTCTGAGTATCAAGTTAGATTGGTATAATAAACAATGACAGTTTTTTTCAATAACACTTCTAAAAAATGACATTATAGGCAAATACTTATTATGACAGGCCAGTGGATGACACTTTCGATAAGCCACATGAAATATCATTAATGATGCTTTTTAATCATCATTGAATATGTTTTTTGTTGTAGTGGTTTTGTTTATTTCTTCTTATATGATTTTCATAAGGTCCGGATTCATATAAATTCAGATATTAATTATTATAAGTATGATGCTTATGAAACTGAAAATACAATCATATTTATTATCATATCATTTCATTCTTTATGATATTATAGATTAGATAATAGGAATCCATGATTAAAGTAAATATTAAGGGTAATTGAGATACTAATAAAAAAATGTAGATATGTGAACGATTTATGAATGAAATAACATGTTATTTTAATGATAAAATACCAATGACACGACTATGAGGGGGACATACTTGATAGGAACAGTCTAAGAATGACATCGATCCTGTATGCTAAAAGGATACTATGATATTTTCACATTAATATACCTTTTGTATAATAATCTCATCATATACAAGAAAATAGGTCAATCTTAGAGTCTAAGTATCTTACTAAAACCTAAGTCTATCTGCTCAACTCAAGTAATAGTTAATTCACTATTGGTTGGTTAAAAAGTTTATATAATTCTTATGAGATTGATATCTAGACATATATCTAACTTTACTACTTGTATAACCCATATACGTATGAAACTCTATTGGACGAAATAATCTCCTAATGAGTTTTTGAAAGCATATCACAAATGATTGCTTTTGATATTGTAAAAAGTCACAACACACACCAAGTTTTTCTTACCTTTCACCTCGAAACTAGTTGGATGTTTCATGTGTATCCCTTCCTCTAAGTCTTCATCAAAAATTATTTTCACATGCAACTACTAACTTACTTAGTCATACCTTATTGTATCAACCAACACCACCTGGATAGAGGGTATCTTTGCTATTGGAAAGAATATACCATCATAGTCACAGCCTTAAACTTGAGAGAAAACTTTAGAAACTAACCTTGCCTTATAATTCTCAATTTTTCCATCAGCCTTTGTCTTCACAAGACTCTAAGTGTTATTCTTCTCCAATGATTATAGCTTCTATTTCATGGAAATCTCTCATTGCTTTGACTCCCCAAAGGCTTTTCCCTCCATCAAAGTGTTTGGCCCATTTTTTATTACACAAAGAACATGGTATATACCATCACAGACCTTACATGAGGGTTTCTATCCCATGTAGATCTCATCAACACAGGTGCAACCTTGCCTATTTCATTCTCAATAGAATTTTCTTCTAGCTTCTCTGCCTCTTCATTAAGAGCATCTGTTCCACTAGTAAAATAAAGTCATGATATTTGTTATGATGCATGATAGGAAGATATCACGGCTCATGTTCTTCATAAGGATCATTCATGTCATGACTTGTTAGGACTTCTCTATTCTTGCTCTCCAATATTTATAACCTAAACATGGTTTCATGTTGCAACACTTAAAGTCATATCAAGCATATCTTAACCTGATTGCTCTTAGTTATATCTCCTATATCACAAGACTCATATTGGCTGAACTAGTTCATATGAGTAGTGTTGTATATGTATAGTTTATTTTGATAAATTGTTTATATAACCAACATGTTTTCTATTTTCATATATTATTAGTGCAGGAAATAAAATATTGAAAGGTTGAGAATGCAGCAATAGCACAATAACATGTGTCCTGCTGCTCGGTCAAAGGGCCGAAGAAATTTTTTGAGCAAAACCCAATCTATCCTAGTGATCCGACCCGCTCCGTCATTAATATAAATTGCTTTTATTTCTATCTTCGGGTTATTTTTTGTTACGGAACTATTCATCTCTCTTTGTTTTTTTCTCCTCTCTGCCTGAATTTCTTTGTAACTGTTGCTGCTCACAAAAACAGTAAGAATATTCTGATTTTGGTTATAATCTGTAAATGCATAAGCATTTTTCTAATAGATGTAGCTAGTCATGTTGAAAGACTAGTAAACCATGTTTTTCATGTTTTCTGTTGTGATTTTAATTCTATCGTGGTTTTGTTGGATTGCGATTGTGAATATATATTTCATTTGCTATCTTTTTTATTGTTCACTTCTTCTGAATCTCTAAAATCACAATCGTTATAAACAAAATTACCTAACAAGTAGTTATGTGATATGAATGCATAACAATAAAACTGAACATTAGAATTAATCATGACACTCATAGAAATCAGATTTCTACTTAAATCTGGAGTAATGATGTGAGTTATTGCTCATAATCACATCTCCTTTTTTATAAGACTCATGTTGGCTAAATAAGTAATGATGTGAGTGTTATGTGATATGAAGTATCAGTGTCAATGAATTAGGTGTCCTCATCGATATGAGCAACACATGATTCTAAAAATTATATGTTTCTAGTAGATAGTACCTTTTCTCCCAAGTCAGCTTTACTTCACCGATAGTCCCTTTTCAAGTTCCCAACTTTATTACATTTGAAACACATCAATTTTAGCTTATTCACACTCTTCGATCTTCCTCATCTTTGATTTTCTCATAGATCGATATGGGCTTATTTATTAAGTCCTCACAATTAATATATCATTCAAGTATTTCTTCTTACTATAACTTCTTATATCTTTAGATAGTTGTGCTAAAACCACTTTCTAATAGGATAATTTTGGTGTACCACTACAAATGATGATAATATAAGTTATCCCATGAATTTAGTAATGAATTGACAAAAGTTATTACTTTGTCATCATCACTAATCTCATAGCCAAGTGGCTAATTGGTATATAAAACTTATGTAAGGGTGAAGAAAATATATCAACCTCCTTCATGAAAAACTTGTATAGTTTCTTCCTCAAAAATAACATATTGACCAATGACTTACTCTAATAGAGCATCTCAAACTTATTCCACAAATCCTTCACCGACCTTTCGCAAGAAAGATTTGCTAAGACTTTATCTACCAAAAATACAACTTTATAAGAATACTAAAACTATAATTAATTGACATGATCTCAAAATTACATTGGATAAGTACATATAGGTTATATAAGTAATAAAGTAGATATAGGTCAAAATATTATTTTTGCTTAGGTTGTGTAGACAATTTGATTAACTAATAATGAACTAACTTCTAATCAAGTTTAATATATATACTTGGTATTCAGTAAGATACTTATACTCTAGGTTTAGCTCATTTTCTTGTGTGTGATGACATTTCTATAGTATTTATTCAATATCATGTTTAGTTATTGAACAATAGGTAGATTAGTATAAAAATATCCATGAACACTCAGTGCATATATGGTGGTCAACATCCTTGGACTGTCACTACTAAGGATGATGCCCTCATATTTATCCGATTAGTATTTCAACATTGAAGCCACACATTATATTATGTAATAATTATTTGTACATCTATTCCTTTTAGGCAATATAAATAATCATTGATGAATAGTTTAAATATATACTTCTATTCTCCAATCTTTAATTATCTTAAGACATGAAAAAATATGATATTAAATATATTTATGCTTTTGAATCTATAAGTACCATACTCATAATAATTAATTATATATCTTGCCATAAATCTCATATATGGAAGTAATATAAGAGGAAATAACCTGTAAGATTGACACAACCATACTAGTCTCTCACACTTGTATATATCCAATAATATACCTTTTACCATCCACCATAACTAACACATAACATTTATAATATGGTAAACTCATAGGTAAGACATTCTTTTAGACTCCAATATTATGCAAAGATTAGTTCTTCTAGAAAGTATATAATAAATTAGTTTAAAATATATTTGTACTTTAAATTTCATAAGTATCATACCCATCATTATTAAATATATCTCAACTTTGAGTCTTCATTTATGGTTTATCTAACTAGTTTAAGATTTAGAAAAGTTATCAATTCATTCTTACCATACTACATGAGTATGTCCTATAACTTATTTATCACCATCTATCATGGCCAACATATACAAATCTTTATATTAGTAAAATCCTAAGTTTCAATTTTAATCTGCCTTCATATCTATCAACATGTACATAATAACATAAACATAAGTATAAACTCATAAAAGCATTGATCCAATAGAACATAAGTACATTGACCAATCATAGACCTCAATTTAATTAGATATCAATGAGAAAATCATATGTGATGTGTTGAAAGGCATCTCATGGATTCGAGGGTTCATAATGAACACCCAAGTTAAAACCTAAGTACAAAACCTAATCCCAAGACCCAACTGAATATTGATTGCATTTGTCTTGGATTCTAAATGAGCATTGGAATTGTATCGCCTAAAATTCTTAGCATGTACGGTTTGATCTACCCTTTTTTTTATTTCATGAAATTTCTAAATATTGTTTTTATACTTTGAGAATCTGTGCAAAATTTTAAGCTAGAATTCATGATGAAACTCTTCACTCTCATTATTCACCCTTCAATGTTGTTGTGATCATCTTATAGTTCAGTTAAATCTTTAGAGATTTGAATGTCATACTATCCATAGCATCTTATAATCTAAATATCTCATTAATAGATTCCCTATCAAAATATATTCAAATTCATCATACATAGTACTTTTTGTTATCCATATCCTCTAAACTAGAGTTTAAGTATATAACTCCTTGATAATTATAGTGTTTCCACATTTCATGTGCATGCATAATTTTTTTAATTATCCTCTCAATAAATTTCTATAAATCTAAAATAAATTAATAAACTTAGGCTCTCCTACAAAACTAATGTTTCCCAAAATTGAGGTCAATTATTTATTCTGAATGTATGTAAGAAAATTTAGCCTTAGCATTACGACTTTTGAAGAAGTCTTGGCAGTGGGTTACCTTATTGCTTGTATTCTACCTTTCAACTCGACTTTGTCTCATCGCTTCTCACCTAAGCTTCAAAAAAAAGAATTATTTTTAATGTTAGCTCAAATCTTCAATAGTTAGCATTCAATACATTTTCAATGGAGTAAAGAAAAAGAAAAAATAGAAGTATTGCAAAAAATTAGGTGGAGAAGCTTTATAAGGAATTAGTATTTAGTCTTGGCCCTTAAAAATGTCATAAATTTGCATGTGGATGTGACTTCTCCCTCAAAAATAAAGCCATGGTGGGGTTTGGGTGCATTGACTTTAATTGACTATAAGAAAGTCCTAGCTAAGTTTGAGTCCCTCAACTTCGATTGACTATAAGAATGTCCTAGCTAAGTTAAAGTGCTACGACA